>CM046670.1:19016031-19093531 GCA_025594165.1 Tamias sibiricus
TAAACAACAGGAAAACATTTTTTTCTTCTAATCTAACCAAGCATGTTTGTCAAAAATGCAGCAAAATTTTCCAGAAGAATTTTTATCCTCATGTGAAGGTTGGAAGATGAAGCCATAAAAATCCATATGTAGTTTAGAAAACAAATAATGTAAAGGTAGCTGTAATGTATAGGGACATGTTATCAAGGATTTATTAATGAAAAATAAAGAAAGGATCACTTGGAAATGTTGAGGGCTCCAGTTTTCATCATGTTCTTATTAATAAAATATGCTCATCTTTTTGACAGTTATAAATTACTGCATCTTTAAGACATTTACATAACTGCAAGAGAGGAACAATGGGAATATAATCATAACATTGAGGTTAAAAATAAAATGTAATTAAAGCCTCTCTTAGATGCATTCACATAGAAAATATTTTTCCCCAAATATAATCTATTGAATATCATTAAGTTATTGTGGAACATGATTTCATAGTAAGTATAAGGACAGTCTGGACTTTCCAGGGTTGTATTTTGGATCTTATATGCCTATTTAATCCACATTACTAATATCTACATAGCCTCTGGCTTTGGTACTATTTAGCCCCCATTTCACAGATAAGCAAATGAAAATCCAGATAGGCTAAGAAACTTACTGAAGTAATATGAAAATCACTGGTACAGCTGGAATCCCATGGGCCAGATTTCTCTATATCTCCATATTTTATTACCTTCAGTATTTACTTCTGTTTGGATGTATTCACTAATGAAATAGAATACTTACAATGTGTGTGCACATAATAATAATTTATCAACTTAACTACCCAAGATAAGTGTCTAATTGTGTCTGAATGGCCTTACCACATGATCCCGAAACAACAAATCTGACATGATTACTTTAACGCTGGGTCCATCATACAAAGAAGGAAGAGCATTTGTTGGCTATATTACATAGTACAGGAATCAGAGGAAGGAATAATTTTGAGCAAGTCAAGCAAGAGGACTCTTTCAAACTCAGATGTGGTTTGAATTATCTATGGCTAGAAAACAAAATAAAACACATGTAAAATAGAGATTCGACCAATATGGTAAAGTAATTTTGATGTAATTGAATCCATTCTCTACATACATCTAGGAATTTTCTAGAAGTCTGTGAAAGCCTGAATGTGCTTGATGCTCAATTCTTAACTGTACTTATGGCTCAGCTTTGGAGGGCCACCAAGAGTGGCACCACTTTATCTTCCTTCTGCTGTAGCCACCAGCTTGTGTCTTGCCAAAAAACCTTTCTGAATAGCCTGAAATGTCAATAAATAAATCTCCTGTTGTGGAGAAACACAAGACAGCCGTTTTTGTTGTTTTTATTATTATTAATTTGTAGTGTGTATTTCTCCTGCAGTTCAAACTAAAAGAGAAGGGGGCGGACTAGAGCAATAAGAGCTCTCAGGAAATGACTCGGTGGAACTGGAAAGACACCTTCTCTAGCAGTTTCCTAATTGAATAAAGGTAAATGACATTCTGGCACTGTCTGCAGTACTCTTGGCAATCACTGTTTGGCATCAAATTGTAAAGCTTACCTTCAAAATGGAACATTTATTTAATTTTAAAACAGTACAAAAACTATGACATTTATTCACTTGCCAACTCTGAAATATAAAAGTGTAAAATCGCTTCAAATTGTTATATATAATTTTTAAATGTATTCCATTTGTGTAATTGTACTGGGGCCACCTGGTCGTTTAAAGATTTTGTGTAATTTATTTTCATCTTTTTAAACAGGAAATTGTTTTGTTTTAAGATTTCTCCCCCCCCCCCCCCCGCCGCCAAAGTCTTCAATAGATGGGCATTTATTGAACAATTAGATTTCAAAAACAGTTAATAGTAAATTCCAGTAGATAACAAATGGTTCAAACTTTATTGTCTAGTTTAGGTGAGCTCACATCTGTCTTCATACTCCTGAGAGATGAATCTTTTGGTTACATTTCTCTCTGGTTGCCCGTGGGAACCTCAGCCAGCAGTGTTGCTTGGCACTGGAAAGAGGGAGAAATGGAAATATTTTGTGGAATCAATTTTGATGAAAGCAACTGAGGGAGTAAGGGGGGGGGGGTTGGAAAAAAATTGGTGGTTGAATGAGATGGATATCATTATCCTAAATGCATGATTGAAGATCTGAATGGTACTTATATACTTTGTATACAAGCAGTTGTATGTAAAAAGATACTATACTTGTGCATGATGAATAAGTAAATAAATAATAAAAAAATTAAAAAAAAATAAAAAAAAAGCAACTGAATTTTTAAAAAGCTTCATTTATAGAACATTATTATCATCAAGAAGGGAGAAATTGCCGTTCTGATTGCCGAGAATTGAAATTTGAACCACTAAAAGCCATCATCAAGTCTAACTAGATTAAGCTCATAATAGAACAAATAACAAAGAAAGGAATATACCTAAGGAAGTACCCATCTTCTGAAGAGTGTTGGGAAAGTAGCTGGAAGGGAGGGACTGATGCAAGGTCATTGTGAAGACCTGGGCAGAACTTTCCCAAATAACAACTACTCAGTTGGAGGTCAAGCTGGGCGTTTCTTGGTTCATTTTAGAAAAGCAAATATCCTGTAGTTATGTAGTGTACATATACAGTTGACCAGTTTAAGTAATTCAAATCAATCTCTCCTCCCTAATTTTTCTTCTGGAATATCTAGATCTAACAAAAATTACCTCCTTCACATAGACAAAATAAGAGGTTTGATCTTAACCATCCAGACAGCAAGATTGGACTTCCCTGCCTGGAGGGTCTCATCCACCCACCACTCCATTAACTCCATTTGGACTGTTTCCATAGATCTGCAGTCTAGTGTGTTTGAAAGTAGCACATGTGCTTCATGATAAATAACTGTACTTGAAAAAAAAAAAAAAGCTGAATCACTGAATGTGACTGATAAACCTTTTTTTTATACATTAAGTACTTGAGTATGTAAAAGTAAAACTGATTTTAATGTGTTCTGGAGCATGTAAAAATAAAATAAATCTTCATGTGATTCGAAATATAGTTTAAAATTCAGGCCATAAAATTTACTATCCACTATTTGGGAAATAGATCATACATCTAAATCAAATTTTGCATAGTAGAAAAAATATAGTTAAGTTTTATTAAATTCCCTGAAGATAGTTTTTTTTAAGTTTTGTTACCTTTGAATGTTGACCTTGTGATTTTCAAGTTGGTTTTTAGTTGATTGAGCCCTTGGAAAGAGTATGTCAGAGAAATAGACATTGGGGAACTTTCCTCTGTTTTCCAAATTTCAGAGTAAATGAACTGAAGGAATTGGGTTATGTATGTAGAATCTGCACAACAATCAGTTTCACATATAGATAAAGGGAACAAGATTGAATTGGTAATGTGCAGAGGGAACTGAATTAGAAAAAAGTGGTAAGTTTGGACTAAAATAACCTCTTTGTTCCAGTACTCTGAGGCTAAGTAAGTTACGGGATCTCTCTGTGACTTGATTTGCACATCTGTAAAATAGAAACTTAAGCACATTACCTATAAATTTCTTGCTCCTAAAACTCAGGTACTAACTGCTCCAACCTTTTGACTTTAGACTGACATGCTAGACTTTGGGGTGAACAGAAATGTTTCTCTTACTGTTTTTCTGATATAACCTTGGGTCTTTCCAGGTAGTTTTCTTTGTGGTGTCATTGAAGAGGAAGGTGTCTGCCCTCTAGTCTGAAGAGATCAACATCCCCACGCCCTCCCTGTTCTATTTTCACTGTCTCCACTGAGACTTTCTCCCAAACCCTGAGGATGGTTGATTATTATTCTCCATTAACATTATTTATTCTCATTGGGTGTGATCATGAGTGAGCACACTAGCAAGTGTTGAACAAATGCAACATTATTATCATAGAAAGGAAGGCTAGTTTGCATCAGTATTTCTTTAAATCTGAGCTGCCAGGATTGTACAATATACATTATTCCTGCATGATCCAATGAAACCTGAAATCACAACAATGCTGTTAACTCTAATAAAAGTGATTTTTAAGAAACAGCTTAATGTTAGAAATGTTAACTGTGAAAAACTATATATTTTAGAATCTACAAAATATAGAAAGTAAGAAAAATTATACACACACACACACACACATATATATATATACCCAAAAGAGTACTATCAAAGAATTAAATAGCAGATGAGCATCTCTTAAGTAGCATAAGTAACTCTTGCACAATATAACATAGGTATATAAAAGTTCAGAAGTGTCAGAAGGGTTCACATAGCTCTTAGCTTTTCAGTTCAGAGCACTGGCTAAAGAATTCTTAAACTTATTTTTTTAAAGCTATTACTTAGTAAGGAAAAAAAATATTTGGTGTTGCATGTGTATGTGCACATATGTGCCGTAAGGTGTCAAACCATTAAAAAGGCCAGCGTTAAGCTATGGTTTCTGTGTGTGGCTGCTCATTTAAGGGGTTTGTGTGCTCTGAAGGAGTGCTTATAGCAGTGCACTCCTGCTGTGTTATATATTATGGTCTGTATCCAGTCTGTGTCCTGCACTAACTATTGTATAGATAACTTAAGAGTAATTCTATTGTGGCACTACTGAGAATAATAATGAGGCCAAAACACAAGTTCAAAGTAGTGACTTTTTAACAGTAGAATATAAGTGACAGAAAGGAAAAAAAAGAAAAAAAAAGAATTGCAAGTGTCAGGTCTACAGATTTGCTAGAGAATAAAAAAAAAAAGTGTTTGAAATTTTCAGTATGCTCTTAAGAAGAGTGAATATATTTTGACTAGCATCAACTCCTTTCTCAACAATTATCTGCCCCTTTTGTGTCTTATGTTTCATTTTTTTCCTTTCTAGAAAAATAACTTATTTGCATCTCTTTTGAGATGATCATCCATCTCTCAAGACTGGGTAAAATTTCTCATTAGTGTCTTTGGCACCATGAAAACATATAGGGAAATATTTTGCCCTGAGAAGTTAAGACTGGCGGGGTGTTTGGGATCATGTGTTTGTGAGTTAAGGAATCCTACCCAGCTTCTAATTTACTACAGACTCAGAAATCCATGTGTTGACCTTCATGCCCAAGCTCAACAGACCAGTGTTTAAATACCAGCACAGGAAGTGATCCAGAGAGACAAAGCTGAGGGAGACACCTGTCTGGGCCACTGTTGACCTCTCATGCTTCGCTAATTTTGTAGTGATCTCTGACCCAGATTTCCACAGTTCCATAGGGATTTGTATCTTTCATCCAACAAATCCTACACCTGCATTCAATTAATGAAACAAAACTCAACTTTGTTATCTGATGAACTGAGCTCCTACAGTCATTGAGGCAATTGTTTTATTATTGTATTGACAGATTATCCTATTAACAACTGGCTACCACAAAAATCAATTAAAATCTTGGCTGAAAAGTCGGAATAGAGTTGGATAAGTAAAAGTGGGAATTAAATAGGGAACTAATTGTTTTTTTCCCTCTTTTATAATATAGTTCATAAATTAGCAGCAACCAGATCAAAACCAGAAATTTTTGTGGAAAATAAGAATGCTAAATTATAGCAGGGCATATGGAGCCACTCAGGATTTAGTTTCATTTTGTTTCATACTGATGTGCTTCTCAGTTCGTGCATGCATATCAATGCTTTATTTTACTTTCTCTAACATGTATTTCCAAATATCCTGCTTCTATTGATTCCTTACTATTATATTTGGTAAACTACCTTGTAAAATATTTAATAATTTGTTTACTTTCTGTAGTAATTCCTTATACATTTAGATACTGAAATGGCATTTAAGACAAATATTTTCACTTTAGGATTAAAAAAAAAAATTTGTCTTTTGACAGAATGAAAGTTTTCCTGTCCTTTAAGTGAGTCATAGAGAAAACCTGAAGATCCCTTTGGTATTTATGCCTGCCCCAGAGTACCTCTCTAAAACTATGCTACAAGTAAAAGAAAGAAAATTATGTGTGCTTCATAAAAACCACATTATGCAAATTAAAAAATTTTAAAAAACAACGTTATGTCTAAGATGTTTAAAGAATCATTTAATTTAACCTCAAGGTATACTTTAGGAAAGGATAATCAGAACAAAACAACCTTGAATATCAGACAATGGAATCTTCAAGGCTAAACTACACTTCTTCCAAAGTACATTACCTTTAATGGTATCAAAGCTGTCTAAAAACCTGGCAAATATTGCTTTGGAGAGTGGGGAAATTAATTTCACCTAGTTACTGATGTATTACACTAGAAAGTAACTTGGAAATGCATAACTTTAAAATTTGAAAGAGAAGAAAGAATAATTTCACCAGTGAGCATAAGCCAAATGTTTCATGAAGTTGTCAGTATGTTATCTTCCCCTATAAATAGGTTTGATGATCGCAAAAAGCACACATTTGTCTAAATGATACCTGATCTCTGTCACTCACTTAAGTAATAGATTTTTTTTCCTCTTGAAAGATGCCATCAGTCATATCTGAAGACAGAATATTGATAATAGAGTGAAAGAACAATTCACTGTCAGTAAAGAGACACTAACTTGAATGAAAAAAGTAACAATGAAATGCAGAGAAAAGAAGGCCCCAAAACCACACGCTTGGTATAGATCCCAAGTCTGTTACAGATTAAGAACCTAAAATAGCCATAATAAAAACTGTTAACCTACAGTATATTCAGCTAAGACTTTCTAGTAGTATTTTGAGTGATTTTACATCTTTTCTCTTTTATGGTTATCTTAAAAATATATTTCTCATTCCCATGTTTCAGAAGTCTCTTGAATCATTCTCTAAATAAATATTTGGACACCAGACATCTGGTTTCCAAGTAATTTTGAAGTATTGCCAACAATATAAGACAGATACCTTATCTTCTCCTTCCTCAAACTCAGTTCTAGTCCTTATTCTTCAGCCAAGTGGGGCAGTTCACTAACAGAGCATCCCTGGACCTCCCTCTCCATGGCATATTTCCTGCTCCTCACAAATGTCCTCTGTGCTTCAATATACATCTAAATGCTGCCTAATTTTTAAGACTAGCACAGGTTTCATCTCCACCATGAAATACTGCCTTTGTACTCCTTTGAGAAATGGGCTGTCCTTCCTCCAGCCACCCTAGTAGATGAAATCTACTGAAGTTCTTAAAACTATGTCATCCAAGGAGACTGAGAAATTTATCAGAACGAACACACACACACACACACACACACACACACACACACAAGACTCCCAGAAAAATGAACATCATGCTTGTCTCCTGAAGGCTCAGGCCGGTTGGGAAATGTTGTCCTTTCAATGGATTCCTTTATCTCAGTGGAGAATAAGAATACTAAAGGACCCAGGTAAGTGACAAGGCTGAGCTAAGATTAGACACAGTTACCACAAACTGCAGTAAGACTGAAGTAGTCTACAAAATCTAGTACCTGCAAAGGACTGTCTGAGGCAATGGCTAGTTGATTGGAAAATCTCTGTGACTAGGAGGAGCTTAACCAATGTCTATTCATCAACATCCCACCTTGGAACAAATTGAGCCAACTCTAGCTTTCAGGAATGAAAGCTGTATTTGTCACCATGATGGAAGACATCTTTTTCTGTTCAGATTACTGTAACTGTATACTCAAGGCTGGGTAATTTATAAATAATGGAAATTTCTTTGTCACAGTTCTGGAGTCTTGGCAACCCAAGATCAAGGTGCTAGTAGATTCTGTGTCTGGTGAAGGTTTTCTCTTTGCTTTGTAGATGATGCCTCTTGCTACATCTGCCTGGTGGAAGAAGCAAGGCAGTTCCATGAAGCTGTTCTATAAAAGCATTAATCTCATGCATAAGAGTGAAGCCCTCATGATATAATCATTATTCCAAAGGCCTTACCTCTTGATATTATCACTTGGGATGACAAGTTGTAACATAAGAATTTTGGAAGGACACACATGTCCAGACAGTTACAGAAAATATGGTCCTTCATTTGATTTCAAATCCTGGATCTGTGTGAACCTCTTGGAAGAAAGATAAGCCCAGTCCACTTGAGTGACTCCACAGCATCTTTCTATGCCTGGCTTGTTTCACTTATGACTTAGCAAAATGTCCTCCAGGTTCACTCCTGTTGTCACAAAAGTAGGATTTCCTTCCTTTTAAGGCTGGACATTTTTTTGTTGTGCCCGCACACACACATGCATGCATACACACACACACACACACACACACACACACACACACACACACACCCCCACAGTGAGTTCTTTATTCAATCATCCACTGATGGACACCTAGGTGGTTTTCCTATCTTGGCTATTGTGAACTGTGCTGCCAAGAAGATAGGAGTGCAGATGTCTTGTTGAGAAAATGATTTTTTTATTTCTTTTGGATCTGTACACACAGTGGGACGGCTGGATTATATGTTAGCTCTATTTTGAAGTATTTTAGTCCTAAATACTGCTTTTCATAATGGCAGCACCAATTTACATTCCCACCCAGGGAAGGGCTCCCTTTCCTCCACATTCTTCTTGCCAACATTTCTCATCTTTTGACTTTAGATAATAGGTGATAATGAGGTGATATCTCATTGAAGTTTTGATTTGCATCCCCTGATAATTAGTGATTTGATCACCTTTTAATGTACTTGTTGAGCATTTGTATTACTTCTTTGGGAAAAATGTCTATTCAGGATTTTCCCCAACTTTTAATCAGACTATTTGTTTTCTGTTATTGAGTTTTATAAGTGCCTTATAAATTTTGAATATTAACCCCTCATCAGAAAGTGTTTGCAAATATTTTTGCCAATTTCATAGACTGTCTTTTCATTCTGTTGATTGTTTGCTTTGCTGTCAGAATTTTTTTTTTAAGTTTGATGTAGTCCCACTCATGTATTGTTGGTGGGAATGTAAATTATTAATAGGATTTTCTATGTGTAAAATCATACCATTTGCAACAGAGAGAAGTTACTGTTTCCTTTCCAATTTTTATGCTTTACATTTCTTTTCTTGCCTAATTGCTTCTAGACTGTCAGTACCATGTTGTCTAGAAGTGGCAAGAGTAGACATTCTTGTATTTCTCTTAATCTTAGAGGAAAACTTGGAATTTTTCACTACTGGTAGATGTGAGCATGTAATATAGAGCCCTTATTGTTTTGAGATAAATTTCTTCTACATCTAATTTGTCAAGAGTTTTGATGAAGGAAAGGTATTACATTTCGTTAAATGGATTTTCTGCAATCTATTGAGAGAATCATATCATGTCATTTTTGACCTTCATTCTGCTAAAGTGGTGTATCACATTTATTGATTTCTATATGTTTAACCATCCTTACATGTCAGGGTTAAAAGTCACTTGATCATGTTATAAAATCCTTTTAATGTACTGTTGAATTCAGTTTTCTAATAACTTTTGAAGATATTTTCCATCTACATTCATAAGGGACATTTGCCTGTAATTTTTTTTTTTTTTTAATAGTATCTATGTCTGGCTTTGGTGTCAGAATAATGCTGAATGCTCACTTTTTGAAGTGTTTAGAATTATTCTTTCCTATTTATTTCTTTCCTTCCTTCCTTTCTTTTTTGGAAGGATTTCAGAATGATTTGTATTAATTAGTATTAGCTTCTTAAATTTTTAGTAGAAAGCACCAATGAAACCAACAGGTCCTTGACTTTTCATTGATGGGAGATTTTAAATACTGATTTAACCTCTTTACCCCTTAGTTTATTCTGATGTCCCATTTCTTCATGATTCAGTTGTGATATGTTTCTGTGTCTAGGAATTCATATCTTCTGGGTAATCTCTTGCTGTTATGTAATTGTTCATAGCAGTCTCTTTAAACCTTTATACTTAGATGATATCAGTTTTAGTGACTATTCTTTCATTTCCTCTTTTATTGGCTCTTTTAGTTATACATAACAAAAGGATTCATTTTGACATAAGCATGGAATATAATTTGTTCTAATTCACTCCCTAGTACCTCTTTCATTTCTGAGTTTATTTATTTGAGTCTTAGCAGAGTTAAAGGCTTGTCAATTTTGTTCATATTTTCAAAAAAATATATTAAAATTTTGTTTATTTTCTATTGTCTTTGTCATCTCCATTTTGTTTATTCTTGCTTGAATTTTGTTATTTCCTTCCTTCTACTAGGTTTAAATTTAGTGTCTTCTTTTTAATAGCTTTTTCAGATGCCTCACCAGGTTAAGTTTATTATTGCAAACTTCCCTTTTTGAATTGCTTTTACTGCCTCCTATAGATTTTGGTATTTGTACTTCCATTTTTATTTTTCTTGATATACTTAATAAATTCTCCTTTGACTTCTTTGACCCGTTTGGTTGTTCGGGAATGCGTTGTAAATTTTTGCATACCTTTGAATTTTCCAATTTTCCTCCTGTTGTTAATTTCTGTTTTCACTGATGCTGTGGTTAGAAAATATGCTTCATATACTTCTTCGTGTCTTTTTTACAGTTTTTTATCGAAATTATATTTTTGTCTGATAAAAGTTGCATTAGTCAGCTTTTCATCACTATAACAAATAAATGGGATAATCAAATTATATAGAGAAAATTTGTAGAGGTTCTAGTCCATGATCATTATCACTGTAGTTCTGGGCCAGTGGCAAGGCAGCACATCATGGCAGGACATACTTGGTGGAGCAAAGCCCCTAACTCATGCCTGGGTATCACAAGAGATATAGGGAGAGGCTCATTCTCCACTTTCTCCTTTGAAGGCATGTCCCTGGTGACCTAAACCACACCTCCTCAGCCCTATCTCTTCAAGGTTCCATCACCTTCTAATAGTGGTATGCTATGGATCAATCTTTAATACATGGACAACTTTTGACATTTGAACTATGGGATAAGTACAGCTACTTCTGCTCTCTTCTGGTTTCCATTTGCATGGAATATTTTTTCCAACCCTTCACTTTCAGTGTATGCATATTTTTAGAGCTGAATTAATGGGTGTCTTAGAGTTAATTGGTTTCCAGTTGTTTTGTAGCTCCTTTGTTCCTTTCTTCCTCTATGACTACTTCCTTTGTGACATGATGATCTTCTGTAGTGGTGGGCTTTGGTTCCTCTCATATTATCTTTTGTGTATTACTAAAGGTAAATTGCTCTGTGGTTCTAGTTATGAGTCTTACATAAAAACTCTTACAGTAATAACTGTCCATTTTAGGCTGATAACAACTTTACTTTGATGTTATTTTTACTCATGATTTTGATGTTAAAACTTGCATTTTTATTTTGTTTTGTAGTAGGGACAGATGAGGCAAGGCACCGAAGATAACAAGAAACAGTCTTATTTGCATAGTCAAGTTGGTTGGTCTTCAAGAAACATTTCCATCACTGCCCACAGGGAGCCGTCCTGGGAGTGGGGAGTGAGGAATGTCCACAGGCCAGCAATGGGGTATTCAGGCAAGATGTTTCTCACATGGTTGAGGGGCAGACCTACTAATGGAGGAGCACGGAGCTGTGAGTAGGCTCTATTTCTTCTCGTCTCCACTTTCAGTCTTACTCAGTCCCTCGATTGTGACAATGACCTCAATATCTGGATGGAGCACACTCTAGGCTCTCTCCTTAAACTCTGATTGTCTCTTGGTGAAAAGACTGGGAACCAAAGGGTCTCTCTTGACACTGAGCTACACTTCCTTGGAAAAGTTGTGAAGCAAACAAAGTGAAACCGTTCTTCTAACCCTCTTCAATGTATCTCTCACATATTTAGCTACAATAGTGTGCTAGAACTTCTCAGCTGGACTGTTGGAGCTGCACAGAGTTGCTCATGTCCATCAGTGATGGTGCTTTTGCTGGGGGATGATGGTAGGAAACTTTAGTTCTACCATTTTGCTTGTGTCACTGTCTTCTAACATTGATGTTTTGACCAGACCTCATAGTAGGTGGTCTTATGTAATAATAGGTAGAGGCTTAAGTTTCAGTTATTATTCAAAATATATTGCCCTTTTTGGAGTAAATCAGCCCAGTCTCAGAGCTCTCATTTTTAAAATAGATTTTTATGTATTTTATTAAACATAGAATATCAGAGACATTCCTTTTTTTTTTTTTTTTTTTTTTTTTTTACCAGAAAGGAACAGGTACACGTCTTTCCTGCATTCACTCCAACCTAAGCCGACTCTCCACCTCTATCATAATTAAATCTGTTTAAAAATCATAAATCCCCTCATCCTTACACAGAATATCACCCTGATACATTTATTGATATAATCATGATAATAGGACCCAGTGAAGATAAAGTACAAGTATCCTAGCTGTTCTGATAAGGAACATAGGATCACGAGCGAATAGGGGAAAAAGTTCCTGAAAATCTACTCAAGTATTTGAGGATATCATAATCTGGGACATATAGATAAATTAATGCTTAGTGGCCTCTGAATTTTGGAGGCAATTTAGTTTGCAATGGTTGTGTTTATTGCACCCACTTATGAAGTAATCCTAAGGGGGTCTGCTCAGAGGGGGCCTAGGACAAGAGACTACTTTATAACTTCAGCTAGTATAGGCTTCAGATCAACTGGTTAGATCTCTTGGCTCTGTGACCCAGCAGATCCATTGTGCTGTTAGAGCCCTATGATGTTTTGGAACGAAACATTGCTCTTCGTGGAAAATAATCATTTTCCTCTAAATAAATATTCTTTTGCTTTGCTACTGGGTCCTGGTTGAGAATGACTACCTGGTCATCTACACCAGTAAACCAAATTTTTGTGACCCAAACTTGTCTTCATGAATTAGTGTTTTCTCATCCACCAAGTCCTAGTGGTGGACATCTGTACTGCTCCACAATAACATTCATAACCAAAGGGAAGTGACGTAAACAAGATTGCACCCAAAGAGTTCCCACGAGCACAAGTCCATTGCCTGGAATGGTGGCATCACAGTTGGAAACTATACTCCTTAGTCTCACCCATACATAGGCTCCCCCCCCCCCCCCGACAAGTTGCCTGAGAATGAAACAGAAATGTCTGCTTTAATATATATTTTACATTGTAGAATTGGATTTTTCCAATATTCAAGCCATATTTAAGGTGGCTACACAGGACAAAGTGTAAGAAAATTCCCCCAATTGGCAGAAGAGAGTGACCCACCTTTCCTGCAGAAGAGGTGCAAAACTACACTATTTGATGCCTCATGTCTCATGTTTTGGCTTAGTGATAAGAGAACTTGAAAATTTTAAGATTGGGAGAGTAGCAACAGGAAGCTTTCTCACCTTGGGAAATGGGCATTTCAAAATTGGCCCAGAGTGTGATAATTTGTT
Organism: Tamias sibiricus; assembly: GCA_025594165.1. NCBI lineage: Eukaryota > Metazoa > Chordata > Mammalia > Rodentia > Sciuridae > Tamias > Tamias sibiricus. Next base: position 19,029,235 of record CM046670.1, read on the forward strand.
TCACCCAAATGCTCATTCAAAGATTCCCTCCAGAGGGAGTCTCAGTATAATGGTTGACATGATGCCCTCCTACTGAATCTGTGTTTAGATGTGGATTCAACAACAGCAGTTTTCCCTCACTGAGATGTTTATGACTGCTAACTTGTGAATTCCCAGATTACCAACAACAAAAGAAGCACTGTTCTTCAAGATAGCATGTGATGACTAATTTTATGCATCTGCTTGACCAGAGTATGGTGTTCAGTTGCCGTGTCAAAAACTAGTCTAGATATTGCTATGAAGATAGTTTTTTTAAACTGTGATTAATATTTTTAACCAGTAAAAGTTAAAGAAGATTACCTACCATAATATTTATGGGTGTCATTCATTCCTTGCAAGACCATAAAAGCAAAGAGTGAGGCTTTATGAATTGATTTTGCAGCTTCTGGACTTGGTTTTCTTGTTTCAGATTTAAAGGCACTAATGACTATTTCCAGTAATCAGGAGAGGATTGAGAGTCCATGGCTGCTTTTGTTGGTAAAGGCGGTAGAGAAACACAAAAGTACCATCAGAGACTTCTAACCAAATCCTTGTAAAGGGTAAGGATGTTAGTGACCACATATTTGATATCTTATAGCATTCTTCTCAAACTAACAGCATAATGAGATGAACTGGTTGTTCATAATTGCACAAGGAAAAGTGGTGAAAGAAAATGTTCCAGCTCTGGTGCTGCAGAAATAACTGAAAATACCTATATCTTCCCTAAAATAAATCCTGTCTCCTGTAGCTTCAGAGCTTAGTATGCTGAAAACTAAACCCAGAGTCTTATCTAAGTCTTATCTTAGTGTATCTGCTATTAAAATGAGGACATTTGTTGGGAAAGGATGAGATCTCAAAAATTCAAGTGAGCACCTATGTGAAGTCCCTGAAGAAGTGAAGGATCTGGACCCCTAAATTCTTTTGAGATTTCTTTACCAACAAAAGCAGCCTTTCATTGCATCTGAAGGATCAAACTGCTTTGCCCAAGGAAGGTCAAATGCCTCTCCTGACACAGCTTCTATGCAAGACAATGCTGAACTCCCTCAGGACCACCATTCACCCTTCTTTGATCCTAGAATTTCAACTGGATTCATGTCTTAAAGGGCCCCAAAAGGTGAAGTGCAAAGTATAAGTCACCCATGAGAAAGTGCCAACTCCAAGGTAACTGCATTATTTTTGCAACTTGTAGAGAAAGAAAAAAAAAAAAGGAATACATATGGAAATGGATATTAAGGATATGGGGGTAATGATGGATGGACATTAAGTTATATCAGGATGAATTAACTGATGTGAGTCCACTAAGCAGATTGTGACTTGAGAAAAGGCTGAGGAGTTAGAAAGGGCTCTAACCATTTGCTTGTTTGGTTGACTGAAACCTGGACCAAAAAATGGTCCTACACAAAAATGAAGTTGAAATGCTAAAGCTGCCTCTACTGTAGAGGATGGTATCTCTAGACTTAGGGAGATTGGAATGTTAGAGTGGATTTGTTGTGTGAGAACTGCTCACCCACCCCAGAGTCCAGAGACACATGGTTAACTACAGGTGTGAAAAGTAAATTGAGACAGCAATCTCTGAGGTTGCTCTTTTCTCTAAGTGAGAAATTGCAATGGGAAATGCTGACAATATGATCAGGAAGATGCTAGCTCGGGATTTAATCCTTGTTTATTATTATTTTTATTTAATTAAATAGTTTTCTTTTAACAGCATTTGAGATTGAACCCAGGGGTGCTCTACCACTGAGCTACAACCCCAGCCCTATCTTAGGTTGACTCAGAGACTCATTAAGTTTCCCAGGCTAGCTTTGAACTTGTGATCCTCCTGACTCAGCCTCCTGAGTAGCTTGGTTACAGGAGTTCAACATCACACACAGTGATATCCTCAGTGTTCTGCTTTCTGTCAAACATTCCTTTTACCCTCAGTCAGCATCTCAGCTGTTAAGATAATTTAATATGACAGAGTGAGCTAAATTTGTATTCCAAATAGGTAAGGGTCCTTCATTCCAATTAGTGGAATTAACTTTATCCCAGCTAACAGCATCTTCACTGGGCTGTCTATCAGCAGGATGAGATTACCTGGCAACATAATTGACCCACATTTAATATAATGTCACACTTATTTTTCAGTGAAATAGAATCTTCAATCATATGTCACACTGTGTGAGGTGCTATATTAGTGAGTAAGGCATTCAACAGTTCCTGGATGCTGACTAGAGAAGAAATTTTTCTCACCTCTTCCAGTTTCTGGTAATCCTATTTTTTTGTTGTATTTGGGCTACATAACATTTATCTTTGTCCTTGTCTCTGTGTAACTGTGTCTTCTCTTTTTCTGTCTCTTAAAAGTTACCTGACATAAAATTTAAAATTCACTTGAATAATTGAAAATTATCTGATTTCTCATTTCTTAGTTTACTTTTATCTGAAAAGTCATTTTTCCAAATAAGATTACATTTTACAGGTTCCTGGCACTAAGACATGGGTACAACTTTTTTGTGTGTGTTTGTGGGGACATCATTAAACTCACTATACCCATCCTTTCTTCTTTTTTTATATCAAGAATTCACTTTGGGTCAGTGCTGAGTAGTATTCCATTGAATGGATATGCCACTCTCTGTTTATCCATTAGTCTTTTGATAGACATTTGGGTTGTTTTCAATTCATGGCTATCGAAGAGAAAAAAGAGCTCTTCTGAACATTAGTGTATACATCCAAATTTTTTTGTGGATATGCATCTCTAGGAGGAGCAACCCTTTGCGAATCTTCTGGGCTTTCTCTCTTTGCAATTTTCTCTTCTTTTTTAATATCCTCTGCAAAATCTAGCCACCTTGGCCTATTTACAATCTGACTCATTTCTTTTCAACTCTTGAAGAGTTTCAGGCTCTGTGTGGGTGCTCCATCTATGCACCACACCCTAAAGTTTCTCCCCAACTAGCAGATACATAGATTAGGATGCTCACCTTCTTCATTTCCTGCTCTCAGGGATCACTTATCTGTTTTGCCTGTTGTCAAGTAGCTGGAAACTTGTACCATATATTTTGCCTGTGCCTTATTTATTTAAAATGGGAGGGTCAATCTGTTACTGTTAATCCACTACCACTGAAAGAGCAGAATGTATTCTGCTCGTTCCATTTAGGAAGATATTTTTCTTGATAGGAAAGACATACAAAATTTGATGTGACCATGGTATAAGCTGGGGCTCTAAACATTAGGCCATGCACTTCAGAAATAGTTTCCTTTTTTCCTTGTTCATATTGAAGGAAACCTATTTCACATTTCTACTATCATGCTTGAAAAAAATTTCAGCTCTCTCTAGGCTTGTGCCTCCATGACACTCCAAACCTGTAAACAAGTTTCCACTCCCAAAGTTGTGCTTGTGTGTATGTGTGCATTCTATTTGTGTTATGGGTGTGTACATATGTAGTGTTTTTATTGAAAGGTTTTAAAGAGAAAAAGAGATTTATGCCACATAGGGACATCTCTTACTCAATTTTCTTTCTTGAATTACTGCTAATTTTCTCACTACATATGAAATACAAAGCAAGAGTGCATTTGAATACCTTTCAAACAAAACAGCATGCTCAGTGCTCATTATTTGGTCAGATTACATACATTAGCAAATTTCCTGAGAAAAATATCCAAAGCTTTACTAAAATTGTCTCTTATTGTTTCTGAAGATAATCTCTAATATAATACAATTGCAATATTTCTGTGAGACTTTAAAATGGAACGTTCTCTTGGGAAATCTAAAATCAATTTATTTTTTCTATACTCCAAATGATAGTAATTTAAATAAAATCACTTACCTGTGTTTATAGAATCTAAAAATAATAAATACAAAAATAAAATCTTTAGGTCAGGATAAATAATTAATTCAATTTTGCCTAGGGGTATGAATGTACAGATACGTGCAAGTAAGTATAAATACACAAGGACAGGTATTTTCAGAATCAGATGATGTATAACAAATAATTACAAATGCTTTAAAGAAATACTTTGTAGAATTTATAATGGCAGCTACATAAAATATATCACCTATATAGGTAAATCAAAATATGTATACAATTAATCTAAACAATAATTTATTGATGAATGTACTATACCATGTATGATGATTGTGGTTCTTTAATATTATGTAAGTATGATCTTTAGAAATATATATTATTAAATACATGGAAGCATAGAATTTACCAGAAGAAATTACCCCATGAGTGTCTGCTTTGAACTTGTTTACCATTTAATTTTTCAACATAATGCTCAGAAAGTGTTACATACTAACATGTGAAACTCCCCAAATGGTAGCAAAAATCTTTGCAAGGGATCACATACAAATTAGGATTTGCTTATTTTTCATTTATTTTGGAAATACTTCAATTGCAAATGTAGTCTTATTTAATAAACTTATTTTCTGAGTTTTGGTGTATCCTTCCTTTCCTTAAGTCTTGGATTGTTTTCTCCCATTAAGATAATGTACAATATTTAATGCAGATTTCAGTTTTCCAATTATCAAATACTTTACAAAATATTTTTTAGCTTTAACTCTCTTGAAACTGGCTAGATAGTGAATGAAATTCTATTTTTTGTAGTCTGTATTTCAAACTCAGTATCACCTGATGTATAAAAGGGTATATTTAATGTTGTGCAAAATTATAGCCATAGATGCAAGGGACAAATGAAATCATTGCAACTCCTGTATAGGGGATGCCTAAACAGATGTGAATCTGACATCACTGCAAGGGAGGATCATACAATCAAACAGCTGACCTCCCTACTCAGTGTTACAAGGACTCCCTTTTGGTGGTGCTCCTGGCTGTCTGCAGGATAAAGAGCCAAAGCTGAGCACTGAATAGAGAGCCCTCCAGAAGTAACCTCTGGATGTTTCTCCAGCTCTTTGCAATCTTCTCCACCTTTGCATTCCTTGCTTTAGGTGTAGTCCAATACAAATGTTCCTTGAATGACAATGAGTTTATGTCCCTATAAACTCATCTAAGTTAAAAATATCATTAATTTGGAAATGCATTGTATCATCACTTGAAAATGTATTCAGTACACCCAGCCTACCACACACACTAGCTCAGCAACACCACACACTGTAGAGTGTCAGTTGTTTCCCCTAAAGATCCCATGGATGATTGGCAGCTGTGGCTCCCATGCTGCCTAGCATTAAGACAAGAGGATTTTATTGCATGTCACTAGCCCAGGCAAAGATCATAATGCAGCAATCCGAGTACAGTTTCTACTGAATGGAGATCATTTTGGCTCCATCATAAAGTTGAAAAATTAGAAGTCGAACTTTCGTAAGTTGGGGATGACCCATAAGTCAAGTTTCTGGAGAATCCTGTATGTCTGCCTCTCTGCGGTGAAAGCCCTCCCAAGCCCATGCCCTTCTCATTTCACTTCACTTGGCATGCTCACCCTGGGTGAGAGCAGTTTCCTAATAGAGCATTTTGCACAGGATTAATTTATTCCAGCTTTAGCTGGCTATGTTCCCAGTTTTCAGTGGAGAAACACAGTTCACTCTTAGCACATGAGTAAATGGGTCCGGCAGCTGGAGTATCTGTCTCCTTTGACCTCTGTCTAAATCCTCAGAGACTTGTCATCCCAAGCCTAGCAGTTTTTTCGATCCCCCTCCAAGAAAGAACAGACATAATGATGGAAAAAAAATGTGTTTTTCTCTTTAACAGGTGATAAGCTATAATCTAGAATCAAAGTGACCTCATTTCTAATATTTGAAGAGGCTTTTTGTTAATCATTCAGTTAACTACTGTCACATCTGATGAAGATGAAAATTCCTAATTGAAAGTCTCCATGAGATTTTGCATCCTCACTCTTTTCTTTCTCCTCCTCCTCCTCCTCCTCCTCCTCCTCCTCCTCCTCCTCCTCCTTTCTTGGTACGAGGGATTGAACCCAGGGGAACTCAACCATTGAGCAACATCCCTAGCCCTTTTTTATTTTTTATTTTGAGACAGGATCTTGCTAAGTTGCTTAGGGCCTTGCTAAGTTACTGAGGCTGGCTTTGAACTTGTGATCCTCTTGCCTCAGCCTCCTGAGTCGCTGGGATAACAGATGTGCACCACTGTGCCTGGTGACCTCCCTACTCCTTTCTGTATATAAGGATCAGCCCTCCTCAAAACCCCATATATTGGTAGCCCAGGAAAATCTGCTCATGACCCTGTGGTGGGTGCAGCTTATACCAAGGTACATAGATGTGAGCCTGTCAAAAAGTTTTCAATAAACTCTGACAAATAGAGAACTATGTTGTGGCATTTCTCACAGGTTCACTTCTCACCTGGAAAACTGCAAAACAGGATTCGACTGTCCTTAAGTGCACCTACAATTTTTGTGGTCTTGAACCAAACTTACAGCTGATGACGGCCTTTTTCTTTCTTTTCTGTTTGCTTTTTTTAAATTTTTAAATTTCTTTTAATTAGTTATACATGACAGTAGAGCACATTTATGCACTATGATATACATAGATGGGATATAATTTCTCATTTTTCAAAGTGTACATGTTGCAGAATCATAATGGTCATGTAATCACATATATACATACAGTAATAATATCTGTTTCATTCTTTCCCATCCCCACATCCCCTCCCTCCCCTCCCTTCACTTCCCTCTACCTAATCTCATGCTATTTTTCCCTAGTGTCCTTGCCCCTGCCCTACCTTATTGTGAATTAGCATCCACATATTAGAGAAAACATTCAGCCTTTGGTTTTGCAGGATTGGCTTATTTTGCTTAGCATGATATTCTCCAACTCCAACTATTTATAGTATGTGTATTGGTCAGCTTTCTGTCACTATGACAAAACACCTGAGATACGTACATTGCTGGTGGAACTACAAATTGGTGCAGCCAATTTGGAAAACAGTATGGAGGTTCCTTTGAAAACCTGGAACGGAACCACCATTTGACCTGGCTCTATCACTCCTCGGTCTATACCAAAAGGACTTAAAAACAGCTTACTAGAGGGACACAGCTACATCAGTGTTTATAGCAGCACAATTCACAATAGCTACATTGTGGAAATAACCCTGGTGTCCATCAGTAGAGGAATGGATAGAGAAAATTTGGTATATATACACAATGGAACACTACTCAGCACTAAAAGAGAATAAAATCATAGCATTTGCAGGTAAATGGATGGAGTTGGAGAAAATAATGCTAAGTGAAGTTAGCCAATCCCAAAAAACCAAATATCGAATGATTCCTTTGCTATGATGATAGTGACTTACAATGGTAATGGAGGGGGGATAAGAGGAATGAAGGAACTTTAACTAGAACAAAGGGGGGGAGGGGAGGGGAGTGGAGGGGATAGGGGGATAGGAATAATGACAGAATGAGTTAGACTTCAGTACCCTAAGTACATGTAAAAAAAAACACAAATGGTGAGAAAATACTTTTTGTAAAACCAGTGACTTGAAAAATTGTGCTCTTTATTTATTTATTTATTTATTTATTTATTTATTTTTTTGTAAAAACATATATTCACATTTATTGTGAAGAACAAATAAATACTATATGTAGGGTTGACTGCTCTCTCCTAAATTAATTAATATGTAAACTAAAAATAACATTATATTTTAAAATAAAAATTGAAATCTTCAATATATATTGAATTGTCAGGTGATATTTTTGTACCTATTAAAATGTCCATGTGATTTTTTTTTTCTTCTTAGTTCTGTTGATATGGTAAATCCAAGTATAGTTATAGAGTTAAATAACCCAATCAATAAATGGGCGAAGGAATTGAAAAGACACTTCTCAGAAGAAGATACACAATTAATCAACAAATACATGAAAAAATGCTCAACATTGCTGGCAATTAGAGAAATTTAATTCAAAACTACTCTAAGAATTCATTTCACTCCAGTCAGAATGGCAGCTATTAAGAACACAAACAACAATAAATGTTGGAGAGGATGTGGGGGAAAAGGCACACTCATACATTGCTGGTGGGACTGCAAAATGGTGCAGCCAATTTGGAAAGCAGTATGGAGAGTCCTTGGAAAACTGGGAATGGAACCACCTTATGATCCCACTCCTCAGTCTATACCCAAAGAACTTAAAAACAGCATACTACAGGGACACAGCCACATCAATGTTTATAGCAGCACAATTCACAATAGCTAAACTGTGGAAACAACCTAGATGCCCTTTAGTAGATGAATGGATAAAGAAAATGTGGTATATATACACAATGGAATTTTACTCAGCAATAAAAGAGAATAAAATCATGGCATTCGCAGGTGAAACGATGAAGTTGGAGAATATAATGCTAAGTGAAGTTAGCCAATCTCAAAAATCCAAATACCGAATGTTTTCTCTGATATGAGGAGGCTGATTCACAGTGGTGTTGGGTCAGGGTACATAGGAGGATTAGAGGAACACTAGAATGGTCAAAGGGGAGGGAGGGGAAGAAAGGGAGCAAGGGAGGCTGGAGGGGAAAAAAAAAAAGGTGGTTGAATAAGATGGATATCATTATCCTAAATGCATGATTGAAGATTTGAATGGTACGAATATACATTGTATACAAACAGTGTTATGTAAAAAGATGCACTATATGTTTATTATGAATTATAATGCATACTACTATTATAAACACAACGACTTTGAATAAAAAAATTGTGCCCTTTATATGTAATACGAAATGAAGTGCACTCTGCAAGCATGTATAACAAATTAGAATTAAAAAAAAAAAAAAAAAACTATTTAAAAAAAAAAAAAAGAAGAAGGAAGAGTTTATTTTGGCCCACCATTTCAGAGATTCCAGCCTGTGATTGGTTGGCCTTGCTGCTCAAGGCCTGTGGTAAGGCAGCACATCATGGTGAGGAGTGTGTGGTGGAGTGAGCTGCTCATGAGAAAGGAAAGGGCTGAGGTCAGATGCAGCCTTCAGCTGCGTGCTCCCACTGACCTAACTTCCTCCCCCTAGCCCACCTCATACAGGTTCCACCATCTTCCCATAGCCCCACAGGCTGGGGACTGAGCCTGTAACATGCAGGCCTTTGGAGGACATTGACAAGCTGAGCTAAAGCAATATGACCACCATGTTGATCCACCTCAGGATTTCCCCTCCTGCTTAGCTGTGCTGCTAGACTCTCTTTGAGAGAGTTCTACTCCTACATTTCAGAGAACACCTATTGTATTAAGACCCTGCCACCAGCAAAGCTGAGCTGGCTGTCCCCTACCTTTTGCCACAATGCTCAGTTTTAAACCAAGTGCCTCACCCTTCTTCTTTTCCGTTTGTTCAGTCACCTCCGTGGGAAGCTTCTCTTGTCTCACCCTCTGGTCCCATAGCTGATCCAGCTCCGTATTACAGCTGCTGTTTCCCCTGGTTCCAGCCTGGTTCAGAGGCAAGCCTCAGAGGCCTCCTAGACCTCAACACCCAGGACCCAGGATTCTCCCTCTGAAGGGGTGTAGACCCAGGGAACCGTGCAGGTGTGGGCTGAGCTACAGAAAGGCCTGTGGAGAGGAGTGGAGTATTCCAGGCCTGATGCCTAAGGCAAAAAGATAGATTCTAAACTCCAAGGAAGCAAATGCACCCCTGTGAAGAGAGGTCAGGAACAGTTGGTTGTAATCCATGTTTCCTAAGCTGTTCTCTCATGTCTTGCTTTTCACCCACTGAGAACTCTACCCAGGTAGGCAGCGTGGGCATGGGGAAATTACTTGGGAATATTCATTTTTATTTTCTTTCCTCCATCTCTTTCCCTTCAATTCCTCATCCACTCAAACTCATCTGCTCTCCACTGAGGCTAGGAACTCCATGCATAGGTAAGAAGGCAGGGTTAATGTAGCCAGATGGAAAATAGACAACACTTCATGGCAGATTATTGTGCTACTGTTTTTCCAAGTCTATAGATATTAGGGCAAGTTATTATTATTTTTATAACATTTATTTTCATATCATTATTTACTTATTTGTTTAGTTATTTATGGTACTGGGAATTGAACCCAGGGGTGCTTTACCACTGAGCCACATCCCAGTCTTCTTTCTTTTTTTAAGGCAGAATCACACTAAGTTGCCTACGATGGCCTCCAACTTGCAATCCTCCTTCCTTAGCCTCCCAATTCACTGAAGTTACAGGCATGCACCACTATCCCCAGCTAGGGAAAGTTATTTTTTTTCTTTGTTTTATTTATTTCTGAATAAATTTAAAAAGCAACCTCACCAAATTTCTATTATCTCCTGAGGGACACACTCTGTTGTACGCTTTTCACTTTTTGACCTCTCTTAGCTCACCTCTCTCTCTGCACTTGGATACTTCTAGTCTATCCTGTTTACCATAGAGGCCACCACCTCCAGGAAGCCCTTCAAAATTGTCCAATTCTGGGTTAGGAGCCACTCCAGTGTGATCTGGCAAAATCTGTTTGTTTTTGTTATTGTGGTTCTTTATTGAACTGCTGTATCATTTCATGTTTGATTATTCTCTCCAGGAGTTCTTAAATTGCTTGAGTATTTTTTGTTTGTTTGTTTTACATCATTGTTTCTTCCATTAACCAGGAGGAAAAAAAAAAAAAAACAAACTGTCACCCTTTCATGTTCAAAATACATTTGATAATTAAAGGACATACTGTGCATTTATTCTAAGTCCATTCCTTCTTCAGATACTACATAGTATTAAATATGTGGAAAATGGAAGTCCCATTCCATTGATGTTTTAACAGCAAAATAAAAGTCTATTCAAGTTAAAATATGTTATGAAATATAACTGAGCCACAATCTTTGCCATCTGATGATTAAATTGGATGGTTTGCCTACGAATGGAAAATGTAGAAGTGTCGACACACGTGAATGATGGGAACATATGAAGCAACAAAGAGAATATACTTGGTGGAGTGTGTGAGTGCATGTGTGTGTATGTGAGTATGTGAGTGTTTGTGCATGTGAGAGAGATGTACACACACAACATGCTCCCCTCCCTCATATGAATTTCAGCCTCATTAACTGTAAATGCCATAAACTCGGGATGTCTATTGGAGAAGGAAATAACTTCTGATTAGGTTAAGTTAGGGGTTTTCAATATAATAATTACAAATAATGATGTTGACAAACATCTTGTCTTCATAGATATCCAAAATGATCCAAAATATTAATATGCCTGCAGTAAAATGATCATAAAATGAAGTGTAATTCTTAAAGAATTAGTATTCTTCTAAAATGCTAATCAAAACTTGTATAAAATAATTATAACCAATGAATTATTCAATAAAGATGAAAAGCATAAAAGTTTTTATGGATCTGTGATTTTAAAATAAGTTGTTAGTTTAGTAAGATAGTTATTTCATTAAATATTTAAATCAAAATATATCCTAAATTATATTTGTATTTAAAATATTTCTGCTTTAAAGGTCTGTAACAATTTTATATGCAAAAATCAACTTGAGAACAATTTTTGCCTTAATGTGTATAATCTCTTGACATTTTTCATTTGCCTATCTTAAAAATAAATCACAAAATTCTGTAGCTTGTGTTAAATTTATCTTTTGTTCTGTTGAAGTAGCAACATAATTTATAATTATACAGACACAATAAATGTATTTGTTAAAAATTTCTACATATTCATTTATAAACAACACTATATAATCTTTAAATAATATCATTTGTATAAGATATTTCTTCACAATTATTGGTGATTTGTTTAGCATAATTTAATAATGATACATGGACATGTTTACCCAAACTCAATTTCAACATTACTTTGTAGTAAACACATAACTTAGTGACTACTGCCATCATGCCACTTTTAATAAGGGACTGAATTAATGTGCAGACATGAAATCTACTGCCTTACCATTTCTACATGTGAGACCTTTACTAGGTTGTATCTTCCGGCAAAATGAACACCACAGTGATCTTTAACATTAACTTTAGAACTGAACTCTCTCACCTCCTTACACAAACTTGATGATTTGAACTGTGTTTTCCATCAAAGTGTTTTATATTTGAGAGGAGCCCAAGAATATAAAGAAATAAAAAGAAAATCTGTCCACTCAGGAAAAGAATTATTTTTTAACTATAAAATATATAACACAGTTTTAAATTTTTATTATTTTAATTTATGTTAGAAACCTAAATGTCATGTTCAAGTTTAAAAATTACAAGGAAAAAGTAGCAGGTTGATGGTGCAGCATTTATTATAAAAGCAAGTACCTGTTAAAATCTGAGTGGTGTAAGTGGAAAAAATAAATTGACCTAGAGACAGAACCTTACACCCAGCAACTTTGTAGAAATTCTCTAGGTTGTTTCTAAAATAGTTTCCAGGTAATTATATGCACATTTCCTTACTTATTTATATGTGATTGATTGATTGATTGATTTTTGTGTTGCTGGGGATGGAATCCCTGGTCTCACCCATGCAATAGCCCTAGTCCTCCATTATTTTACTAAAGGTAATTATTCAGGGGAGCACATCTTATCGCTTATGGGATGCCACTGATAAAGCAGGTCAACTAATTCATTGATGTTCAACTTTCATTAAGAACAATGGCCAGGCGTGGTGGCACACACCTGTAATCCCAGCACCTGGGAGGCTGAGGCAGGAGAATCAAGAGTTCAAAGCCGTCCTCAGCAATGGTGAGGCACTTAGCAACTAAGTGAGACTCTGTCTCTAATAAAATACAAAAAAAAAAAGGGGGGGTGTCTAGGGATGTGGCCCAGTGGTTGAGTACCCCTGAGTTCAATTCCCAGTACCAAAAAATAAATAAATAAATAAATAAAATAAAAAATGTTATGTCTTTGAAAAATCATTTTATCACATAACTTTCTCTATCCAAGAAGAACAGCTCAGTATCCTTGGATAGGCTGAACCATTCATATGTCCATCCGTTTAAATTACTTAACAACCAGTCAGACACACTACAGATATGCCTTATCTAACATGGTGCTACATACTTATAAACCCATTGTGAGTTAAATTTATTGTAGATCAGAATGCATTCCCTACAGCTAACTTACTGAGCATCATAGCTTAGCAACATAGTACAATGTAGAGTTCGGGTTGTTTGTCTTCCTGATCACGGGGCTAAGCGGAGCTGCAGCTCAATCCATCTGCCCAGCATTATAAGAAACTATGGTACTGCATAGTGCTAGCGCAGAAAAGGCCCAAATTCCAAATCCTAAGATGGTTTCTACTGAATGCTATGGCTTCTCCACCATCATAGTCAAAACATTCCAAGGGGAACCATCATAGGTAGGGGGGCTGTCTATGCTGTTAATAACTGTGGCTGGCATTCCCCAGATGGAAATGTGACCCGACTATTAAAATACTTCTCCTGGGTGCACAACTGTGGTTGACTGGTTAATACCAAGCCCACAGTGTGGTGACTGAGCACCACACTTCTCTGCCTGTTCCACACCAGGCACCTGATGACAGGTGATCTGGTGATGACTATTTTATAGAGTTGTGATGACAATCTCTGAAAGAGGCAACTTAAAAATCCCTTGGTTTAATTTCTTTCTCGAATCAACACCCCTGAACTCAGAGTCTCATTTCTTTGGGTTAGATTCGATGGGTGCCAAAGGCAGTGCATTGATATGGTGATGGCATGCTTGGTGTAAACCGTGACATGCAAAGGGGTGACCATGCATCTCTATGCTGGGGGGGGGGGGGCTCCCAAAACCCTGTGCTATTTAAGCTTGTCAGTACTTTTGTCATTTTCTAGTCCCTCAAGTAGATCAGCAGTCCCTCGGGTAGATAAGTATTTACCTGTATTTCTCACTGGTGGCAACTTAGTATCTATCCAAACATGAGTCATGATCCATGGGATGGAGTTTTAATTATTCTTCTGCTCATTTACCCTGGTCTGCATGTTTCTTAATTTAAATATTAAAATATTACTTAATCTCTTAATCCAAATTATTATTTTTTAAGATTGCAGTAAACTTCTCCAAACATCGTTTCGGACATAAAACATGTAATTCACTAGAAGTGAGAAAACCATGTTTTATTAAATATATCTGTGTACCACACCATACTTCCAAATAATATCGTAGTGTAAGATTTTGTTAAAGGAGATGACTGGTTAGAAATAAAACATTCTGCAAATGAGCAGTGTGTATGTATGTGTGTGCACGGGAGGGACAAAGAGACCAGATGCCAGTTTGAGAAGGTTCTCAGAAGCACCCCCATCCAAGTTCACGTTCTCATTATCTCTTGCTTCCTCTCTCTTCAGTCTCTCCTGGCTCTGGTTTATCTTTCACATTTCTGCCACAATGCCCTTTATAAAATGCAAATGGGATCCTGTTTCTCCCATGCTCAAGGTCTTTTAGAATAAAATAACAATTTCTCAGCAGGTTTCCAGTCTCAATTCAACATCCCCAGTTTGTATGTTCTTCTCTGACCAGACCTGGCCACCTGGCCCGCTAGAGCACTGCTAATCCTAGGCATTTGCCTGTGCTGTCGCCCTGCCTGACCCTTGTCCCTGCATGTTGGCAACTGCATCCTTGGTGCTCCCCCAGCACCTGCTTCACTGAATTTCAATGACATGTATCCTTTTTTTTTTTTTTTTTTTTCACCAAACTCTTTCATTAGATGATGTGTTTCTTGGGCAAAAGTCCCCTGTGATGTTCTGTAGATTAGGTGTATTCAATGCATTTCTGATTTATGATACATTCTCAGGGTCTGGGGTGTAATGAGTGCTTTTTAATTTTTAAAAGTGACTGCCTTACATGTTTATCAAGCAAGGTCCAGTGAAGTGAAATTATTTAAGTAAATGGACTAAAACATTTCTCAGACTATTTATGCAAGTTGTTGGTTAGAATGGTCTAATCTTCATGAGAAGCTTTTCCTACAATTTATTTTCATTTTTGATTTTGAAAATGTTGACTTTGTTATCTTTGACTTTTGGACTTTTGTTTCTTTTAAAGGACTAATAATTAATATAGGAAAATGCCATTAGATTCCTCTTTACCTTTTTTTGTTTGTTTGTTTGTTTTACACTGATGGACTGATGTCTTCTGAGTAAACAATATGTTTAGTTCTAGGACATTTTAAATCCTTCATAACAAGCACACATAAGGCTATCATAGACTCTGATGCTGGGATCTGAATATTCCCATTCCTGAAACTGTGAGAGACATCATTTCTGTTGTTGATCAGAGACCATCTATCAATATAGCTGAACAAAGAAATGAAGGACAGAACCCAGAGTGTGGATGTAGCAGAACCTTCTGCTCACAGACATGAAAGAGCAAGGGAATTTGCTTCCTTCTTTACTATTTTTTACTAGTGCTATTGAAAGCCCAACTCAGGAGTGCCTGAAAATGAGTTGAGAAACCATGAGGAGGTGATAGAAGGTGAGGTAGAACAATAAGGGATAGAAGTATTTCAGTTTGGCCCAAAAAGGGCAATAGACCCTACCGCTAAGTAATAGCTATCTATAATAAGATGTCAAAAATTTGTGTGCTTCTTGTTAGAAGAATTTTCTTAAGAATTTTTCAGGTTACCTATTCAGAATTCAGTCATCTCTATGGTGGTCTAAGCACTAAGAACACATGAGCTTTAGTCTCAAATATGGGCAGGAAGGACCAGGAGGTGGGTCCCGGTCCATCAGAGGCGTGGCACAATAGGATTTATAACACTTGCATCTTGTCTTATGAACAACTTTTTGGTGGTCCTAAAGGACCATGCAGAGTTTCAAAGTTCTATGTGAATTAAATATAGAAACATAACTCCTGGGAAAAGATGTGACCTGATGTTGCAGAGAAGGCCAAGAGAACAAAACAGAGTATGCACATAGGCCCTTTGGAGAACAAGGGTTCCACACTTTAGCTTCCTCTGTGGTTTATCTAATCCACACAAAACGAAAGGCTGTCTGCTTCTCCTTTCTATCCTGAGCAGATATCTTCTCTCTAAACATCGGCACAATCCCAGCATGAAATAAATGAATTAGAATTTAAAATAATGTTGTGAACCAGTGTGGGGTCAGATGCTGACACAACGGTGGGGCGGGGAGGGGTGCCGATGCTGAACTTGCTGATAATACTGTCACTTGGTGCATGTGTTGACATTGAAACTGATATGAGGGCAGCCTGGGATATATCAGAGAGGCTGGAAATAATAAAATGTAACAGGAGTGCATAAGAGAGTTGAGAGAAAGCTAAAAACACAAGAGCCTTGCAGTCAGATAGGGCAGAGGTGTCCTGCATCTTGACCCACCAGAGTTATTGCGATGCTGATAGGAGGCGGGCATGCACACCGAGACCAGGAGCAAATTCGAGATGGCAAGGAGTTCACCTGGCTCACCTCTAAAACTCCAACCAAAGAAATTAAAAGGCTGAGGCTCACAACATATTAGAGATACTCTATTGAAGAGGATTTGCCTGAGTCACCTAGAGACTTGCCTGAAAATAGCACCTACCAGCAGGGTCTTAGGGCTCCAGAAAAACTGGGAAATGTACAATTGATCTTGGGTTGTAAATGAAGGCTTTTGCATTTAATGAGTATTGATTACTTTGAGCATAGACATGTCTCAACAATTAAAAATATGTATAGTTTGGAATTTAAAATGCATGAGAAGTTTGAGCTCAGGTTTACCTTCTAACTCTTTATAAATCAAAGTTCAAAGGAAGGGAAAGCTTGAAATATCTTAGAGGACAAACTGTTTTCAAATACCTTAGAGCGATTTGTACTCATTCTCATTATAAGAAAAAAAAAAAAAAGTGTGTGTTAACTGCAAGAAACTTTTAACCATTTATCACCTAACATTCTATTACAATCTCTATGGGGAAATTTTTTCTCCTATTTTAAAATATTACAAAGGGCTTGAATGTAAAGCTGCTTTATTTTCATTTAAATTCATATTTAACCTTTTAACTGGTTTAGATGGGCTTCCTCTAACCAGTTTAAAGTAGTATGATTTTAATGTCTATTTCAGATTACCTTCAAATACTGTTTCACCATGTCTCTGTTCTGCTCAAAAGCATTCCCAGGCCCTAGTCTCTCGGTCCATTTATAGACTAGGCCCTCAGGAGGCCAGCCCTCCTCTCTTATGGCTATTGTTAAAAACACATTCCAGGTAGTGCATGGTGTTGCTCAGTGTCATGGATTTGACTTCTTTCCATAACTCACACTTGCTCTGGGACAAATACATACACATGTGTGCATGCACGCGCACGCGCGCACACACACACACACACACACACACACACTGCACACAAAGTGAAATTCTGTTATATGCATGTACAAATATGTTACAATGAATACCACTATTATTTATAATCAAAACACAATATTTGATAAACAGTAAGTTATCAAAAAGGAAGATATATTGGTTTGGGATGGAGAGAGAGCAGATTTTAAAGCATGAGATCTCCCATCAGGTTATTATTTCTATTGTTTTGTTGGTTAAAAGAACAGGCAAATATAAAATATATCTTTAGCTATAAGAGGAAAAGTATGTGTGATTTCATTTTGTTCATTAAATATTTCCTGGAGAAGAACAGGAATAGGTATGCCCATAATTATTAAAATCCTCATATTTTACATTTTTTATTCTCTCTTCTGAGAATGTTAAGCTAGTTAGTAGGCTGGGCTTATTTTTGTGTCTAAATCTTTAAAATAGATGCTCCCTGCGTTTCATCAGCTATATCAGTCTTTCTTTTGTAGTGGGAGCTGAATATCTCAATCTCTCCTCTGGTCAGTAATGACCCACATATCCATCACCTTCTCCAATCCACCACAGGGTCACATTTCATATGGTTGTTCCAGAGGACACTAGGAGGAGCACTTGTGTTCTAGAAACAGAAACAGGGGCAAGAGCAGGAGACACCCGGGTCTGGAATAGAAAACACAAGTCGATATGTTCTTATGAATTGAATTGCATTTCCTCCCTTATTTTTATTTATTTATTTATTTATTTATTTATTTATTTATTTATTTTTTCAGAACTAGGGATGGAACTCAGGGCTTTGCAGAAGTACTGTGTTATTGAACTGCACCTCAACACCTAACTTTAATTCTTCCCCCTTTCACTAACCAGTATAAAAGAAGGCAAGCCATTTACTCTATCAATCAGATTTTTCTTTTGAAGAAGGATCATAACCCTTTTAAATTTAAGATATTATAAGGTAGGTACATCATATATAATTTAAAGCTATTAACTGCATGTACTCAAAGTAATTCTGAAAATGTCCACATTCTTTCATCTTACCTCGAACTGATGGCCTTCCAATTGCACCGACTATATCAAAGAGCTTAACTTTTTTCTCCTTTGACCAAGGGCTCTCTTAAAAATCTTGACAGCACTGATCTCCATCAAGAAATGTATTAGTTTTAAACTTATTCTATAGGTTTCATAGAAAATCATTTGAAGAGAAACATGATATACATTTCTCAGTCTGTCACTAATTGGTAAGAGGAAAAACGTTAAGAAAAAAATATTCTAGAGGAATGGAAAAAAGAATAGAAGACGCAGTTGTGAGAATCTTTGGTGTTTTGAAACAGCAGAAAAGAAGCCCCAACTATGCCTTCCTGGGAGTGGACTACAGGACTTTTAAGTGTTTATTTAAGAAATACCATAAATATAAGAACGTAAGTCACCAAAAGAGAATTTATACCTATGCAGCCATAACAAGCTGAAGTTAATTCATCACAACTTTCACATAAGCCTTTGTGGGCAGTTGGCCAGGCCCAGCACATTATCTGTTTGACTCACTGAGTCACTGCCGCTAATGGAATTTAGCCCCATGTTTGTTGTTGCCATGGTGATGGGATATTCTCAGGCATGTCATGTTCACAGATCAGTAGCAGCAGCATAGACACACAACTGCTCTCAGCCTTTGACCGTCCACAGGAATTCACTCTGCAGTCCGTCTGCCAGGACGGAAGTCTGCTCTGGAGAAGGAACACCCTGGCCGGGGAGACCAGCCCTGCCTTCTGCCTTTGTCAATCGCAGTGCCATTATCATTAAAATAACCTTGAATTTTCATGAATTCACTCATTCACAAACACTGTCAAAGAAGGTGCAAGAGTTCAAGAGAATCCAGAGGGTCAAAGAGAGGACTAGTTTTAAATCTGTGCCTATTGAACCTGGAAATGACATCGTCTGTTAGATATAATCTTATTCTTACCATAGCAAATCAAATCGTGCTGACTGGCACCAATGTCCAAGGCGATTCAGCACCATGAAAGGTTACTGGGAGCAAAAGGGTCATATCCTTTGTGGCACCGCTCTGAGAAATAGACACAGACATGTGTGGGAATATTCTACAAAGAATAGATTGCTCCCAAAGTGAAAAACAAATCCTGCCAGCAATCTATAAAGGGAGTGGGTATTCTATGCTACAGATATATTCAGATTTCAAACCAAAGGTATAATTACCAGGCTTTCAAGATCTAAAATGTTTGAACAAGTCACAGGTATTGTGCAAGATGTTCTAATTTGTAGTCTTACGGTGATAAGGAGTAAGACAAGATGAATTTTCTGGAAAGTATTTTTACTCCTTGGAATATGTTTCCATTAAATTATGCATAATTTTCATAAGGCGTGAAATATGCAAGTAAATCAGGCAAGTTTAAGAACACTTCTGTAAATGTTTGTCTATATTGTCCAATACAGGGTCTGGGGCTAATTATAATACAGCTTCGCACATCCTCAGGATTCTCCTTATGCCTGGCCTCTACTGTGTTTTCCGCATGGGAATCTGGAGACATCAACAGCAACTCACTAAACTGCATGGAAGATCACAGACAATTTTTCAGTTTCAGGAAAAGATACCCCTAGATTGAAACACAAAATCAAAACCAAGGCTTCCAAAATTAGGATTTTAATTCTGCCTTTACGTTCTGTGTCCATGGTGAAGGATGGGGAAAATGAGAAAGTGAGGGTGGGGACTTCTTCAATGTTTTTGTTTTTCTCCCAGTGCAATAGTTCAAGAATATTATGTTGCCACATGTGTCCAGAATTTAAGGTTTGGATAACCTAGTCTTCTCCCAGATCCCTGAACTGAAGTGTATCCAAACTTGGAGGCAGGAGCCTTTATTTTTTATGCTATGTAAGAATTATATGGTGAAGTCAAGACTTGCTCTCTGCCTACCTGGGCTGTGTGGCTCAAGGAAAAAATATATATGGAAATTGCAGAGAGTAGACCATTATAGCTATGGTTATTTATATGAGCTTCAGAGAAGTGACATTGAATAGTTTAATTAGTAACTGTCAACATTAACAAAGTCATTGACCATTAAAAATGGCTTGGTAAACTTCCTCCTTCCAGAAAACTTAGGAAACAGAACCCCATAATTCTAGGAATACCTCACATCTCTTTTTCTTTGGACAAAGAAAAACCCTTTGATAACTAAGTATCTCAGACATAAAGTGCTACACTTTTGGCACACTGTGACATGTAGTGAAGAGTGATAGCATCAGACATCATGTTCATCATACCTCCAATCAGCAAGTAGAGAGGCCATTGAAATACTGGTACTGTCTCCAAACAGACAGCAAAATGATACAACTGAGAGTTGGCAGTGTAAAAGAGCACTGGCAGGTTTAAGCCCCATTTAGGTTGACCAGAAAATGTTGGAAGATACAGGGCAAAGAGAGTTTTAGTAAGAAAGTGGACAAAGAGAACCAACCATGCAAAAATCACCTACATGGGAAGTCAAAGAAAGATGGAGGACCTGTGTTCAGGAACTAGCAGAATCCAGAGAGCTAAGGAGTTGAGCAGGATCAGAAGCTTGTCCTAGGCAGTCCCATTACTGAACCCTGAAGTTTCCCTCTGGGTTAAGAAGGAAACAAAGGAAAACCAATTTTTTTAAATGTTAAGAATTGAGGAGGAAACTGGGTTTTTTCCTTCTTGAACTGAAGTCATCTCACTCAATATGTAGAGAAAGAAGCACTGCCATCTCCTATGTACATTATCATTTTGGGGAAACCCACAGAGCCCAAGCCCCAAGATGCCTTCAGAAAAACTTTCACTACCATATCTGTCACCTGTAGCTGATGGGACCCTGTGGCTATAGAAAAATTGCAACCACTAACCCTCTCCCCTGGAGTGGCTTTCCCTGAATGTCATTGCTGAGAGCCATGAAGCAGAGTGGACATTGTCCAGAGTGAGCCCAGGAATAAATCAAAACAACATAAATAAAAATAACATAAAACCTGTGAGGAACTGTGACAAAGAGACTGTGTACATTTTCTCAGCTTCAATCCAATTACATTACTATCTCAGAATTTTTAAAAGTTTTCATCTCTCCATCTCTCACTGAGAGTCATCGCACCTAACATGCTTCTTTCTTTCCCATCCCCTGAGTAATAACCTACCACTCAATTCAGACCAGGGTTGACAGAGTTACTCAGGATCTCTCACTGATCACGAATAACTGGAGAATGGGTGGGCTATTATAGGCATTATTAGATCTCTTTCTAATATCATCATAATTTTGTTCACACAAACAGTACTCTGATTAAATCAGGGTCATCTACACAACTTATAGGGCCAAATAGAAAATGAAAATGCAGGACCTTTTGCTTTTTTGAAAAAGCAAAAAAGGAAAAAAAGGAAGGAAAGGAAAAGCATGTTTTCCTTTCTCTCTGGCTTCTTTCTAAATCTATAGTGGTGACTTTTTTCTTTTTAATTAGTATTCCAAACTACATTTCTTGAACACAGGGACACTTTTAGGATGAAAGCAGACTCTCACAGCTGCTTGGGGACCTACCCTCCAGGTGCCCTATCCCTATTGGGTCACAAGGCAATGAGGTCACTGGATGGGTCAAGGAGACAGGCAGGTGTTGAAAGGTAGAACTACACCTGAGTGGAGGTTCCAAGCTCCAAGTGCATGCTCCATTATCTCATTCAAAGATAAAATTATAAAGAATTTTGAAATGGTCTCTGCACAGCGTTAAGCCAGTGGAAGGGGTCCCTTCTGAGCATGGGGCCATATATGATTTCATTGATCTTACAGGGTCCAGGAAGTGGGTCCTGCTTATAATGAAATCAGTTATGTATCTTTCTACATTACTTTTCGGGATTCAAATGTTCCCCTGAATGTTTTGAGAAGCAAGCAGAACAAATAAATGCAGTATTTTGCCCTAACATAGGTTTGGGGGTTTATGTTTGTTCTTTCAAGTATATATATATATATATATATATATATATATATATATGTATGTAGGTATATATATGTGTGTGTGTATATATATAAAAATACATATATTTAAAAACATAAATGCTATAAACATAAATCTATTTAATATATATTAAATATAAAAATTTTTGTATATTTATATATAAAATATACATATAAAATATATTTATACATAAAATATATAAAACATAATCTATTTAATATATAATATATATGCATATAATACTTATATATTTTATATATTTATATGTAAATACATAATATATTTAATATATAATATATGCTTATATATTATATATAATATAATTCACATATTTATATTTTACAACATAATTTATGTTTATATTATAGATTAAATAGATTATGTATATAAAATATATTTTTTATATATATTAAAACATAAGGGTTATTTATATTTATAATGTGTGTGTTTTGAAGATACAATGTTTATGACATTTAATTATTTAAATTATTCAGATGGCATAATTAAAAAAAAAATCTGTGTGGTCTCACCTGTCAGAATTCCTGTTGCTAGACAGTGCTCTTTATTCTTTTGTGGTTCAAGTCAATTTCCCACTACAACGAGCATTTTCTAAAAAGTTGTCAAAATAATTGTTCCCAGATAATATCTACCAGAAGCATTTATGCTCTCACACAGAAATTAATATGAGCCACTGGGAGCCCTCTCCACTGGAGTGGCTTTTCCTGAATGTCATTGCTGAGAGCCATGAAGCAGAGTGGGCTTTGCCCAGAGTGAGCCCAGGAATAAATTAAAACAACATAAAATAAAAATAACATAAAACCTGTGAGGGACTGTGACAAAGAGACTGTGTACATTTTCTCAGCTTCAATCCAATTACATTATTATCTCAGAATTTTTAAAATTTTTCATCTCTCCATAAATGTTTTCTCATAGTCATTTGATAGCAGCAGGTTTATGTTTTACCCAATACAGACTGCAAATGAGCCCTTCACTTAACCCAGTCTATTAATTTTAAAATGCCTAAAGCCAAAATTGACTGTAGAAGAAAATCTTTCCAAAATGTTGAAATAAGCTACCTGCTTCAGTAAAAAATGAACAGCAGCATAATGTTTAACATAATATTAAACCTTCCTAGGAAATTAAATTTAAAAAAAAAAAAAAAAAATGAAGGAAAACCAATTTCTCAATGTTTTGTATATGAGGTCTGGAATGCTTTATGTATGCTCTATATAAGTGTACACAACACTTATGCTGAAATAAATATTTGCCCAAAGATTTAAAAGTTTTTTTTTTTTTTTTTTTCATTTCTCTCCCTCATGTTCACTGGCTGCAAAACTTGTACCTCCTTCAGAGATACAAAACACAAACAAAAAAACCCTGGATACCATTGTTCTTACTCTCAAGAACTGAGTTAAAGTTTGAATTGACAATATTTCACAATATTAGCATCCACAAATAAATCCACAGTTTCCTAACTCTAATGCTAGCACTTACTTTCTTGTGTTATTTATCCTTTATTTTCTCCTGTGTCCGGCAGAATACTACCTTCAAAAACAAGCCACTGGCTCTACAATTTTAACATAACTCTGATATTTCAAATTTTATAAATGTAAATAAATAGAGCTTTTATAAGTTCCATGCAAGTTGGGTTTATCCTAAGCAAAGGCAGATCCCACTGTCATTATACTGAGCAGTTGGTGATGTGATGTATGTGTTATTCACTTTCTACATTTCCAAGGTATCAACTCATTGTCTTCCTTCTACCATTGTAATTTGTCCTTTTGAATCTCAAATAAATGTTGTTCTTCAAGATCCTCTATGTCAAAAAACAAAACATAAAAAACAATGAGCCCTCAACACACAACAATACTATTCCACACATCTAGAAATAGTGGTGGATATCATTCATGACATAGCTGCAAAGAGTTAAGACAACAGTGACATTTACCAGAATCTGGGGGAGAGTGGGAGAAGCTCTATGAAGGGAAGATAAACATTTTTGAAAAAGGAGACACAAATGTGCCAACAGTATTGCTTAGCATGGACACAGCTCTTAGTAGACTCTGCATTCTCCATTTTGGCTTCCTGAAATCCAAATTCCACACAGGTTCCAGAAGGTCACCAGGCATGCCCACCTGCCCATCTCCTTCGCTGGCTTAGTTCACTAAGCCTGCCCCCACAGCCTGCAGCATCTGTTCACAACAGACTTTGAAGGACAACAGTGCAGTAACAGTCCCCACAGACTCGAGACACTGTGCAATACAATGATTCAGCTGTCCAAAATCAATGCATAAGACTTAAAAGTGTATCTTCCTCTTAGAGACTTATAATAAATCTTAGTATTTTAAAGACTATCATGGTGCTGTAAAGAAACCCATTTTTGGTATGCATAGCAGAGTTCCTCAAGGTAATTTGATTATGGAACCCTTGTATCAAGCAACAACCAGTGAGCCCAATTTGGAAAATCTTAACCTTTGGGTGCAAAGACATGGGCACTGGCATGGCAGTCCAAGCCCCACCCTTCCCACTGGTGTCATTGTTGTCATCAAAGTCCCACCCCACCCTTGCATGGCTCTTCAACAACACTGAATTGCTGTCCTCTGCCTATACCTGCAGCTGGGTTCCAAAGCCTATGTTCTGCCAAGCTCCCATGCACCTGCTTCTCCTATTTAAGAAATCATTCTGGTTAGCTGAGATATCTTCCGGCTTTTCCAGATAAGATCTTGAGCAGGACTTGCTACGTTTAAATATTGCCTGACTCTGCCAGTTCCTATCTTTGTGACCTTGGGCAGGTTTGTTTTTTTTTTAAACCTTTTTTTTTTTTTTTTTTTTTTTTTTTTTGCCACTCAATATCATCCTAAACACAATGAAAGTAAAAGCAGTGCCTATCTTATGGGATACCTGGATGATGGAACTAATCACTATGTATAGAGGGCTTAAAGCAGAGTTTGACACAGTAAGTGCTCAGAGTGTTATGAATGCTGGGGTCCCCTGTGGATGTCCTATGATTGCATGCTATTTTGGTATTATAACTCTGTGTTTGTATTCACCATCAAGTTTTACTCTGTTTGAAAATTAGGCTGATACAGTATGAATACTCATTTACTATCCCTAGTGTCTAGCATGTAGTAGGTAATTCATGAAGTTTGAATAAAAATTTATGTAATATGAGTGGTTCAAATTTAAATATAAAATATATTAAACCTGTGGTCTAGATAGGTAAACTTGGAGTATTTCACAATGTTAGAAATGCCAACACTGAGATAACTATTTATAATTTGCTTAATTTAGTTCTAATAATAGAGGACATGTTCAATCCACAGCAACTATTCCAGATTAATGCAAATACAAAGAAGTTAATGTCATCCAAAGTTTCAGGAGGAGATTAACTAAGTGTATGAGACAACTTCTCTGGTCGTTTTTGTCTAAAAAGAGCTGTGGTCCTATGACTGATGACCAGCCCAGCAAATTAGAAAACTGAGGAACAGTTAGGGTCACTTTGTAAATAACCTTTGATTTTTGATCAGACAAGAGCAGCAATGAGTATTCCTTTTCTGTTTGCCTCATTAATCAAATGTAAAGTGTTATAAAACAAGAAAAGCTCAAATAATAAAATATTTGGCTTAGTTCATTAGAGTTTGGATTCTGTATATTTGTACATTTCTTGTACTTAGGAATGCATTATACTATTTTTCAATTGGTCATTTAATCATTAGAATTTAATATGTAAATTTACCCTAATTCAGAAAATAAAGTATGGAAATTTGAAAGTGAATGCCATATTTAAATGCTATATTTAAATATTTTGTTACAAAATGAGCCTCTATGTGGAAGTTTAAGAAGATTGTCATCCTTTGTGGCAGCTTCCTAATCTTTTTCTGTAAGATAGATTTCTTTCTGAACTTGGATGAATAAACTAATTTTATTATGCTGAAGTATAAGTTGATTATTACACTTAAGTAAAGTTGATTCTTTTTTTTTTTTTTAATTTTTGGTGCTGGGGAGTGAATCCAGGGGTGCTTAATCACTGAACCACATCCCCAGCTTTTTTTTTTTTTTTTAATTTTATTTAGAGACAGGGTTTCACTGAGATACTTAGGTCCTCAGTAAGTTGCTGAGGCTGGCTTTGAACTCCCATTCTCTTGCCTCAGTATCCAGAGCCATTAGGATTATAGATATGTACCACCATGCCTGGCTAAAGTTGGTTCTTAATTGAAGGAGCCTATAATCAAGGAGATAGCTAAAGATTGCGGTTAGCTGAGAGCCATAAAAGATGTTCTAGTTTCCACCTGATAGTAATACATTATTCAAAGAATCTTTGTATGCCCGTGAACACTGCGTGACGCACCTGTATAAGCTCGAGCTGTAAGCACGTGTCCTTATTAAAGCTATATGTATATAACTGGGTGAGTTTGGTTAGAGTGTGTGGGAAGAAGAAGAAGGTGGTGGTTGGAGTTAGAGCGTTTGGAGTGATTGCTGGAGCCGGAGAGAGAAGAAGAATAAAAGACCTTTTTTCATTTTCATCCTGCCTCCAAATTTTCCTGTGGCGTTCATTGCTCCAAGCGGTTTCCGCTTCAGGCAGCAACACTTAATGTCCCCATATTTAATATATTGCCCAAAGTAAATAATGATATAAGTATCCAGCATCAGGCACTGATAAGTATTTATTGAAGGACATAATAAATTTGACCAAGTGAATTCTAAATTGTGAATATATTTCCTTAAAATCATTCATTTCTCAAATGACCTAGTAAAAGGTTTTTCTCCAAAAGACTAGTTAAATGCTTCTTATTTTATTAATTATTTCCATAGAGTAGGACAGTAGGGTATCATGTAGCACTCTAAAAGTCATACACTATATTTTAAATTTTGTCCAAATAATTTGGGAGTTTTCAGATTGTTTCTCAAACTATTCTCTACCATATACATTCAACAATGAGATATGCTAGTCTTTGACTACCTTCTTGTCCAAAATACACATGATAAATGATAATTTTAATAACTGATTTTTAAAAGGATTAGCATCAAATGAGGATGTTAATTATTGATTTTTCAATAATTAAAGAGACTATCTACATTGATATGCTGCAGTTTGAATTAATTGAAATTAAATATCTTAAGTGTATTTTTCTTAAATTAATAGGAATTATTTATTTTCATATTATAGACAACATATAAAATTTTAATGCACAATATGAATGCTACAATTTGAATTAATAGCAAAATGTTTAGCTACATTAAAGCAATGTTTTAATTTTATCCTAAATATTAATTAATGTAATTCTCATGGTCACACTATCATTGCTCCATTTTATAGATAAGGAAATGGAGATGCAGATCACTTAAAACACTGGAACAGAAAGTAATTGATGGGAACACAAAGCATAAGGAACTGAGAGCAAAGTTAGTGTGTAGACAGGCATTGTCTAATTCTAAAACCTATCTTCTTTCCTCCAGATCACACAGCTATAATTGATGGAGGGTGTTTGATTAGGTTTCATATTTGGATTTTGTTGACTTACCACCTAATTGGTATTACATGATCTTCAAAGATATCTATGCAATGGGCATTACTTCTATTTCCTGTTGGCTGCCATATTTCTTTATGCTTCATCATCACTAGGCTTATTACTTATCAAATTGTTATTCTCCTTTTTATCTTCCAATTCAACTTTTTTCATTTGATTTTTTTAACCTTCAATAACATCATATTTCATATTAAAATAAGATTACCCCAATTTTTTTTCCTCTAGGAAGGCTACCATTTTTGGGGGGAAGGGATTACTAGGGATTTAACTCTGGGGCACTGGACCACTGAGCAGCATTGCCAGCCCTATTTTGTATTTTATTTAGAGATAGTGTCTCACTGAGTTGCCGTTGCTGAGGCTGCCTTTGAACTCGCCATCCTCCTGTCTCAGCCTCTCAAGCCACTGGGATTACATGTGTGCAGCACCATGCTCAGCTGAAGGCTACCTTGAACATTGATCCATGAACACATTTTCCTTCAATTCTTGGTTCAAAAATATCCTTCTGCAAAGCTTCTCATGTGATCTGTTGCTCACAGGTAAAGTAAGGGCAAAAGCTAAAGTAAGGGCCCTCAAAAGTATAGTTGCTATTGTGTTAGCTTTTTCTTACTAGGACAAAATAGCTAAGATAAATTAATTGGAGGAAAAGTTCATTCTGGCTCATGACTTCCAAGGTTTCCATCGATGATCACTGGTCTTGTTGCTTTGGGTCCCCCGTAGTAGCACAGTACATCATGGTGGGTACCTGTGGCAGAGAGGCCTGTTCACTTTATGGAGGCCAACTAGCAAAGAAGAGAAGGGCCAGGGTGCCCAGTATCCACTTCAAGGACACACCCCCAGTGACCAGACTTCCTTCTACAGAGCCTAAAGTTTCCAGCTCCTGAAGGTTTCACCAGCTCTCATTAGCACGACAAGCACGGTGACCTGTAACTCATGGTGTCTGGAGGACATTTAATATCCAAACCACAACAGTGTTGACTCTATATATAATGTGTACACACACACACACACACACACACACACACACACACACACACAAATATAATGCTTGCCAAACTTTGAAAATAATTCTTGGAAAACTTAAAAAAAAACAATATATTTGAAATTAATATTTTCTCTACCATTCATGTATATGAAGATCCAATATTACAGATTCTATGTCAATATTGTTTTCTGCTGTCTAATTTTTAAAAAAAATTATTTCCCCCAAATTTTAACATGAGCACATAGAGATAAACAAACATATGTATTGTTATTCTTAAGGACCATTTCATTTCTGATAGTCTATAAGTAATTGGAGAATACCATAAAACCATGTATATTTTAAGCAGGACTCACTGGAAGATAAAGAAATTACATGTGCTTGAGTATATGCAGCTGCATGTATTAATTTAATGAAGTGTGAGTTTTAAAATAGCACATTTTAAACTTTTGTCTATTCACAAAAACATTGACAAGCATGCATTCAATATATCCCATAAAGAGTAACCTCACTGATATAAGAAACTCCCCCAAAAGATGGAGTATAAAGGAAACAGTATACATCATCTCAGAAAGTAGGTAGCACTCTTTTAAATATATATATATATATATATATGCACAGATATATATATGTATATATATACACACATATACACACATGCGTATGTATGTATATACACACACGCATATATGTACATACATATATGTATTTATGTATTTATTTTATTTTGTTTTCTGCAATACTGGGGATTGGACCCAGGGCCTCATGTGTGCTAGGGAAGTACTCTGCTACTTAACTGCATCTCCATTTCACAAGTAAGTAGATTTTCCTGATCATAAACCACTGTGGCTACAGCACATACCCAGAGTTGCAAACACCGTTATTAGTGAAGTCATGAGACCCTTCAGCTGAGGCCAGAGAGGCTGTCTTTCAGGAAATATAAAATATAAAACCTGTTTGGGTTTTTATTTTATTGTCTGGATATAAACACAAATCAGGATTGCTTACTTCCCTTTCTTCGTCTCTTTCTCTTCTTAGAATAACTCCTATTGCAGTGAGCCACAGAAGTTAACACGACCCTCCATCCTACTCATGGAAGTCAGGACTGGAAACTAAGGAATCTGTAGTCGCCTGAAGCGATGGCCGCTTGGAGCAAAGAAGCCGCGGGAAGAAGTTTTGAGACGAACTGGAAACAAACAGCTCTTTATTCTGGCAACTTTTCTCCCTGGCTCTAACTACACCCCGACACGCCGTCCACGCTCCTCTAACCTCCAAAATGGCGCAGACCTCCTCCGCAATCTTGCTCAAGTCCCTCGAGATCTCCGGCCAAGTCTCGCAAGATCCCGGGCCAAGTACGGAAGGCGCCAATGCCCAAACATGTCCAAAGCCAAAGCCCGTAGTCCACCGCAATTTAAGCCATCTCCCCAAACAGGGCTCCTGCATTTCCCCCTTTTTGTTTTAAAAGAGGTAATGCTCTAGGACGTCTATGTGCAACCAACATTCTTACCCGTCATCGGATAATCAAGGCTGTGCCCTTGACTCCTGTCTTAGGTTGATATGTCGGCCACATGAGACTGTCCCGTGCGACTGTGCCTGTCTTAGGTTGTCCCCCTCTGGGGATCTTACCCGTCATTGGCTAACCAGCCATCCAATGGAGCCCTTTAGGATCGACTGTGTATGATGACTAACAGCCGTCCAATTGTGAGGAGATGTTGCGGCTTTAAGGCAACAAGCCTTTTTGGTGACGAGCCAAATTGTATAGCATATCAAATTGTTTAAACAAATTATTTGCCCTAAGTTTCATCAAGTAACACACTGAATTCTCTGGACAAATGTCCGCAAGTCATTGTCCCGTAAAGTCCCAAACAATGAAAGATCAAAATGTCCATTTGTTATAACACGTTGATGTAGGAGGTCCCATGCATGTAGAGCAGAGGCCACACTGTTGGTGAGGTTGTTTGATGCTTGAGCAGCAGGGATGCTTGTGGTGACCGCGTTCCCTGCAGCTATAGCAGCAACCGTCTTTTTTATATCTAGATAATGCCACCCGGCAAATCTTCAGGGCCCGCTACCTAGAAACTCAAGCATCAATTATTAAAGGAAAGGCAGTGTTATTTCAGCACTGAGTGAAGAGTCGAGTTGTCAAACTAAAAAACAGAATTATTAGATTAGAAAATTAAAGTTGATTTCTGCTCATACACATTGTTGTTTGAGCTCACACAAACATAAGTTGTCAAAATATCATATTGAGAACAAAAGAAAGAAAGACTGAGGGTATTTACTGTATTAAAGATAGATTAAAGAAAAGCTAAAGGCACTTTGGAGAAATAATTTGTCAGCTGGAACCCTCAAGTCTCTGTATACACAGCAATTTTTTACCTGTTGAGATAATTGAAATTAATCAGCTATTAAACAAATGAAGTTAATAACAAATGAACAATCTTATGTCAAAACACCAAAATATTAGGTTATATAGCACTAGTCATATTGTTTGCTAAAGAGAAGTCCCAGGGATACCTATAATCAAAATTGAAAGTACCTTCATTTATAAAATTATTACCTAAATTGAATACTCTCAACCTAAAATGAATTAAAGTTATTTGGATCCATATATATATATATATATATATATATATCTTTTTCATAAGCGCTTTGTTCTTTGTGACGTCACACTGGACAGACGAACAAACATACAAACATATATTTGTGACGTCACATTAACATGAAATGTAGACAAATGTACAGACATAAAGACATGTATAAAAAGAAAAAAAAAATACAATTGTGTGCACACTAAAGAGAGATCTCCTCATCCCGGCCGGGAGGAATGACTCTTGAGTTGTGAAACATTTTGAAGGATACTTTTGAGGGAGTCATTCTATATCTTCATCTTGGTCTTCTTGATTTTGTACCTTTTTTATTAATCTTGATTCCTCAACAACTACATCTTGATCATTTTGATGTGGTACCTGCTTTATTAATCTAGATGGTATCCATATTGGAGAGGATTCGTGTTTTGGAAAAACACAAACAGATCCTCTCCCCCAAATTAATACTGGATCTGGACCCTTCCATGTACCTGAAAGAACATCCTTCCAGTAAACCAAGGGTTTATGTTGTTGGTGTGGATTCCAATGTCTGTCTCCAGCAGAATAACCATTAGAGTCTAAAGTTAAAAAATTTAAGGTAAACAGGGCAACTGCCAATCTGTCTTTAGGACTTTTCCAATTTCCTTCTTTTTGTTTTAATAACATAATTTTCAGTGTGCGGTTTGCTCTTTCAATAATGCCCTGACCCTGAGGATTGTATGGGATGCCTGTTTTATGGGATATGTTGAATTTTGCGCAAAACTGTTTGAAAGATGAGGACGTATATGCGGGGCCATTATCTGTTTTAAGCATTTTGGGGATGCCCAATGCAGCAAAAGCTTGTAAACAATGAGATGTGACATCTTTAACTTTTTCTCCAGAATGTAAGGAAGCAAAAATCATGCCTGAACATGTATCTATGGTTACATGAATAAATCGCAATTTTCCAAAGCTTGGCTCATGAGTAACATCCATCTGCCACAAATGATTGGGCATTAATCCTCTAGGGTTAACACCAAAATGAGGATTGGGCAAATGTGTCATACAAGATTTACAATCTTTTACAATTGTTCTGGCTTGCTCTTTTGTGATTTTAAACCTACGTTGCAAGGTGGTGCTGTTGACGTGAAACTGGGAATGAAATAAAGTAGCTTGTTGTAGCGCTGAAAGTATAAATATTGTTTTTGTAAGTTCATCAGCCTTTTGATTACTTGCATGGAGGGGGCCAGGCAAATTAGTATGTGCTCTAATATGGCCTATGAATAGAGGTTCTTTTCTTGCCCACAAAAGTTTTTGTATTTGATAAAACAATTTAAAAGCTGGAGTATGAGGTGCTATTGGTCCTGCTAACTCTAATTTTGGGACGGCTTGTACAATATAGTGGCTATCTGAAAAAATGTTTATGGGCTGGTCTCTAAAATTTTCCAGAGCTCTTACCACAGCTTCCAATTCCACTAGTTGAGCTGATTTGTGTGCAGTTATGTAAGTCATATTTTCTTTTGTAGTGACTATTGCAGCAGTACCATTTGAGGACCCATCTGTAAATACATTAAATGCCTTAGGAATAGGTTGATTTTTTATTACCTGTGGAAATATAATAGGATGATTAATACAAAAAGATAATATAGGAGACTTAGGAAGGTGATTATCAAAATTTGCAGAGGTAGAGCATCTAGCTATAGCCCAGTCATTATCGTTGAAGCATAAATATTCAATCTGTGACGATGAATAGGGAGTAATAATAGTAGCAGGTGAATGCCAAATATTTTAGTAGAAGTTTTAAGTCCTTGAAGAATAAGTTTAGCCACCATGGAGGTATAAGATTCAATTATACTTTTAGGAGAGACGGGCAAATGTATCCATAATAAAGGCCCTTGTTGCCAAAATACTCCTGTGGGTGTATATTGTGAAGAAATAATAATCAACATCAGCGGTTGAGTTAAATCAAATCTGTCACAATGAGCTCCTTCAATGGCTTTTTCTACTAACTTTAAAGCTTTCCTAGCATCTGGAGTCAGTGTTCGCGGTGAGGATGGATCAGGGTCCCCTCGAAGGATATCAAATAAAGGTTTTAATTGGCCAGTAGTGAGGTTTAGTGTAGGGCGAAGCCAATTAATGTCACCCAGCAGTTTTTGGAAATCATTGAGGGTGGTTAAATGTTCTTTATTTATTAAAATTTTTGGGGGTCTAACAAAAGTATCCATGATTTTAAATCCTAAATATAATATGGGAGATCTAGTTTGAACTTTTTCTTCTGCTATATATAATCCGTATTTTTTTAAATTTTCTACCATGTCACTGAATATATTAAATAAGATTTTTTGATTAGGGTGGGCCAGTAAAATATCATCCATGTAATGTAGACACATGAGGTTTGGATAGTTATTTTTAATGGGTTGGATAGCCTTGTCCACATATATTTGGCATATGGTGGGGCTATTAGCCATTCCCTGTGGTAAAACCTTCCATTGATATCTCTGATCAGGGCCATTATTGTTAATAGAAGGAACTGAAAAAGCAAACCTGGGGGCATCCAGAGGATGTAGGGGAATAGAAAAGAAGCAATCCTTTATATCAAGACTAATAACATGGAAACTTTTTGGAATAGCTACAGGATTCGGAAGTCCAGGTTGAGTAGGGCCCATGACTTGCATGGTTTTATTAATTTGTCTAAGATCATGTAATAATCGCCATTTTCCTGATTTTTTCTTGATCACAAATATGGGGGAATTCCAGGGAGAGGTGGAAGGTTCTATATGTCCTGCTTCTAATTGTTCCTGAACTAGTAGGTGGGCCGCTTGTAATTTCTCTTTAGATAGGGGCCACTGAGGGACCCACACTGGCTTATCAGAAAGCCATGGTATTTTTAAAATTATTTTCTCAGTGGCCCCGAAGAAAAATGTCTTTTCCTATATGATAATGATTTCTTTTAGGGTTACGCTTACCCTGTACTTTTTGATAATGATTTCTTTCAGGGTTAAGACTACCCTGTATATTTTCACATTTAACACCTGCAGGTTTGGTTGCAAGGTGTACTCCCATTTGTTGTAAAATATCTCTTCCCCATAAAGTAACTGGTAGGTTAGGTAAAACATAAGGCTGAAACGTTCCTTTATGTCCTTCATCATCCTCCCATTTTAAAATTACTGCACTTTTTTCTGGGAGGTTATTATATCCCAAGCCTCTTAAACTGGTTGAAGCTTTTTGCAGAGGCCAGTGTTTGGGCCATTGTCGTAAATTAATGATGGAGGAATCAGCTCCAGTATCTATAAGTCCCTCCATTTCTATTCCTTGGATTCTTATTTTACACATAGGCCTCCTAGTACAGTCTCGAACCCAGCAAGCCATGGGACTCAAATCAGTGGAACAAAATCTTGTATTGTTCCCTTTTTGAGGCATACTCATTTTAAATGAATTATGTAAATTTGGAAGGAGAAGCAGCTGAGCAATTTTATCTCCTTGATTAACAGAACTTATACTTTGGGGTGAGCTAAGCATTATTTTTATTTCCCCTTTGTAGTCTGAGTTTATTACACCTGGGGTCACTTGCAAACCTAATAAGCTTTGAGGACTTCGCCCGATAATAAGTCCTACAGTCCCTGAGGGAAGAGGTCCCCTGACTCCTGTGGGAATCAGTTGAACCCCCATTTCAGGTGTTAACACTATTCGGGCGGTGGAACAGAGGTCTAATCCTGCATTTCTTCCTGTTCCTCTGGTGAGGGAGTGGATGGGTAATAGGGGTTGTGTCGGGGAAGCATCTGAATGGGATGCTTGAGGATACTCCTCTTCCAATGCCTCGTACATTTGTGGGCCCCGGGGCATTGGGCCCCGTGCCCCGTTTTTTGAATTCCTGAACAAAGGATTTCCATGGATGTCAAATTTTGAATAACATTTATTGGCCCAATGATTTCCCTTTTTACACCTGGGGCAGCAACCTGGAGCACGGTATGAATTTGGTCTTATTTCTCTTTTGGGATTTTGCCTAGAATAGCCTGATTGATTATGATAATTTTTCCTGGAATATCCTGATTGATTATAGTGTCTAGGTTGAGTCCTTGTGAAATTCTGAGGGGCAGCATCTCTAACAGCTGCTGCAATCATATTCCCTGTGACAAAGGCATCATTTATATCTTTACATAGTTGTATATATATGGAAAGATCCTTTTTATTTCTCCATGGCCTGATGGCTTCCTGGCAATATTTATTAGCGTTTTCATATGCTAATTGAACACAACTAATGGCATAACTTGATCAACGTCTCCCAAATAAAAAACTCTACCTGCAGTTCTCAAAAGTCGATCAGCAAATTCAGCATATGGTTCATTAGGTCCTTGAATTACTTTGGACAAGCTACCTTGTAGATCCCCAGGTCCTTGTACAGTTTTCCATGCCTTTAAGGCCAGCTGCGTTTATCTGAGCATATACTCCTGGGGTATAATATTTTTGAACCTGTACGTCTGCGAATGGCCCTTCTCCTGTGAGCATTTCTATATTATGGTCTCCAAACCCTGCATCTGCATTTATTTTAGCTGTTTCTATACAAAGTTCTTGAAATTGTGATCGCCAAACCAAGTATTGTCCCCCACTTAATGTTGCTTTACATAGACCGTTTCCAGTCTGAGGGGTTAAGCTAAAGGTGTTAAGGGACTCCAGTATACTCAACGTGAAAGGAGCTTGGGGTCCATATGTCATTACTGCCTCTTTGAGAATTTTTATTGTTTTGAAATCTACTGACTGGTGGCCCCTCTCTCTCCATTTTCATATTCAAATACTGGCAGTTCCCAACGTATCTGTGAGTTACCCTCAAGAGCACATAAGCGCTCAGAAAGACTTTTTATTTCTATTTCTAGGGTATGCAAACGCCTAGTGATACCCTTCATATTTTCTGTAATAGATTCCACCCATGGGGGAGTGGAGGACATAGGTTCCTCCACTTGATGGTCCCTTATCTTGGTCTTCCTTAATTTCCTTTTGTTCATTTTTTCAGAATCACTTTTACTTAATTCCTCCTCACTACTACTACTCTCATTGGTCCCTAACTGACTCAGTAACATCCTGAGTCCCAGATTCAATTGACAAAAACTGAATAGCTTTACAGCATCTTTGTCATGTACTGGGTAACTGACTCAGCCGAGGCCAAGCTTTCATGATCACTTTCACTTTTTTCCAAATTTGACAGCTATAGAGAGCCTTGTACACTTGGGTCTTAGTTATTTTCGAACCCATTTTAACCGCTCGACTAGAGACTCCTGCGAGGTTCCTCAGTTCTTACCTCCGTGTCGATTCCCCGTCCGGGCCACCACCTGTAGACCGCCTGAAGCGATGGCCGCTTGGAGCAAAGAAGCCGCGGGAAGAAGTTTTGTGTTATTCTGTCCCCTACTAACTTCATACACGCCGTCCACGCTCCTCTAACCTCCAAAATGGCGCAGACCTAGCTCAAGTCCCTCGAGATTCTGACGTTCCCCCCAAACATTCCAAAGCTCCCAAGCCTTCCCCAAACAGGGCTCCTGCAGGAATAACCTAATTTGCCATATGCCATTTTACTAATTTGTCTGACCTTTCATATAGTGACCAGCTCCTGTCCAGCACTTTCCTGTCAAAGCACTAGAACTCTGCACCATGCCTTATAAAAACCTCACTATTTGGAACAAACAGAATTGACAAAGTGTATGGATTCCTCATAACTTACATGGTGACCTTGAGCATTTTCCACCTTGTTTAATAATCTTGTGGACCTGGGATGACTGAAGAATCTCACAGATTTGTTTCGAGAGCAAGATAGAGAGCAACTGGCTGGGAGCTATTGGCAGGCACTGGTTCTCCCCCCTGCCTTTTCAGGAAAGGATATTTTGGAAAACAAAATGTATCATAAATAGACACAAGGGAGGTTTGAAACTCCTGGGTAACCATGCCTCCGCTTGAGTTGGCTCAAGAGCACTGACCATGCCCTGAATCTTTCATCCTGTGTCCTTTTTTCCCACAAACTCACCTTGCAATCCATTCTCCTTTCCTCAGTGACACAAAGCATCCTACAGGATCACTTATAATGTATTTCCTCCATGCTCAGAAATTACAAATATTTCTATTGGCATCTAATCAATATGGCATCCTCAGACTGACTTTCCAGACTCTGTCTAATCATTTGGGTGTCATTCTTGTGTCTTTTCTGTGGGTCCTTTGGGTTTTCTCCAAAATGTGCTATTCGTCATTCTCTACCTGACTTCAGGTCTACCTCTGTTGCACCCTAGCCATCCTACTAGTGTGATGTCCCCACCATCCCATCTTCACCCACAGAACATCTCTCAGCTCTCAGGATCCACCTGAAGTTGCCCCATTGAAAAGGTCTATATTGATCTCAGTTTCCACAATTCTTGGTAGTTTTGAATGGAAAAATTCATAATGCTATGTGGACTCTCATTACTTAATCTTAGCAATGAAATAACTAATGTTTAGATCCAAAAGTTTCTGAAATTCCTTCACTCCTGAACCCCATACAATCTTAGGAGATTCACTGAATATATTTAAGATACTTGTGCACATTCCTTGCTTCCTGTTTGGGACTGAATTGGGTCTCCCCTCCCAAATTTGGATGCCCAGTATGGTGTATGTGGAGACAGGGCTGTTATAGAGGTAGTTGAGGTTAAATGAGATAAAAGGAGGGGGGATATGATATAATAGGACTGTTGTCCTATTAGAAAATACACAGGGATATGTGGATACAGGAACAAAGCCAAGTAAGGACACAGTGAGAAGGCACCTATCTGCAAATCACAGAGTGACACCTCAGGAGAAGTTGCCTTGACAGCTTGACCTTGGACTTGCAGTCTCCAAGACTGTGAGACCACAAAGGCCTGTTGCTTAAGACCCCCTGCAGGTGGTATTTTCTTTTTCCCAGTGGTCGTCCTACCTGGTTACTACAGCTCCCCTGTGACATTAAAACCTCTTGGTAATTCAGTCTTCAACTTGCCAAGGGTTTGGAAGAATGGTTCAATTAATATTTGCACAATGGCAGAATTTTATCAGAGGTGACTGCTGCAGTGCACACACACACACACACACACACACACACACACACTCCTCTCCCATGGACCAACAACTAAGTAATATTCATCTCTTTCTTTTCCTTCAAAGCACTGCTTACTCAGAAGCTTTACTTGGAAATATCTATTTCCACTTTACCTGGAAATAAATTACCCTCTAAATTAGAAATACATACCTTTCAAAATATGAATATCAATCTCTCTAGGTAGTTTTCCTCTCCTTTTCTGCTTTACAAGTAGGAGCAGGTGTCCCACAGAGTGCCACATTTGTCCAGATAATGAACAAATATCATTTGACTATAAATATAATATGAACCATTTTGAAAAGGGCCTCACTGCTGAGTTATTTGTTTTAAACAAGTCTTATTTCAACACAAGCAATGTAAAAATGGGTACTTTTTCAAATAGGTTGCACAGACACAATTTATCATAGATTAACATGTATTTATGTTATAGTCAAATGGGTTAGCACTGAAGCAGAAGTGATGGAGAAAAGTTACTTAGAGAAAGGTGTGGCTGTTTAAAATCTGAGAACTTTGTGACATATGTTTTATATGTCAGGAAAAAAATCACATGTAAATTTAACACAAAAATCAAGATTTGAAAAGGAAATTAATGTCTCAGACATGTCCACTATACTTCAAGTGTTCTGACATCTGCACGTCCCATATTAACTTCATGCTCAGGTCTATCTGTCTCCTAAGTGGGTGGGATTATGGGGCTGTGAACACACTTTTTAGAACTGAAGTACTATAACCAATAAGACATGTAGCATATTTCTTTGGATCCCAAAGATTTTCCACCTATGTTAATTTCCCCTCTTCTTAAATGCATGCTCTGTGGTTATCCTGCAACACCTCCATCAATGTGAAGTATTTTGGGGGTAGAAGAATACTTTTTATTTAAAAAATATCACCAGACTTTCTGAGATAATCAGATTTGGCAATGACCAAGCTGGACTGATTTTCAAATGGTAGAAACAATCATGCACCGTCATTATTTTAATAACTTAAACCAAACCGTGATAAATAAATTTAAGGTAATATTTAAAAAACAGTAGTATTTTTTTATATGCACTGTACCCTGTATCAATATTATAAAACATTCCCAAGTTGTCTTACTGTACATTGATTTTAATAGGCTTTCTCTACAGAGCAATATGAATATCATTGGAAATTGTATAATACAATTTTCTACCCCTGAAATGCTATAGAAAACTGCACATTTTATACTGACATATGCCCCATCAATAATAGAGTTTTTATATCTTATTTGTAGCTATTGATCTCAACAACATAATGAAAAATTGATTGCAGTGAAGTGCACCATTTCTTAAGTATAAATTTCAATGTCAAATTATTTTTATCTATGCTTCCCAATTATACATGGAACTTGTACATTTATATATGTTTGCTTCCACAAAACTCTACCACTATAAATTAGATATGACAAGAGTCTACCAAGTCAATAGAAACCAGGTTTCTCTCACTAAAATATGATTCCAAAATTAAATATGCTATTTTCGTAAGAGTTTCATTTCTTCATTATGAAGAGAATTAATGTCTTGATATATAGTATCATCTTCTTATGCAATTTAAAAGTTTGAAATTAGATCTTAAATCTTCTGGGGATATGAATAAAAACACACAGTCACACACACCCCCCACACACACACACATACACGTGTGCATACACAGAAAAAAATATGCACCCAGCAATCCATGCTCTCATTTGTTAGTCTCCATGATGCTAGATATAAACAAGGTGCTGGATCTCTGTTATCTCTTGAGACCTTATTATCTTAGAGGGAATTTTCTGCTAGGGAAATCTATGGGCATACGGTCTGACAAAATGTAAGAGAGGGAATCATCTCTACTCATCAATTGTGATCCCAAAGTCCAATATCACAGACACAGAATGCATTAGGTCAGAAATCCACAAATCCAGATCTAATCTACAAACAAAAATCAAAGGTCTGGAAGATGAGAAAAATCCATTTCTTAAATTAATGTGTCCTTTGTATGTTATTTGGAATCAAAACCAATAATAAAAAGGTTTCAGGTTTTTAGTCCAAGTTATTTAAGTTTAAAAACATAATTATATTTTCAGTGACATTTATTAATCTCACAAAAGTACATGTAAAACATACATTCCTCTAGATGAAATATATTTTCAATACTCATGCTGAAATAACATTAATAGTATGATAATAGCAATGGTTTGGTGATGTTCCCTGCAAACATTATAATCAGTTTTACTCATGCTCACCTATGATAGTTTGGGAAATTATTTGCCCTTTCCATCTTTTCCAATGAGCTTTTAACAACCTTAATTTATTGACAGCTATTTGGCATTGAGGTTTCAAAGAGGTATAGAATTACTTGTTTTTTTTTTCTAAAATGAGATTTATTGAAATCTAATTCCTACGCCATAAAATACACTTGCTTAAATTATATAATTCATTGCTTTTTATTATAGTCAAAGAATTGTGAAACCTCACTACTATAGAATAAGAAATTTTCATCTTCCCTAAAAGAAATCCTCTATCTATGCCCAGACTCCCCCTGTCTCCATGCTCTGGATATGACCAAAAAATGGAATCATAGAAGGGATGATCTTTTTGTGACTGATTTCTATCACTTATGATGTTTTTAGGGTTCATCCATGTTATAACATTTTCAATCCTTCATTCCTTTTTATGGAAGGGTAACATCTCATTTTATGGAGAGACCACACTTTGATCATTGATTTGCAGGTTGTGGACATTTGGGTTGCTTCCATATGTTGGTTATTATGAATAATGCTGCTGTTAACATTGGTCTATGAGTTTCCATGTGGACCTGTTTTCATTTCTTTTGAGTAAATATCTAGAAATGGACTTGTTGGATCTATGGACTTCTATGTTTAGGATTTTGAGAAACTACAAACTGTTTTCAAGTAGCTACACCATGTTAAATCCCCACCATCAGTGTTTGAGAGTTCCAATTTCCAACTTCTCTAGTTTCAACAATTGTTTTATTATTTTTTTGGTGATAGACACCCTAGTCTCTGTGAAATCTTGTCATAATTTTTATTTACATTTTCCTAGTGATAAATGTTATTAAAAATATTTTTGTGTATTCAGTCGCCATTTATGTCTTCATCAGAGAAATAACTGTTCAAATAACTGTTCTATTTTTAAATTGAATTTTTATCTTTTATTTTACATTTAAAATAGTTCTTGATATACTGGATATCAGTCTCTTATCAGGAATATGATTTACAGGTTTTTTAAAAATTTTATTTTAATTTCAGCTAAGTTTTCTGATGTCTAGGATTGAAAGTTCTATCATTGACAATAGTAAACAAGTATGGAAGTCCATACCAAGTGGAGATAGCTCTTCATTGCCACATGAAGAGTCGACTACAACAGGACTTCAGATAATGTGAAAAGGAAGTACAAGCATATACAGATATGGGCTGGATTCCTGTTGTACTATCCCAATTTTCAATTTACTTAGCAAAAGCTTCAGAAAACTGTCAAGTGTCAAAGTCTGTAGCATGTCGACAAAAATCTGTGAAAGGGTGTAAGTAAATGAATAGTCGATAAAAATGTGCAGTATTAAAAACAAGGATCTGCAGAGGGAGACTGAAGTGCTATAGCAACTGAGCATAAGAAAACTAGCAGATTTGACTGAGGGGAAGTCATAATTGTAACACTTTGCTATTGACAGATGGGGGCCCAGAAGGTAGCTTGGAGTCAAAACAGAGCACCAAACACAGGAATAACTTGTGAAAGAGTAGATGAGATCAAATGCATGTTTATAAAAAGATAATTATTTTAGAAGAGGCTCTAAATAAAGGTTCCTCAGCTGTGAGAGTTCAAAGCAACAATTATTTTCAATCTCTTGATTTTTCTGTTCCTGACATTGATGGTCCAGTGGAGAGCTATACCATTTTACTGCTTACTTGCAAAATACTACAATGGTACTGGGGAGAAGCTAAAACAAAATTTTAAAAACCACTCTTAGCTATAGATTTGTAATTGTAATCTCATCATCTCTCATCCATTCATAAGTCTCTAATGAATAATTTTGTGTACCTAGAACTTTGCTAAATGCTGGGGATAAAAACACCCTCAAAGACATAGTGCCCTCTAGCAGTTTATAGTTCAGTAGGGGAGATGAGAAGAAAAAAATCATAATTTCATATAGCACATAGAGAAAAATTACATATTTCCAGGGGCACACACTGCTGTTTTCTGAAGTCTGGGTTACTAGATGTTGGTGGAATCATTAGTGAGTTTGATGAGCTAAAGCATAATGAGTTGTAGGAGGGAAAAGAATGTCTCCTTTGCAGGTAGAAAGTATATGTCTCCTCATGAGACTGTCTTAGATCTCCGTGGAAAAAATTAAAACTAGGTCAGCAAGGCTGTGTACATATTAAGGGGAGGGTTGGGGAGAAGCAGGCTACATGGTTATTACCACCCCTCTTTCATTTACCATGACATCAAATGGAAAGACCGAAGACCCTGAAGCCAATTGCCTTGGTTGAAATCTTGACTTTGCCCCTTAGGAGATGAGTGACCTTGGGTGAAGGGCCAATGTTCTCTGTGCCTTAACATTCTCATTTGGGAAAATGAATTAGAAGACCGTTGTGTTTTCAATGTGAATAAACATGTGAGAGATTTTTAGGACAGGATCTGTATTGCAGAAAGTACTGAAGAATTTGTGTCTTCATTCAGATTGAGCATCTCAATGGAGAGTTTTCTCGATAAATTTGTGTGTGTGTGTGTGTGTGTGTGTGTGTGTGTGTGTGTGTCGGGGGGTGTCTCATGGGGACCAGGGAATTTGTTCTTTATGGGCCTTTATTGCATAAATGGCAATAAAGCAAATTCACTACCCGTAACCTTAGGAAGAGGGCATCTGTGTTTGCCTGGAGCAATTGCCAAGTGACATTTGGGGAGGAACTGTTTTTTTCTTTCATTCCACCAAAATGTCTCAACAGCCTACTCATGTCTCATTATTGTGTTTCACTTCATGAAACTTGTGCTTATCTGGGATTATCTTATTTATGTATTGTCTCTTTCTGCATGAAAATATAAATTCTGTGGGTGCAGCTTGGTCCCTGGTTATAGTCCCAGGATCTATGACCATGTGTGTTGCATCATCCATGGGAGATAAATATTTTCTGAATGAGTGAATGCCCAGTTATGTGCTGGTATTGATGGTGGAAGGCTTCCACATTCTGTAAGTCAGACCAAAAACCTGATAATAACAATTAGAGAAGGAAAACTATACTTGGCTCATAGTTTCGAAGATATCAGTCCGTATGGGAATGATTCCAGTACTGTGGGTTGAACATGAGGTAGAACATCATGGCAGACAAGCGGAAGAAAAGAAAACAGCTTCGGACATGATAGCAGGAAGCCGAGAGAGGGTTTTGCCTCACCACGGGCAAAATATCAACAACAAATGTACACCTCCAGTGACCCATCTCCTCTAGTCACACTCCACCTGCCTGCAGTTACCACCCAGTACATCCATATTAGTGGATTAATGCACCGATTAGGTTCATATTCTCATAATCCAATCATTTCACTT
Source organism: Tamias sibiricus (assembly GCA_025594165.1). Lineage (NCBI taxonomy): Eukaryota > Metazoa > Chordata > Mammalia > Rodentia > Sciuridae > Tamias > Tamias sibiricus. The sequence goes on from CM046670.1 coordinate 19,073,035, forward strand.
CTAAACTTTCTTGCATCATCACACACATGAGCTACTGGGGGACATCACAGACCCAAACCATAACATAGAACTCATTCATTCATTCATTAGTGTTTAAAGAATACTTTTGTGTATCTGAAACTTAGCTAATTGCTGAGTCTAAAATACCAACCAAGGTACAGTGCCCTCTAGCACTATGTCTTCCATCCCTTCTGGATGGAAGAAGGCTACGTGAACATGGATCTGCAGAAAAATATTTTGATTAGGAAGAACCAGCATGTCCACTCCCTCTCAGGGGAGACAAGCTGTCTCAGTTGCCCAAGAGTTTAGAACCCTAATCTCTGAGCACAATATCGTCTTGTTGTGGTGGTGATGGCTTCTCCCGAATAGACTAAAGCAACATCTGGGCTCACATAGAGGCAAACTCTGCGATATCAAAGCAATGTATAACTCAGATGTTTACATTCTATGTGCATCGGCTCAAATATGCCTCTCCTTCTGTGTAGATGACATGCTCAGTGCTAGCGGCATGTACTGGAAAATTAACTTCACTACTCAATGACTGAGTTCATATTGCAATTCAGATATCCAAGGGCTTTTCCTACACTTTTCTTCAAAGACAGAAAAGAGCAAAGACAACAAAACAAGGTGTTTTCTCATGAACTATCTTTTACACTAGATTTTTCAGATGGAAAAAATTAGAATTTGTTTTTCCCTATTAATTAATTAATTATTTTATTTATCATTTTCCTAAATGCATGATTGAAGACCTGAATTGTACGAATATACTTTGTATACAAACAGTTGTATGTAAAAAGATGCTAAATACATGCACTATGAGTTGTACATATTAAAAATTATAAAAATAAAATTAAAAAAAAATTATATACCCCTCAAAACAAGAAAATACTGAAGAAGTTATGGATCTTTAAAAGGCCCTGGATATTGCGTTTAAATTTGGTTTTAGATCATCTCGAAAGTTGTAGCTGCTTTCTCTTTGTGATTACGTTCTCATTTTGCTATGCCTAGCAATTGCCCCCCAAAAGGACATTAGGTGCTTGACATTGTCCTGAAAACTTCAAATCTAGTTTGGCAAACTTGAGAGAAAGATGCTGCTATTATTTCCACTATATGGCTATGGAAACTGAGTCAAAGATTAAGGAAATTCCTATGATCTCATAGGTAGTGAGGTGGTAAACCCGAATTGAAACCTGGATCCATCTGAACGGAAAATGAGTATTTTTAAGTGCCACATGTTTTTCTTTTCCCTTCATTCATTGATTTGATGGATTTGTTTATTTTTTCCTGATCATTGGCCTCCTTTTCTTATTATAGTGAGTCTTTTCAGATATCTCTGTCTGCTTACAGAATATTGCGGAAGCTAGAAATTAGACTGCTTGGCTGAAGCTTGGGTAGGAATGTTTGAATGCCCTAGACCTTCCAGAGAGTTCCCTCCTGTCACCTCCCTTTAAAGGCCTCCATGGAAACTCTTACAGGTCATCTCTATCCAACCTCAGAGAATGAGTGTGCATTGATGACCTTCCTTGTGATATAAATGCAAAGGAGCTGTTTGTTTAAATCGTATTCTTTTTTGTCATTTTAGGTACATTTTCACTCTGCTAAAATAAGGTCTTCTCTTTCTAACTTCTCTTCCTATAGCTGTACAGCTTACAGACATTGTTTTATTTTGTTACCATAACGAAAAATATGTGTAACTACTCTCTTACTTTTTGTTGTTACTTGATACAGTCCTTTTTCTTTTGGCTTGCTTCTTTGAAAAATATTTTTTACATAATGTTTCATCACAGGGAAAAAATGAATCTTTCTTTTTTTATTTGTTTATTTGTTTTAATTAGTTTTACATGACAGTAGAATGCATTTATGCACTATAATATATCATACATAAATGGGATATAACTTCTCATTTTTCAAAGTGTACATGTTGCCGAATCATATTGGTCATGTAGTCACATATATACATACAGTAATAATCTCTGTTTCATTCCACTATCTTTCCCATCCCCACATCCCCTCCCTCCCCTCCCTTCACTTCCCTCTACCTAATCTAATGCTATTTTTCCATAGTGCCCCTGCCCGCCTTATTGTGAATTAGCATCCCAATATTAGAGAAAACATTTGGTTTTGTGGGATTGGCTTATTTCATTTAGCATGATATTTTCCAACTCCAACCATTTACTGGCAAATGCCCTAATTTCACCCTTCTTTAAAGCTGAGTAACATTCCATTGAGTATATATACCACATTTTCTTTATCCATTCATCTATTGAGGGACACCTAGGTTGGTTCCATAGTCTAGCTATTGTGAATTGAGCTGCTACAAACATTGATGTGGCTGTGTCACTATAGTATGCTGATTTTAAGTCCTTTGGGTATAAATCAAGGAGTGGGATAGTTGGGTCAAATGGTGGTTCCATTCCCAGTTTTCTGAGGAATCTCCATATTTCTTTCCATAGTGGTTGCACCAATTTGCAGTCCCACCAGCAATGTATGAGTGTACCTCTTTCCCCACATCCTCGCCATCATTTATTGTTACCTGTGTTCTTGATGATTGCCATTCTGACAGGAGTGAGATGAAATCTTAGTTTTTGATTTGCATTTCTCTAATTTCTAGAGATTGAAGAAGAGGGAAAAAGACATTCTATTAAGTTTTACCTTCTGATTGTTAGAGAAAAATTTACCTTGAAAAGGATGGAGACTTTCTTGGAGAAAATTGGTGTTAACCACAAAAATTGGAAGACAATATGATACTATCGGTAACAAAAACTTGGAAATATTTTCAAGCTGGCATTACAGCTGCCTGTGCAGTAGTACAGATATGAAGATCCTTGCTGTTATTCTAGAAATTATTAGCAGAGATCCACTGCTGTTCTTTACAAAGGATGGGAAGAATGTCATGCTTGAGTACTTAGAGAATACAAATACCTTCACCTCCAAACTGTTTTCTAAGAACGTAAATTCGAGGTCATTTTTAGATCTTGATAATTTGGAAAGAGGAGGGGGGCTTATTTCAAATTAAAACACCTGGAAGTTCTTATATGAAGTTCAACAGGTATTACATATCTGAGTTTCTAACTTATTAGGGGCTCTGTAAGTCTCCATGACTGCAAATACTGACATCATTATGTTTTCACTTATTATTATTATTATTATTATTATTACCATTATTATAATTATTGGTATCAGGAATTGAGCCAGGGGCCCTTAACCACTGAGCAATTTCACCAGTCCATTTTTTTTTTTTTTTTTGTATTTTATTTAGCGATAGGACCTCACTAAGGTGAATAGGGCCTCCCTGAATTGTTGAGGCTGGCTTTAAACTTGCAATCCTCCTTCCTCAGCCTCCACAAGCTGCTGGGATTACAGGCATGTGCCACTGCACCCAGCTCCCACTCTTTTTTTAAACAGAATTTATATAAGACATTTTAGTAAACAATTTTGTAATGATATCAAGTTTTTCCTTAAGCTCACGCAAGTCTGTAAGAAAGATTTCTACATAGATTATTTCATTTTGACTACTCACTTTTTTTCTTTTTTTTTCTTTTTTTTTTTTTTTTTTTTTTTTTAACATTTTCTAACTGTGTATGCCATCAACCATGACTGAAAAGCATTACCACAGAGAAGGCCAGGACTCTTGCTGTCCAATTTCTTGGGAGAATTTTGTCAACTCTGCTGGATAGCTCACATAGCAGAACTTTGTAGTAATTCATGAGGGATGCGGTCAGCAGGTTACATTACCAGGAAAAACAATAATCTTTAGCAACTTCATTGTGTTTTTCTTTTTTTAAACTTTAAATTTTTTTTGTTCCCAAATCATGGTAAAACATCTACTGTTCTTTTTTCCTCTTAGTGGTTGCTAAGAATCTCACACATAAATGTCCCCTCTCTAGGACCACAAGCAGTGGTGTATCTAGTATAGTTGGAATCTGAAGTCAATCATTTTTTAAATAACCTCTCCTACATTAAAAAACCGCATCACTAGAGAAAGATATTTATTTATTTCTAGACATTGACTTTATTTTAAAACTAATAATTATTAATTAAAAACACTAAAGTTCAGTTTTAAATATATTTACATTCTGGCATTTATTTATACAAACTAAATTTGCACTTACCAAATAAAAATATTATATCCTATAGGTATTGCTGTTTCACTGTTTTACACTGTCAACACAAATAAAATCTCCAAGAGAATTTCGAGACTAAATGATCTCCATTTGTCTCATGGTATTATGGTATTATACTATAGTTTATTTAAAACCTACTGTTAAATGAAAGGATATCTGAGCTCACAGAAATTGAAGAAAAGAACTGTGCCTGAAGTGATGATTTTGAGTTATTTCAAACTGTTACAAACTTTTTTTTTTTTTTTTTTTTTTGTATTAAAAAAGATACTGGAGTGTTCTGCCATGGAACTACATCCCCAGCCCCTTTTATATTTTATCTATTTTGACACAAGGTCTTGCTAAATTTCCAAGACTGGCCTCGAATTTGCAATATTCCTTCTCAGCTTCCCAAATCACTAGGATTTGGGCATGGGCAACAATTCCCAGTTTTTTAGAAACTCATTTTGGAAACAAATGTATGTGTGGACTTCCATATGATAGTACTGTGTTAACTAGTTCTTCACCTTAAAGCCATGTAGAATTTTATTAAAGATAAGTAATAAAATATGTGAATATTACATAACATATGACATGTTATTAAGACTTGAAAGCAACTGCAGAAAATGTTGGAACTTAGACCAACAAGTAATTTTACATATCTATAGAAAATGCACCCCTATGGTTTCCATTCTGGGTGAGCCATCATCATCATCAACTACCCACACATACATTTTTGCTTAATGTCACACTGGCCTCAGGGCATTTCTTATATGCATTATATTTTCTCAAACTTTACAGAAATTTCATAGTCATTTTTTTCTTTGTCCCAAATTGATTACTAACATCATAATAATTATAAAAATGGCTTAAATTCTTTTTTACTAAGTGCTATAGGTTGAATTTTGTTCATTCAAAGTTATGCATTGAAGTCTCATTCCCAGTTCATCAAAATATGACTGCCTTTGGAGATAGTTTTTACAGAACAAATCAAATTAAAGTGAGGTCATTAGGGTGCACCCTGATCTAATATGACTGGTGCTCTTATAAAAAAGGGTTGGTTGGATAGAGACTTAGATAACGGAAAGATGTGAAGCGGCACAGGAAGGGCCATCTATCAGCCAAAGGAAGACCTGAAACAGACCGTTTCCACACAGTCCTCAGAAGAAACCAACTCTGCCAATACTTTGAGCTTGGACTTCCAGGCTTCAGGCTCTAAGACAATAAACTTCTGTTAGAGAGGCCACTGAGGTAGTCCTGCAATTGGTCCTCCATGTCCATGGTTGCACATTCATAGATTCAACTACCTGTACATGAAAATTGTAGGCTTCAGATGGTCGTGTCTGTGCTGAACACGTACACACTGTCATTATTCCCTCAACAACACAGTGCAACTATTTGCAAAACATTACCATTGTATGAGGCATTATAAATCACCTAGAGATGATTTAATGCCTACAGGAGGATGTGCATGGTTTGTGCTTTGTATGAGACTTAATTAAGCATCTGTGGATTCTGGTGTCCCGTTGGGTCCTGGACCCCATCTTCAGCAGATGCTGAGGGATGACTGTACTTGGATGGGAACATTAACAAATGAATATACTAACCACGAATATATACACATACAAAGTGAAGAAGCCAGATACGTCACCTACACAAGTGTCTTATTTTCAATTTTAGTGGCCTTCTCACTGTGGTTCTGCAGCATCCTCACAACTTCTGATGGCCTTTCTATCACACGGTCACTGTGTGTTGGAACACCCCTCTCCAACCGTGTCCCTTCTACTCTCTGCAACAACTTGGCCAAGGGCATTATTTTTTAAAAATTACAAACTAGAAAAAGGACTGTTTGAGAGGACCACTGTCATCCCCCAAATTTAAATCTACTCCTATTACTTTCTTCTATTTTAAGAGAAGAAATTGTTCCTTGCAGTATTGAAAGCCAAATCCAGTTGACTGTGCTCCAAAGCACATTTCCTTTTTAAAAATTTAAATTCTTCAGTAATGCAATCTATTATCACCTCTCCCTTTGCTTCTAAAATACCTTGAACTCCATCCCTGTTCTTTCCTTCAATATAAAATAGTGCTCTAGCAATTTCTATCCTTAAAACAGGAAAAAAAGAAAGAAGAAAATGCAAGACTCATCTCTCTCTTCATGGGAGAGTGGGTGGGGTTCCTACTCAGTTTCTTACTGTACAAAAATCAACAAGCTGGGTAAAAAATATGAATTATATCATCTAGGCTCCAAACAGCAACGAATGGGGACTATGAAGCTTCGGAGAAGAAAGGCAAACACTGAGTCCCACCACTGACTGGCTATCTCCCTATGAAAGTTTTGTTTTTGTTTCCTTTGTTGGTGAACACTGCATTACAAAACGGAGTGGTCCTTGGATTTAATGGAGGACGCAGTGTGGGACAGCCATGTCATGAAATTTCACACATAATAAAAAAAGTAGTAAGTATTCATACATAACTGCAAAATGGATGAATCTCAAAGAAATAATGTTGGAAAAAAGAACAGAGGAAAAAAAATGATGGACCTTATGAATCCATTTGTATGAAGATTAAGTGAAACTAGTCCACAATGAGAGAGATCAGTACAGTGCCTTTAGGAATACCAACATGGAAGGGTTACGGTCCCAGTTGGCTTTGTGGAAACAAGCTCTATTTTCATCTGTGTGGTGGTTAATGGTAAGTACAAAGGCTCAACCGTGATCAGACTTGACACTTGAGTTTTTAAGCCTCAATGAAGCCAAATGTTAGAAGAAATGAAGAAACAACAAGAAAAAGTAAAAAGAAAACAATCCACATCCTTGATGCTAACTTTATCAATATCTTAGGAAATCACCAACTTCTGTAAAGAGCTATGCTTGTTTTCAGCTGTCAATTGATTTCTTTACGGAATCCACCTGGCGGTAATACCTACCTTCATTAGTCCACACTTTTTGATCAGGTCACCTGTGGACTGCCAGGTCTAGCACATGATCTTCACTTCTAGCCTCACTTTATTAGTGATTAGTTCATTATTATTGAAAGTGATTTTCCATTGGTTTCCATGGTACCACTATATCTTTCCTTCTTTTCTTTTCTTGCCATCCTTTCTTCCTCAAAGCTTCCTTGTGATATCATCTGCCTTTGTTCATTTCTTAAACCCCTGGTACTCAGCACTGGCTGCATATTTAAATCACATGGGGTGGGCATGGAAATGTAACAAGGTTGATGCCTGAATCCCTCTGGAAAGTTAAATCAGAATCACTTGAAGAAGGATCTAAATTTATTAAAAATCTTCCATATAATTTTAATGAGAATCTTGAGTTTAAAACTACAGGCTTATATGTTTGTATTTCCCAGAAGTTTCATCCTCTGAAGTGTTATCTTATTTTTAAAAATTTTTGATTAATTAATTTATTTTAATTAGGTACATATGACAACAGAATGCATTTTGATTCATTGTACACAATTTCAGCACAACTTTACATTTCTATGGTTGTACACAATATAGCATCACACCATGTGTGCAGTCATACATGTACCTAGGGTAATGATGTCCATCTCATTCCACCATCTTTCCTGCCCCCATGCACCTCCCTACCATCCCTCCCCTTTGCCCAAAGTTCCCCCATTTTCCCCATGACTCCCTGTTCCCTGCTATGGAGCAGCATCCACTTATCAGAGAGAACATTTGACCTTTGAATTTGGGAATTGGCTTACTTCGCTTAGCATGATATTATCCAGCTCCATCCATTTACCTGAAAATGCCATAATTTTATTCTCTTTTAATGCTGAGTAATATTCCATTGTATTTCTTTATCCATTTATCTATTGAAGGGCATTTAGGTTGCATCCACAGTTTAGTTATTGTGAATTGAGCTGCTATGAACATTGATATAGCTGTGTTACGACAGTATGCTGATTTTAAATCCTGTTGTTTTCTAATATCTTCTAATAATGAACGCTCACCTGGTGTAATCTCAACCTTGCCCATGTATTAGTAAAGATAGGCTAAGTCCTGCTTTAATGACAATCAAATCCTGCATTTTCAACAGCTTAACACATGGAGATTTATGTTTTGCCAAAGTAAAGTCTTCTCTCATCCACTGACCCTCCAAAGTTGCTCTCTTCCAACAGCATCTTCCAAATCCATGCTTCTTGCATTTTGTGCTGACCACATGAAGAACACTGCTGTAGAAGAGGAGAGCTGGAAGGTCATCTGCTAGATGTTAATGCTTCAACATGGCGGTGCCACACATCACTTCCACTCATACCTGAAGTAGTTACATGAGCCCATCTAACTAGAAGTAATTAGAGAATGTGCAGGAGACTGCTCATAATTGAGAAGTAGTAAATGTTTCTATCATACTCCTTTTTAATAGTCTTCCCCAAATGAGTGTATAGAGTAGAAATCAGTAAGTCCTTTGCTATTCCTTCTTTTTTCCTACTTCTTTCTGTCACTGGGACCCTCCTACTTCCTATGCTCTTCCCTCGAGTCCTCAGCTCCATCCTCAACACATTCTCAGGAGTAAAATATTTTCCTCCTTTCTGTAGCATGCAAATATAGAAGTCAGTTTACTGTATTATAGTCTGTAGGAGAAGCTCTTTCTCATCCTAGGAACACCTAGATCAGGAAAATAAATTGTCTATTATTATTGTGCTCATCAATATGCTATTAAATGAGGCTTATTACCTTTTTTTTTTCCTTTGGAGGGTTATTTGCTTCTTCTGTCAATTTTCTGTGTTTTCTTGAATTTCCAAAATTACTTGAAACTCCCTTGTTGTAGAAATGACCAAAATGGAAAGGCCCCAGAGAGTTGTTGCTTGATTTTGGAGCTAGAAGAGCAGTGAAATTTAGGATTTTTCTAATAGTGTTTGCCTGTCTGTCACACATGGTTCACGGCATTACCAGAGCTGGCAGCATGAGGACCATGCTTGTGGCATACATCAACCACAGTTTCCTCCCTCCCTGAGCCTAGGATGGAGGAACATAGCTGCAACCTACATGTCAGATAAGAAGGACCACCTGTGTCCCCTCACAACATAATGTAGATGGCAGCTAGTAATATGGATATATCACAATGTAGAACAGACTGTATACCTGAATAGGAAGTTTGAGGATGAACCACACTCAAGGATACTAAATATCAGAAAACAGACAAGAATTTTCCTGTTTTTTTTTTTGTTGTTTTTTTGGGTTTTTTTTTTTTGTTTGTTTGTTTTTAACCTGCTAAATTCTATGTGTTGTGTCCCACAGTGGAAGTCCTAGACTCTTGGACTATCTAATTCCTATCCAATCTCTAATATCCTGCCAAATTCCTTCCTTCCTGATTTATTCTGTTTGTAATGATTTAGTTTTACTAAAAAAAATGCTTTCTGCATCTCAAAACATAAAACTTTAAGATATATTATCATATATTTGTTATTTCACAGGTTATAAATATAATGTAAATATTCTATAAAATGTTGAATTTCTCTCTCTCTCTCTCTCTCACACACACACACACACACACTTTCTCAAATAATTCAAGAACCTCTGAGAATCTCTTGGACAAGATTAAGGGCTCCATGAGGTGCTACCTTAATTTCTATGTGAATCTGAATGTTCTTCATATAATTTAACCAAAACCTATATGTCACAACAGAATTACATGCAGACACAGATATAAGAATCCAGCCATCTTTCGCAAAGCCAAACATTAAATACATTTATGCAAATGTAAAACAATGCTATTTACTTCACTGATTATTTTGGTTTTGAAACACATAGTTATGGTTTGGATGTGAGGTGTCCCCCAAAAGCTCATGTGTGAGACAATGCAAGATGGTTTACAGGAGAAATGATTAGGTTGTGAGAGTCTTAACCCAATCAGTGAATTAATCCCTTGATAGGGATTAACCGAATGGTAACCAAAGGCAGGCAGGGTGTGAATGGAAGAGGTGGGAATTAGGGGTGTGGCTTTGGGGTATATATTTGTATTTGGCAAGTGGAGCCTCTCTCTGCTTTCTGATCACCATGATGTGAGCTGCTTCTCTCCACCACACATTCCCACCATGATGTTCAGCCTCACCTCAAACCTTGGGAAATGGAGTCAGCCTTCTATGGACTAAGACCTCTGAAACTGTGAGCCTTCAAACAAACCTTTTCTCCTTTACAATTGTGCTGGGTCCTTCAGTCACAGCAGCAAAAAAGCTGACTAAAACTCTTAGTTATTTTAAAAATTTTACTTGTGTAAATTTATTATGGAATCATTGTTATTTTAAATGAAATTAACACATGATTTGTAACATCAGTTTTAATTTCCAGTATTTCAAATATCCAGTGATATAATCCACAAAAGCTCTTTGGAGTCTTCAATAATTTTTAAGAATTTTAAAAGCAGTACTTAGACAAAAATGAGAACTTCTCACGTTGAGAGCAAGGGTAGAGAACTCCTGCTCTGGTTCATTGTAACATATTTTTTTCTTTCTTATAAAAATAAGACAGCTCTGCAAATTACCTTAATATACAAAGACTAAAAGTTTATACGCAGACTGAGTGCAGTTTGATGCTATGGACTTTAAGCTGTAGTCTTTTTGATGCTGACAAAGTGTCATTGATTTCAGGCAGTCTTGAGACAGATATCTGCATGTGTTGGAGGCTGGGAGAAGAAGCAGGGAAGCTGTTATGAAAGATGGGCAGAATCCAGCACGAGTCAAGGTGAATGTCAAAGGTTGTGCTGCTTCTCCCCAATGGGTTCCACCCTTCCGTGAACCTCAAGTCGACTTGCATGGCTGCCCCCAAAGTTTAGGCAAGAGCCCAGGGGAGGGTAAGGAAGGCAGGCAAAAGATGGCCCCCACCTTTCTTCAGATCTACCAATGGGCAACCGGGTACTGGTGGGATAGCACGCCCCTTGAGTGGGAAGACAGATGCTCCAGAGGGTGACTGTAATACAAAATCAGAGGACAAGGAAGAGATATCTACAGGAATCACCTTCCATGGAGGAGAATATAACTCTAACTGGAGCTCAAAAGAGAGCTTTCTGACCAAAAGCCTATATTTTATTTGCATGGATTATTTATTTGAAGACATACACTGCTCTTTTATAAATGCTTCATCTAGCAGAGAAGATTCATGATGTTTGTCACTTGCCTTTTGTACACAGACAGATCTATAACTGGTCTGCTCCTTCTAAGTGTTTCTTTTATACACTCTTCTTAAACGCACTTATCCATTTCAACTAATTAAATTATCCTTTTTATCTATTACCTGCCCACATTTTTCCTGACAATATAAAAGCTATCTTCCTCTGAATATGTTTATCCTCTTTTAAATCTTTGCCTTGACCTTCACTCTCCCTACAAATTCATCTCATTTCTTTTATTTTCACTTTCAAATATTTCCCCAAATTCCAATATAATAATGTAGATGTGTATGAATAGAAAACTGAATTCTAAGCCACAGGACTAATATCTGCAACTCTCCAGCTATTTGATCTTGAATATTCTCTCCACCTTTCAGTGACTCAAGTATTTGATTTGCAAAATTATTTTAATAATATACAATTTTTCATATCTCATAGAACGTCTGAGAGGATAAAAGATTAGAGACTATATAAAACTATTTTAGATAAAAGCAATGTACTGGTAAATAGGCATCATGCATAATATTGTCATTATACTGCATTACTCAGACATTATGTTCTGACCTCTGTGCTGTCATTTATTCTCCTCAAGCTATATTTCCCTTGTTTGCACAAGCAAAACCTTCATTTATTTACTTAATAGCTTTTGGTGAATTACTGACTATGATTCAACAATGGGGGGAATGTAGATATAAGGAAATAGAACTTTATGGCTCTGTTTATCATGTAGAACCTACAAACTGATTCCTAAGTCAAAAATACATGCTGTATGTATCAGCAAGGACAGGTTAGGATCTGCTGCAGTAATAAATAACTTCAAGTCTCAGTGGCCTAACCTTATGCTATTGTTAATCTCTAAAGTTATTCCTCCTCTTTCTGTATGTCCATGATGAATCTCCCAAGAAGGTGCAGAAACTTGCTTTGATTCTAGACTGGCCTTGTGAGTAGCTTTATTCAATAATATGAAAAGGTCCAAACTTCATTCTTATGAGGACTGGCATTTTTTCTCTCTTGGAACATGGCCACCATCCTATAAGGAAATTGTGTAGAATGTACCTGGATGAAGAGCCCACGTGAAGGAAGGAGACCACATGGAAGAGGGAGACCCTTTGGAGATCATACTGTGTGGATGAGTGTAAGCTGCCTGGTACCGTAACCCGGGATGAAAACTCTCGGAGGCAGAGTTAAGCTTTTACTACTTTTACTTCTACTTTCTTAGAGCTTAGAGAGGGGAAAGAAAGATTTTTAGAGAGAAAGATTAAAGCAAGCTTTTCTTCTTGTCTTCTTAGCTTAGAGTCTTAGCTTAGAGTAGATTAGAGTAAGCTTTTCTTCTTGTCTTCTTAGCTTAGAGTCTTAGCTTAGAGTAGATTAGAGTAAAGAAAGATAGAGCTTAGCTTAGAGAAAGATTAGAGCTTCTTTCTTCTCTCTTCTTTCTTCCTTCTTCTGTCTTCTGTCTTCTGTCTTCCTCAGGAGTCTCGGCCTAACTCTGACCAGTCATTACTTCTTCTATCTGGTTTCTTTTCTGTAACCGCTCTGCCTACGTTCTGGCCGCTCTGATTCTTCTGACCGACCGAGTGACTGCCCGGCTGACTGAATTCTCCGTTCTCCTAACTCGGACTGCTTTCACCCGGTTATATACCTTCAGCTTTGCGGGTGCCTAGAGGTGCGTCACATACATATCAGGTGGAACTTATGGCTTCCAGCTAGCTACAACAGCCCTTCCTAATTAGGGCTCCTTCAGATGAGAACTGAAACACCCAAACACCCACCCCAACCACAGTGAGCCTGGGTGAGATCAGCAGACCTCCCCAGCAAGCCCACAGGTCCATGAGAAATCATGAATTGCTACTGTTTTGAGCTATTTCATTTCAGGCTATTTTGTGTTTTTTTTTTTTTGTGTGTGTGTGTGTGTGTGTGTGTGCAGTAATTAAACAAACATAGTACAAAAGGTTCTTGTCACTGATCATACCTGTTCATCATGGGTTGGCAGGAAAGTTCTACTCTACAGTCACGCAGGAACGCAGATTAACAAAGACACCACCATGTTATAGGTACCTGATAGGTAATTTGGGCTTCTTTGGTCACTGAAGTAGAGGGAGAGAGCAATTAAATGTGCCTATGCACTGAAAATGACCCCTATCATTTCTGCTCCCTATGGCTTCACTAAATGTGGTGATAAGGCTCCAAATAACTGCAAAGGGGCAAAGCCGAGTATTCCGCTCATGTGCCCTGAAAGGAGAGGAAAACCCAATACAGGTGAGCACTAGAATCGTCTCACACTGGAGCCTCATAATGCTGCTCACAGTGTTAGGATAAACACAAGTGTGTCTTACCCTGGGTCAGGAAGCCTCTTAGTTGAGCTAAGAGTACAGCTTCAGGTCAAAGAATAAAAAGCAGTAAGAGACAAAGGCAGAAGGTGTGGGCTTTCCAGTGAAAGAGACAGTGCATTTTTCAGTATGCAGAAAGGCCTGATGAGGCATAGCATATTCCAAAACTAGTACACAGGGCCAGTGTTTGCAGTATAAGCTGAATACCTAGAGACCAGGGTGAACAGGTAAGTTCCTGCCATATTTTAAAGGGCCTCACAATAAGTCCTACTCTGCACACCATAGAATCTCCCTTGGAAGATTTTCAAAAAGGTGCAAAGGGGACATGTGGATTTTAAGGAAGAAATCACACAAGTGGAAAATGGGTTGGAATGAGGAAAGTAGATGGCAGAAAATTATGAAGATATTACAATGTATCTTGGAACATTAATAGAGAAGTGATGTGAAAGGCAGATTTAAAAGGTCATTCTAAAGTAGAATTGGTAAGCATGAGTGACCACTGATAGAGGATATATTGAAAATAAGTGAGAGGGAGGAGCTAGAAGGAATCACTGGATTTGTTGCTTATGATATTCTTTGAGAACATGGAACATATATCAGGTTTTTGATAGAAAAGGAGAAAAGGACCCAAAGTGGAACTTCGGGATATGAGGCTTGAGATACCTGTGGTGGGCGCAGATGAAAGGTGATACAAAGTTGAGCAGGAAACCTTGAAGTCAGGATGTCAGAAAGGAACTCAGAGGAAAAATCATTCAGGAAGGGGAGGACATTGGTCCAGAGAGAAGTCACCAACAAGTGGAGAATCCCACGCTCAGTGGTAGCCTGGAGAAGGGCCACCCTGAAGGTATCTCCTGGGGTTGTTCTGCGTTCACAGAGGGTGAATTAAAGGCATGATTACAATGATTGCTATTGCTGGTGACCTTCCTTCTAATTTACTACACATATTTGTTTGAATTGTTATTCTCAATAAGACATAAATTCCCCAAAAAATAAAATCTCAGATTTATGTTTCATCCACTTTTGAAAGAATTTTAGTTGAGCCAGGCACAGTGGCACATGCCTGTAATTTCAGCACCTTGGGAGGCTGAGGCAAGAGGATTGAGAGTTCAGAACCAACCTCAGCAACTTAGCAAGGACATGTCAACTAATAAAATACGAAAAAGGGCTGGGAATGTGGCTCAGTGGTTAAGTGCCCCTGGGTTCAATCTCCAGGACCAAAAAAGAAGAAAAATTTATAGTTGAAGATAATGCCGTAGAAAAAAAATGAACATCTTAAAAAATGCTAAGATTCTATACTGTAGGAGTTAAGAGATTTCAATCCATTAAAATTATTTGTAAAAACAAATGAAAAATAGTATTTTAGCTTCTCATTCTCTATAGCATGTGATAGAGATGTCTGCCTGAATCAGATTCCTGAAATGAATAACTAAGTAATTCAATGCTAAGTAGAAAATGATGCTTTCCTTCAATGTTTTCATTGATATCAAGTTGAAGGTTATGCTGTGGCTGAGCACATTACCAACTGTCCAGGACAGTTCCTTCCTTTTTCCTCTGTTGGAAGGATAGGGTTTACCAAACTCTGCTTGAGGCCTGTGGTTATTTTGATGTCGCCTGTCTCATGCCATTAGACAGGAAAATGTGCACTTGAGCCAAATTACACAAGTGTGTGTCCTGGCTTTAACTTTAATGTGCACCTGGGTTTCAAAAAAAGGAAAAACAAAACCCCAAATTCCTTTCTTTTACTTTTGGGATTTAGCCCTAACACCATTTTGTTTAAGTTTCATAGGTTTAAGTTTCATCAAAGTCAAATTTGTTTATGTAAAATTACATACCAGATGTTCACTGCCATGGAAGTGGTGGAGTATTTTAGTGCCAATGTGACCCTTGTGGGTTCCACAATTATAATCCAAAGCCAGGTTGTTTATATAAGGTTTCAACCATAGACCATGTAGAAATTTGTTAATACGGGGCCTATGGTTTTGAAGACAGATCTACTTTTTTTTTTTTTTTTTTCCTATCTCCTTTAGAAATTTAGAGCTTGTAAAATTGAAGTTTGAAGAAGTGCAAATTAGTGGTCAGATTTTATATTTTCAAATGTACTTTGATGACTCTTGTTAGCAGCCTGGCATATAGTGTTTGAGATGAGATACAGGAACATAGGAGTTCATCAAGCGTTAAGCTAGAGTCTTCTTCTGTAGCTGTGATTGTCAGCTTCATGGCATAGCAACCACACCTGCAGGATTTTTTCAAAAAGCAAATTGCTGGATCCCACCCCTGAGCTTCTGATTCAAGTTTTGGTGATAGCCTGAGAAACTGCATTTCTGCCAAGTTCCCAGATGATGCTATTGTTAAGGGTCCAAAGGACATATTTTAAGAACCTAATCTGCCTGACGAAACATCTGTTTAAACCAAAGCTGACCAGTAAGACCAATGGCCTAATGTATTATTAGTTTATTTGCTGCTGCTTTAACAAAGTACCTGAAGCTATATAATTTATAAAGAAAAGAGATTTATTCAGCTTACAATTTTGAGGCTGAAAGTCTAAACAACATGAAGCAGGTTCTATCAAGATTCCCCTGATTATGTCACCAAATGACAGAGGCATCATGACAGAAAAATGTGTGAGAAGGAGCAGTCACAAGCCAAGACAGAAAGTCCAGGGACCAGAGAGGGACTGGTTTTGCTCTTTTTGTAGCAACCCGTTCTTAAGAGAATTAACAGGGGTCCCATGAGAACTCCATAAATGCTTTCTGAGGACATCAGCTCCAATGACCTAATTAATTTCCATTCGGCTCCACCTCTTAAAGGTTCCACCCCCTCAAAGTGTTCACACTGGGGAGCACACTTCAAGTCCATGAAGTCTTGAGGGAAAACCATAGCACCTGTGGTCTGGTACAATTAACTTCTTCTTCTCAAGAATTCAAATAAACACCAGTGATTCATGAGAGGGAAACAGGAGAGGAGGAGCGAGGGAGAGTGTTTCAGCAGTCTGAATATCCAGACCAGTGTATTTCAACCTTCATTTTGCATCAGAATCATCTGGAAGGTCTTAAAATGCACACTTGAGAACTACTACCTTAGGCAAATAAGGGAATGAGGGTGCCTACTCAGTACATAGCAAATGAAACAAATCAGAGAGCTCCAAAAGATGCCAGCACCTACCAGCGTTCTCCAAATGAGCAACACTGGCATCAACTGGGAACATATTCAAAAGCTAAATTACCAGGTTTAACTAAACTTTGAGGGCAGGGCTATCTAGCAAGCCCCCAAGATGTCACTGATGCATGCTGAATTTTGAGAACCTATGAATAGTGTAGCTCTATGTTGTAGCGACTCTGACTACAAAACAAAACTCCAGATCTACTATTTATGAAGACTATTGCTATTATTTCATCTCTTTTTGAATTTCCGTGAAATTCTTTTTCTATTACCCATTAAAATTTTTTGAATAAACTCTTTTCACTGAAGGTGGCTAGAGAATTTGCTGCTCTGTACAATCAACTCTATTAACTTACATTTACTAGGAAATTATAGCCCCCAAAGAGAGGTTGTCTTAAATATATTTTTCAGTTGCTATAAGGGTTAAACAGGGCATTCTGTAAAATAATGCAGTTTCCGTCACTGAAAGCAGACAAGCAACGTGTGAATGGCCAACTGCACAGATGTTGTCAAAGGAATTCCTGGAGTGAGGAGGAGCTGGGGCCAGATGACACCTTTGGTCTTTCTGAATCTGAGAGTCTCTCACGTTTTGCTGTTAGCCATTTTGTGATTTCAGAAAATCAGAAAGTTAAGCTAGGATTAACATCATTCATCTAGCGGAACCAACTAGCCTTGAAAAATTATTCACAAATGTATTTGTATTGTATCTGAATTCTGCTATTTTATATAAACCTCTTTACACATTTCTAATGAAGATTTGGAAAATATCCATGATTAGTCTTGTCAATATGCTTTCTCAATATTTGATACTAAAATATCATGGCAACTCAATGAAAGCAATGGTAAATTAATATTAAAAAATTGCAACTCTATTCCAAACTCTTCTATGAAATCCAGAATCCTATATCCACCTATCTGTATTCCTCGTTCACTTGAATAAAAAAGGCATGGGCATAATCAAACTCTAAGCCTTATTCCCTGTGGTCCACTGTTGCTCCACTCCCTTCCTCCCTCCTTCTCCAGACCTGTACCTTCACCCAAACTTCCTTAGGAACAGTGGCTTTCCTGCTGTCAATGCTATTGGCTGGCTTGGGCATGCATCTTGGTGTGGCCAGTATTACATGGCAGAAGTGAGCTGGGTCTAAAGAGACATTGTGCATTTTTGCTCTCTTCTTCAAGAGCTTCTTTCTGTCTTTCATTTTGAGGAAGTATAAGCTCCAACCAGTCATTATCAAAAATCCAAATGCCAAATGTTTTCTCTGATATAAGTAGGCTGAGTCACAGTGGGGTTGAGTTGGGGAACATAGGAAGATTAGAGGAACACTAGAAAGGTCAATGGGGAGGGAGGGGAAGGGAGGGAGCAAGGAGGTATGAAGGGGAAAAAAATGGTAGAATGAGATGGATATCAGTATCCTAAATGCATGATTGAAGACATTAATAGTATGAATATACTTTGTATACAAACAGTGTTATGTGAAAAGGTGCTCTATATATGTACTATGAATTGTGATGCATGCTATTGTTATATATACAACTTAGAATTAAAAAATATATAAAATAATAAAAAAAAATACTACAGTTCCCAAGCTGATTCTTTTTGCAACCCATCCTTTCTATCTTTCTTATGAAAATTTGTACATTGAAACATATGTAGAAAATATGAAGAATGACCATGTATTCACAAATAAGCTTAACAACTGCAAAATGTTGTGCAGTGTCTTGTCATTTGCTTCCCTTTCCTACCATCATTCATTTCCCCCCTGTACTCCTGAATTCCCTGGAGTTCCCTAAGGGAATCCCAGATACTATACCATTTCAACAACTCCCACCAAGAACTTGAGTATATAATCTCACAGATAAACAACATTCTTCTATAGCAATAGATTTGAAGAATCATTCTCAAATTTATTCTGGTCCATTTCTAATGGGATCATTTGGGTAGTTATATCTCTTAAATTACATCTAATTATTTTAAAATTAGAATAGTATCCCTTTTATTACTGTTTCCACTGACTTACTGAAGAAATGTGGTCAATTGTCCTATGGAAATATCTCGTTTTAGAGATTGGGTTAAGTGCTACCTCATGGTAACCTTTAATTTGTTTGTGTAGCCCAGAGACACAAGTAGACCAGAAGTTAGATCTGGAGAATTTATTAAATTATAGTTTAAACATAATATAATCTGATCAGTAAGAGTAAGACCTCATGTTCAGTGTCATGTATATTTCATGCTTCAAATTCAGTATGACACCTGGTTATTTTACCTTTGAAAGAGCTAAGAGATATCATTTATTTGTTTTATAAACATGTATGTGAATATTTTGTGGTATATTTATTCTTTATATATGTACATATTAATATTTTCTCTTTCTCTCTCTCTTTTTTTTTATTTTATTTTATTTCTTTTTTTGGAGGGTGGTACCAGGGATTGAACTCAGGGGCATTCAACCACTGAGCCACATCCCAAGCCCTATTTTTTTGGTATTTTATTTAGAGACAGGGTCTCACTAAGTTGTTTAGCACTTCGCTTTTGCTGAGGCTGGCTTTGTACTCACAATCCTCCTGCCTCAGCCTCCTGAGCCGCTGGGATTACAAGCATGTGCCACCACACCTGGCTTTCTTTTTTTCCTTCCTACACAAAAAGTGACATATTATTTTACTTTGTGTGTGTGTGAATGTGCAACTGAGGAATGAATTGAGTGGGATTCTATCAAACAACCATATCCCCAGCCCTTTCAGGTTTTTTGTTTGCTTTTAATATTTTTTTTTTTTGTTATACATGGACACAATATTGTTATTTATTTTTTTATGTGGTGCTGAGGATCGAACCCAGTGCCTCATATATATGAGGCAAGCACTCTGCCACTGAGCCACAACCCCAGACCCCTTTTGCTTTTTATTTGGAGAAAGGATTTTGCTAAATTGCTGAGAGTGACTGCAAATTTATAATCCTGCCTCAGACTCCTGAGGTGCTAAGATTATAGGCATATGCCACTCTGCCCAGCTATAATTATTTTAATTTGTTGCTTTAAAAAAACTTTAGAATATATTCTGAAAATTACTCCATATCAGTATACAGAAATCTCTTCCTTCTTTTTATATAACTGCATAGCATAGTACTCCCCTGTGTGATAGATGCATTATAATTTTTTCAACCACATGAACCAATATAAAGTTATTTGAGCTTGTTGAAAATTTGTTGTTTCTAAAATTTTTATTCCTTTCATACATATTGGTCAGATGAGGGTTTTTGTTTTACTATGGTTGTTTTGCTAAGTCACTTTTTCCTAAAAAGTTATCTTTTCTTTTAGGTTTTCAAATAAATTTGAATAGATTTTTAAAAATTAAATTTGTACAAGACAGCTTCTTTTATCATTGTTTTGAATTTTCATTTGTTTAATATATGATTTCCACCTGGACATTTTTTTTTTTTTTTGCACATTTATGCTTCCTTCGTTTGTGTGGATAATCATACACATAGCTAGTTATGTGGCTGACTAATGGAAATTTGAAAGAACCAATATTTGATTTTACTCATTACCTTCCCTACATCTCTCATGACTTGTCAGTAGTTGTTCTGTCTTTTACTTCTTGCTGCTTTCCTTTGGTTTGTTTTGTTCTTTTCCTAACTTTTTGAGTTGGAAACTTATTTCATTTATCATCAATTTATTGTTATAAATATTCAACACCATGGATTTTTCTCTGAATGCTTCATCCCACAAATTCTAATTTGAAATGTTTTTATTATCATTGTGTTCTAGTTGGTCCTCACTTTTTTATTTTTTTTACAGTTCTT
>CM046670.1:19698531-20148531 GCA_025594165.1 Tamias sibiricus
CTCCACTTTCAGTTTTGCACTGTATGCCAAGTTTCAGCCCAGAGAAAGTGTTTATGGTTCAGATATAAAACCTCAGAAATATAAATGTGAAGACAACCTTAACTACAGTGTTGCAAATGCGATGTTGTAATTTTATATGTTAATCTATCAATACACAGCATGTGCAAACATATGTTTATAGACAGGGAGACAAGAATATACAAATGAGAAGATAAAATTCTTGTATCTCATTTGATGCTCTATAATTTCTATCAATTTATGAATGTTTTGTTTTTGTGTTATGATTTCATTTGAAGTTGACATAAAGCGACTTGTGCTTATCTGCAAAGGCCTCATCACCCACATTCTCAAAGCTGATGCTGCCAGCCTGTTCAGACGATGGCGAAGGAACTTTGCCTGCTAGGACCCACTACAGGCAACAGGAGAAAATCAGAATGTTGCGCAATAGAATACTTTGAGGTTTTTTTTTTTTTTTTTTTTTGGTAGGCAGCACAGGTATGCATTCAATTTTATGAACACATCTGGTTTATCTGCATTTCTAAATTTGGCCCTTAGGGTTTGGTTGAAAATTTGTGGCAAAAGAAAGATAAAACGGTGATTTAACAGTCTTCCTCTGACCCACCAAAGCAGCCCAGCTCATTTGCTAACCATTATAAAACTGAAAGGAAATTCAGGGACAAACAAGACAATTTATTTATTTTTTTTTTTTTAAGAAGTCCCCTATGCAAAAGACATTCCTCAGTTGATGGTGTGGTCTCCACCACATGGTCTTCAGCCAAAGATTAAAGAAGGTCTGAGGCTGTGTCTGCCTCTTTTCTTGTGTTTACTCAAGTTACAACAAGATTTTGCAAAACATTTAGGTGAGGTATATTACAGAATTAGCAGATGGCTTTAATTTTCCTTTGGGATAGTAAGGCATATTCCAATTTTCCTTGCAAATGTGATGGATGAATTTTAGAGAAGTTTAAAATTCTAAATTTAACTTTGATAGTTACGGAAAGATCACAAAATTATACTATTAAAAGCAAGTATCAGGATTTTGGGAAGCTTTTGAAAAAAGCTTCAGAGTACATGTTAGCAAAGTTTTAATTTTTTAAAAATTATATTTCTATTCCCAGCACCTACAAAAATTTAGAATTATATTTCTATAATACACAATCTTAGGGCTAAAATACTTAAAATATATTTAATTTTCCTGGAAAAGCATCTAAAAATCTTTAAAGATAAATTTGACTTTTTTTTCCAGATTAAATTTAGCTTTATTATTGTAAAAGAAATAGGTATGCATGGTAAACTGTATAGACCAATGCAAACCTAATAAATACAAAATGAAATAATGATAGAATTCCATCACCCAAATCTGATCGCCACGCTAACACATTTTTGTTTACCCTATTTCTGTGGACATATGTATATACCCCACACATTTTTTATGAAAATGGTATCATAAAATCCATATTTTCTATGTGAAAATATTATTCACATGAATCTGTGTTTATAAACAATTATATACCTCCATGTCAACAACTGTAGATTTGTTTTGTATCTCAATGATATTTTTCTTTTCTTTTTTTTTTCTTTATAATTATACATGACAATAGAATCCATTTTGGTATAATTATACAGGCATGCAGTATATCTTATTCTAATTAGGACCCCAATCTTCTGGATATACACAATGATAAAATTTACTGTGGTGTATTCATATATGAACATAGGAAAGTTATGTCAGATTCATTCCCCTGTCTTTTCTTTTCCTATACCCCCTCCCCTCCTTTCATTTCCTTTGTCTAATCCAATAAACTTCTATTCTCCACTCCCCCATTCCATTGTGGGTTAGCTTCCACATATCATAATATTTGACTTTTTTTGTGGGGAGGGGACAGTTTATTTCCTTTAGCATGATATTCTCCAGATCCATCTATTTACTGGCAAATGCCATAATTTTATTATCTTTTAATGCTGAGTAATATTCCATTGTGCATATATACCACAATTTCTTTATCCATTCATCTTCAACAGTATTTTCTAAGAGAAATTTATTTTGTGAGGATACATTTAAATAGTCCTACAATGTTGGATCAAAACGTTTCCCCCAATGTTTTGCTCTCATAAACCCAGATATAGGATTCTGGTATTTTTTTATTCAGATAGGCTTTATGGCTCATTTGCATGTTTTGCATATTCTTCCCTTCTTTCTTTGTTATCTCCAGTAAGTGATTTGCCTTTTCCCTTTTCTTATTAGTTTGTAAGAGTTCTTTGATGATAATGATAGTAACTCTTTACCATATATACCTGTCAGTTCTTAAATTTTAATTGTGGTGTCACATTGAGTCACAAGGAAACTTTTCAATGTACTCAAATATATCTGTTGTTTTTAATGATAATTACTGGGGAAAGCATTTTAGTTTATACTTGCAAAATTGAAGTATTTTGACACTTATCAGAATAGAAGTTCTCTCCCTTTGCAAACTACTATTCCTGTTAAGTACTATTTCACTGGCTGTCTCATTATCTCTGATAACAGTTTTAGATTTATGACTTAACCAGGTTCTTTGTCCCTTACAAGAAGAATGAAACTCAACACCTAAAGTTGAACAATCATTTCCCAAATTATAAAAATGGAAAGCATTTGCACAAAGTAATTATTGAAAGGGTTACCTAGGATCTCATAAAACCCTGTAGGGCTGCTCTCCAGTCTCCATTAGCAGAAAGAGAAACACTCCTGGTACCTCTTGGTTTATTTATTAAACCATTTACTTTTAAAATTCACAAATATCTTCTGAGTGGCTTGTAAGCACTGACCTAGGAATAAGCTACATAGAGGTAAAGGAACATAGATATGATAAAATTGTGGGGGATAGGAAGAATACTAAGTTCAGAGTTTGAAAAACAATTATAATTGTTAAAAAGGAGAGGTAGGTATGGCCTGAAATTAGAATAAGGAGACTAACTCTAGTCTGGGACAATCATGGAGGCTTCCTTGAAGAAGTGAGATTTCAGCTGAGATTTAAGACCTGATTTGGAACTGAAAGTATAAGAGAAAGCAGAGCATATCCCAGCAGGAGAGATGTTTGCAAAGTCAAAGACCTGGATTGAAGATGGGCATAAAAATTGCTCCCAAAACAGCAATAACAGAAACAAAGTAATTTAAGGGCAATGATTGAAAGACTGTTGTGTGCAGTGTAAGTAGAAAGACAGCAAGTGACGGAATGCATGGGGCTTAGCTGGCAGCAGGGAAGACTTGGCATTTAAGCATCAAACCCCTGGCAGATAGTATCCACAGCTAAGGAGATGGGGAGGACTCAGGGTAACTGGGCTCTGCCACGAGTTGGGGGGAAACACATGAATTCTGTTTTTAGCATGTAAATTTTGAAATTCTAATGAGATTATACTATACAAGAGGAGACCTTAAATAAATCTCAGATTAAATAGGTGGATGTGAATCTCCAAGAAAACGTCTAGAAGGGTTATCCTCAGCCATGTGCATTTCTCCAGTCCCCAAAAGGATACTTGACCATGTCTGGAAATTTTTGTTATAACTGGGGGACAGGAATACATTTCTAGCACTTAGAATGTATAGACCATGGATTCTACTAAATCAATCAATCTCTATATCTCTCTGGTGCATGTAACAGCCCCTCACAGCAAAGAATTATGCATTCTAATATGTGAAGGATACTAAAGTGGATAAACTCTGATCTAAATTTGTAAGTCCTTACTTAGTATTGAAGATCATTCAGGCAAAAAAGATCATCTAAGATCAAAGAAAGAAGAGGACCAAGGACAGAGCTATAAAATTTCTGATTGTTAAAAAGCAGGTAGAAAACAGGGGATATCTTCCAAAGAATCTAATAAAGAATGACCAGGAGATGTGGCTGGAAAAAACTGGATTCCTACTAGGTTTTATCATTGGAATAAAATTGTATTAGTTATCTACTGCTGAATAATGAATTATCCCAAAACTTATTGTGTGTTGAGTATAAATACAGATTGTCTCACTGTTCTGAAAGCCAATGGTGGCTCTGCCTCATGGTCCTCTGCAAGGTTTCAGTTGCTTCTCTGTTAGTGCTACAATCATTTGAAGGTTCAAAAAGAACTGAGAAATCTGCTTCCAAGTTCACTACCATGGTTAGTCCCAAGCCTTGGCTCCTCACTGGCTGTTGACCAGAAGTTTCATCCCTTCACCTCCATCCAGGTCTCACAGTAGGGCTGTTTAAACCATGACAGTGTGTTTCCCCCAGAATGAGAAACCCCATAGAAAGAGGAAAAGAAAGTGTGTCAGTCAACTGTCGGTTATTGTAACTAATACTCTAGATAATGGACCCACTTATAGAGAGAAAAATCTTTACTTTGGCTCATAGTTTTGAGGTTCCAATCCAAAATTGGTTGGATCACATGCAAAGAAAAATTGCTCATCTCATAGTGAGGCAGTAAAAAAGAGAGAGAGGGGAGAACTGGGGGGTGTCACGTCCTCCAAGGGTATGCCCCAGTAACTTGAAGACCTCCTTCCAGGCCCCACTTAAAGTTTCTACAACCTCCCAACAACATCATATAGACCTTTGGAAAATATTTCAGATTCAAAGTAAAGCAGAAAAAAAAAAATCAGACAGAAGCCACAGGTTTTTTAAAACTCAATCACATTAGTGTCATATTAATTCTGTCATTTGTTACACGAGAGATGCTAAGTCCAGCCAACACTGGAAGGAGTGGAAATAGTGTCTCTTCTGAGGTAGTCTTGCTCATGAGTCTATGGCTGACATCTGGATAACCAGTGAGTTGACTCAGTGTGGGGGAAGGTGTTACCTCCTGCTTCACATCAGTTCTGAAGAGCAAAGTCCCTTAGTTCAGATTTATTGTGGGACTTATAGTAGAGAAAAAGCAGTTCTCACTGTCTCCAAGAAAAGCAATTGTTAAAAAAAAAAAAAAAAAAAAAGTGCAGCCTAGGGGGTAGGGATTGAATATCCAAGGAAAAAACTCAGTCTGATCTAGCAAAGAGGAGTTAACTCATTTCACCTATGGCCTTCTGTGGTTAGCTACGACCATATTTTTATTAAGAAGGTGGCTTATAACCTCTACTATTATTTTCTGCAGAAAAAAATGATAATGTTTAACTTTTATAACAAGTATTAGTGTGGCAAGATCTGATAAAGCTAAGCATATTAGTAAACTCTTGAATATTTTCTAGAATATGAATGGTTGACATTATCTTCCAGGAGAAAAATTAATTGCCAAAAATATACATTTTAGTTTCCTCAAATGTTCTTAGTAAATGATATTGCACTCCACTATTCACATTGGCCTCAGGCTAGGAATTTGAAAGCTTTTCTTTTGACTGAGTTTGAGTACTAGAAATCAGCTTGAATTAAATTTAAAGATAAAATGAATTTGACCTGTACCTTGTTCCCAGACCCTGACAATTTATTCTGCATTATTATCATCATTTGGTTATGTCTGGACTTCTTATTGTACGCACTTCTTCATTGCTGGGGAAAACTTACAGAGTCAACACCTGGTTATGGGTGGGCATTTTTATCCTCTCAATTTTTATTGAAGAGATTTTGTAAAAATAGCTGTTTCAGGGAGAAATGGACTTCTCACTTGACCGTCCAGACTAATGGAAATGTAGACAGCGAGCTGTGCCTTTCCATGGAAACGTAGCTAGTCCAGGACCAGTGCTGAGACCCTCTGGCACGGACCAAGGCTAGAAGTTGGCAGAGGCCCGTAGCATCTCAAACGCTGGCAGCAGAGGCCCTTTGGAACCATAACTGCTGACCACAGGCAACTTATTTGTGAAAAGGAACAGCTGATGGTGGCTCTGAATGTGCCTCCCCTCTCTCAGCGGGCCGCATTATCAGCATGGCTGGCTGCTCAGCCTCCTCCTGGCTCCCTAGGTGACCAGGTGTAACAGAGTCCTTCACAAAGAGCAGTCAGGTGGATCAGGCTGTGGCTGTGTCCTGCTTTGGGACTAGGATTTTAAAAAACATATCACTCATTTGTAGTACTATCAGCAGCAAAACACAAAGAAGGGTAAAGTTGTTTTTAAATTATGTTAATAAAACTAAAATCAAATTGCATTTCTTCCACATAGTAAACAAATGTTATCAATATTACATTGAACCAAAAAATAAATACATAAATAAAAAAGCTAGGTAAAATACTACAGTTATCATAGTTGAAGAAATACAAGACTCTTAGGAACACCTGTCATTCTGGAATATAATTTCTTCAAAAGAAGCAGTTCTCATATCATATTATCTTATTTTACAATTCAAGGACCTGGTAAAGAGTCTCATCCAGATTAAAAACCCCAAATATTTTAAAACACTGATACTGAAACCACTCACTTTTGGCTAACCTTTGTTACTAAATAAGTGAAACATGAACCATCGATTGAAAGCCTTATTATTTTTAGAACTCTCAACTGCAAGTAAAGCAATCATCATTCCAACTAGCAACAAGTGACTACCTGGAGATAGCAGTGACTTGTAGATAACTATAGGTTATTGCACTTTGCAACTGGTTAACATTACCTGATGTGACCAAACTACGTGCTTGCATTTGACTGTACATCTCATATTTGGATTCATTTAATGTGATTAAAGTAAAATAGAATCACCTAATGACATAGTAAGCCTGTTTTGCTTCATTAAAAATAATTTCAGCCTCACCAAGGATAGACTTTCACCAAACCAAATTTCATCAAATTTTAATTTCTTGACAGTTGTATGCCTACATTAACGGTCTGCCTTTATATCCCATTGAGGATGGTATTTGAATGATATGACAACATCGACATCCATAGTGGTCGATGATCTTAAAGGGAACCTGTATCCTCAAGAATCCTAAAGGGTGACAGATTCTGGTCACAGCCATTGAGACATTGGGGAACTATTTTCTTGACAACTCTTGAGGCTGGGAAAGGTGGAAACAGCAAGAGGAAAATTAGTCCTCAAGGTCACTCAAGTTTGGTGAGCAAGATTTGAAATTTAGGACTCCTGGCACCTACTCTGCAGTTTTAACCAGCATCCATCCCATCTTGCTTATCTCTTTCTGATCTGCCTAATGAGCAGCTGCCGAACATTAAGCAAAATCATCCCATCCCTGCTAAAAATACACTGTATGTGCCAACTTTTAAAAAGGAAGCAAAGGAGATGATGTATATAGTTCTCTGTGTCCAGGTGCTTTATTCAGTCCCTGGTCTTTATTTAGTTCTTGACACATTCCAATAGTCATCATGTTTACTGACACCTCATGACGTCCCTGATGTCACTTGCTGGGAGTGGCTGATCATCCCACATTCATGATCAGAGGGAAGAGACCATACACTAGGGACAAGAAGTATCTGCAGAGCTGGAACGTGAGCAGGATAAGGTCTTAAGTGAAAGAAACATTCTCTGTCAAGCATTGGATTCAGTGCTCTTTCAGTTCTAATTTTCTTGGAAAATTCCAGAAAGGAGCAACTTGGATAAGTAAAATATTCATTGCGTGAAATAAGATTTTTCCTTCTCCTAAATTTACTCCAAACTTTTTCCTTGTGTTTAGTGTCAGAGTTAGCACCCAGTTTGCCTATTCAATAAAATATAATCATTAAATAAAAGTTTCAGTCAACTATTTTAACAAACAAAAAAAAATGGCCAAATTATTTTCCACATATTTCATTTTAAAAAGTTTCATTGACACACAAAAATTGTACATATTTATGAAATACCTTGTGATATTTCAATCCATATGTCTTCAGGGCAATTAGTACATCTATCACCTTTGTGTTGAAAATATTCAAAATCATCCCCTATCTATTTTGAAATATACTGATTAAATGCTGAATGTATCTTTGGGTTTATTTCCAAAATACTTTAGAAATATATTTACAGATACACAGTAGAGTAAAAAGTAACTTAGAGAATGTTAGTTTAAGCTGAATAGACATCACAGTATGTTTAAATAATTTTTGATACATATGATATGTAAAATATCTTCAACAAAGTTCATTACATATTAAAATTGCCAAGTGATTTACACTTTAAATATGGATTAATGATTTCTCACATTATGTGTCTTATAAACGATGACATTTTGCATTCAAGACTTAGACTGTGTATGGTGATTGCCATGATAAACACACAACATAGAAATTAATTTAAGTTGAGAAACATAAGGCAAATCATCACAATTGCATCCAGGAGACAAGCTAAAAAAGTTTTCTAAATCAGCACAGAGGTAGAGTTACAAACAGACAGATCCTGCAGAGTTGGTATTTTTAGTAGAGCCATAAGTAGGAGAGAAAGAGAGAGGGGAAGAGAGAGAAAATGTGTGTTGTGGGGTGTGTTTGTGTGTGTGTGTGTGTGTGTGTGTGTGTGTGTGTGCGCCCTTCTAAGATCTTGGCCAGGAGAGGAGAAATGTAAGGCTGAAGCAGTTCAACTTGCCTGAGTGAAATGAAGTAGAAAAGCTATTTAATAAAATCTCATGGTAGAAAATAAAACTGAAATGTATTAGTGGAGCCTTTATTGTATTTTTCAGAAAGGCCAGAGGAAAACTGCAAAATTAATTTGTGAATGACCTCACCCTTAAATTCATGGAAATAACTCCCACTGTTATCACTTTGACCAGTCTATTTCAAAAATAAAGTGGGATCAAGGAGGCACTTACATCCAACTGCATGTTGATTTACAGGCGGATTCCGAGATGGCTTAGGGGCAACACT
Source organism: Tamias sibiricus (assembly GCA_025594165.1). NCBI lineage: Eukaryota > Metazoa > Chordata > Mammalia > Rodentia > Sciuridae > Tamias > Tamias sibiricus. The sequence goes on from CM046670.1 coordinate 19,707,236, forward strand.
TACTAAGGAATACTGATCATTGCCAAAATTATGTAAAACAATGACAGTAATTGCCAGATGAGTTAAAATTAAGAGATGCGTGTTTGATATGTAAAAGAAACAAAATTATCCCGGATGTGTCAAGGTGGAAGAATATGCATGTGTATGAGGCTTGAGAGTAGAAAGGAGGGTATAACCCAAATTTAAGGATTTCTTAAAATACTCCTCTTTTGAATTCTGTGCTCATTTTGGAGGATGTCCTAAAAGAATCAAAGAAGTCTTCAAGCAATCAAATAAAAAATCTGACAATTGATGAGTATTGACTACAAATAATGACCATGATAGGGCAATAGATGTTAGGTTTTTATTAACCAAGAATTAAATGGTCATCTTTTAAGAGTTCCTAACTGAAAAAGTTCATTATATTTCAAACAACTTTTCTATTTTCCTCAGGAGTTCTAATTGGCCTTCTTTCTACCTCTTTCATTCCAGGAGAGGACTGTAGGGAGCCATTCGTGGAAAACACATGAGGATCTCCTCTGGGCATATAGCCAGGGAGATTTTAGGGTTAACCTTGGGAAGTATCCCTGGTTCTCCCACACAATAGATTCCCCCAAGGCACATGACATTTATCTTTCCTCTGCCAAGAAGATCTCTCATGGTTGCTCTGGAGATGACCTATTGGGAATTGGACAGCCCTCCTTTAACCTTTTATGGAGAAGCACATTCTATGGAAGGTCTTTTATATCCCCCGATATAAATAAAAGTAGGCATGTGCTTCATTTTGCCATAGTATAGAAGCTCAATCCATATAATCGGCTTGCCCATCCCAACCCTGCTTTTTGAAATTATTTTCTGTGTCCTGTGGTTCCTTTGCAGTTCTATTTTTCCTAGCTTTTATTTCTCAGCCAGCCCATTCCTCTGAGGGGAACCCCATTCCCATGGCCTGCATGGGACACGGGCAAGAGAGTTTTATAATTTTCTGTAAATAATTAATATTTAATACAAGTATATTGCCATTTACTTCTTTATTTATAAATTTATTTTTGTTTCTTCCTGAACTTTTTTTTTTTTTTTAATCTATACAAGGGTTTCCCCAACTTATTCAATTCAACAAAGAAGCTTTCAAGAAAAATCTCTTACCTTCCTCCCAAGTCTCGACATTCTAATTTAATTGGTCATGGATATGGTCTGGGCTTTAGAATTTAATAAAATCCCCAGGTGATTCAAAGGGGCAAGCTTGAGAAAAACTGAGCTATCTCCTGGAGATGATTAGTTATCTTTCCAAGAACGATAATGGAGCCTACACAATCCAGATGTGGTTACCGTTGAAAACATCTATTTATAGGCCAACTCCAGAGTTTGCTGCTGTAAACTTCAGCTAACCTGTTGAGTTCTCTAGTCAGCACCAAAACATCTTAATGAGAATGATGGATGATAGTCGTGATTTTATTTTTTATTGGTAAAGATAGGTCATGCTTGTAATGCATAAATTGGCTAAATAGCTCATTCAGATTATTCTTGGTTCACAGTTAAGGGAACAGGAGAAAGAAGTTTTCCCAGCAGCACATAACCCTCACAATGTCATTCCAAGTCTAAGGAAGATATCAAATCCTGTGTTAAAAAGCTGTGCATAGAATTTATGGCTCAGTCCAGCTGGAAGACCAATGGACTACAATCTACACAGTACCACTGCGTCCTTCTAAAGTAAAATTTTCATGCAAGGTACTCATCCAACTTAGAGTGCCCCCAAGAGTATGGCCAAAGTAAAATTACACACACAAATATTGACCATTTAACATAAAGTTGGGGGAGAGAAAAGGAGAAACAAGGGCCCAGTATGGTCCAGAACAAAGAAACACACATTAAACTTAAGATGATGAAATTTGACATTAACAACTGAAAAGCAGGAGTAGTGAAATGCTAATAGGAATGAAAATAGAGTGACCTGTTTTCTTTCCTGTGGTTTTCCAAAGTTTCATACAGTACATAGACTTTTTCATCCAGCTTCTTTCATTTAGCATAAGGCATATGAGATGCATCCATATTGTGTATATACCCATTCATTCATTTTTATGAAGTACTGTGAATCTGTATGTTATTCTTCCAGCAGTTGAAGAACATCTGTGTTGTTTCCAGGTTCTGGCTATCATGAATAAATGGTATAAATATTCACCAGCCAGATTTTGTGTAAATATAGGTTTCCATCTAATTTTGGTATATACCAAGAAGCAACATCTATCATGGCCCCTTGTCTATTTTTTATGTGGGTTATTTTCTGCTGCTATGTTTGAATGCCTTATATATTTGGAATACAAATCCCTTATCAGAAATATGGTTTGCCAGTATTTTCTCCTATTCTGTAGGTTGTCTCTTCACTGTACTGGATTTCTACTTTTGCTTTCTAGTTTGATTCAATCCTACATGCCTATTTCTGTTTTTGTCACCTGTGTTTTCGGTGTCGTATTTAATAATACATTTCTAAGACCAATGCAGAGTTTTTCTCCTATGTTTTCTTTTAGTGTTTTTATGGTTTCATTCTTTCATTTCATCATTAATCTATTTTGAGCTAATTTTTGTATACGGTGTGAGATAATGGTCCAATTTAATTCATCTGCAAGTAGGTATACAATTTCCCTGATACCATCTATATATGAAACTGTCCCTTCCCCGTGGCATATTCTTGATGTGACTGTAGATGTGAAGATCGATTTTGGGCTTTCTATTGTGTTCCACTGGTGTACACATCAATGTTTGTGTCAGCACCATGATCAGTGGTTTACCACAGGTTTGTAGTAGATTTTGCAATCAGGTAGGGTTATGCCTCAACATTGCTTTGACTATTCAGGTTCTTTTGTGGCTTCATATGAATTTTGTGATAGGTTATTTCTATTTCTGTGAAAAATGTCATTGGGATTTTGAAAGGAATTGAAATGGATTCGTAGGACACTATGAATATTACAATACTGATTCTTCTGCTCCATGAATGTCGAACAGCTTTCTATTCATTCATGTCTTCTTCCATTTCTTTCATCAATGTTTATAGTTCTCAGTATACAGGTCTTTCCCTAACTTGGTTAAATTTATACCTAAGTATTTTTCAATGATATTGTAAATGAGGTTGCTTTTCTGCTTTCATTTTTGGACAATTCATTTTTGGCATATAGAAATGATACTGATATTTTATTGTGAATCATAATTATAGAGAATAGTGGGTTTCATTGTGACATATTTATACATGCACATATTTTATTCAATTTCAATCTTCACTATGTTAATTATTTTTATATGTTGATTTTGTGTCCTGCTACTAAACTGAATCTTATTTTACATTATATATTCTACAACAAAATCTTCAACAACAAATGTCAGATTTTTCCAGAAATAAAACATATTTTTTAAAACTAAGAGGAGAGTATCCCTCTATATTTACTTCTCTTGCTCTTTCTTCATTTCTGATATACCAAAATTTATTCCAGTATCACTTTCATCATTATTGAGGATGTCTTTATTTTACATTTATTCTAAAAGATATTTTCATTGGATGTAAAATTTGGGGTTGAGAGTAGCTTTTCTGTTTTTTTCAGATGAGATATCTACAAATGTTGAAATAATAACTGATATAGTTTTCTCTTTTTTTGAATTTTTTTCTAACTTTTAAATTTCAGCAGTGATTTTAATATACATATGTGTGGGCATTGATTCCTTTTGCCTTTGCCTTCTCCACCCTTCATTCCCTGGTATTATACCACAGAAGCTCAAGATTGAGTCCATGGTGTATTAAAAAAAAGTGGTTGGAGTTGCTTTTCCAAATTTACTTCTGAGTTATACATATATGAATTTTATCCTAAACAGCACACCAAAAATTTAACAACTAAAACTAGATCACCATACAGGTTCCAGAATGGTTATATGTGATAAGGACATGGATAGATCCATAAAACACTGCAAAGGCTTTGCATATAGAAACACTAATGGGACAAGACCACAAAGGTGGGTTGAAATGTACATGCTGAACTTCATCAGTGCTGATACCTTGATTAAAAAAAAAAACCCCTCATTATTTAACATAGGGTTTAAACAAGTCTGTCTCATAATGTTTTAAAATGTCCAGATACCATCCATATTTATATAGCATATGAAGAAAAAAGGGAAATCTCAATTCATATAAGAAAGGCCAATACTGAAATGGCAGAGGTTAAAATTATATGGTAAAACATTAAAACAGCTAATGCAAAAAAAATGTGTAGCAAGCAAGTCTGTGCATTCATGAAACACATGTAGAAATGAAATTCCTTGGTCTGAAAATAGAAACCAGAAAGCTTATTTTAGGATTAAATTTTTAATTTTCAAAATTTTAATTTTTCAAAGATTTCATTTAAAAAGTTTTAAACTTTTTTGAAAAACCTAAAAACGTCATTAGATTTGCAAGAGTCCATTTAAGTATAGACAAAAAAATTAAAATGATCCAGTCTGATCAACTGGCAGAAAAAATAATTGAGAAAGGGAAATAAGTAGAAGCCCAGCATGTTAGTCAGATTTTTATTCTTGTGATCAAAATACCTGACAAGAAAAACTTAGAGAAAGAAGAGTTTATTTTGGGCTCAAGATTTCAGAATTCCAGTCCATGATCAGCCAATTCCATTGCTCAGTGCCTGAGATGAGGCAGAACATCATGACAGAAGGCTGTGACAGAGGAAGGTCATTCTTAGCTCATGGCAGCTGGGAAGCAGAGGTCAGGGGAATTGGTCAGGACAGATATAGTCCAAGGCCACGCCCCAGTGACCTATTTCCTTTGCCACAGCCCACCTGCCTGCAGTTACCACCCTGTAGTGCATTCAGCTATCTGTGGGTTAATCCATTTGTTAGATTAACCCATTGACGAGGATGGGTTAACCCATTGATGAAGTCAGAGCCCCAAGTCATTGCCTAAAATCCTCACCTTTGAACCTTCCTGCATTGGGAATAATGCTTTGAACATGTGAGCTTTTCAAGGGAATTCAAGATCCTAGTCAAAACCCACCGTGTTCCAAGATTTCAGAGAATGAATGAGATATGATAGAAATAGAGATAGATAGAGAGAGAACGTGGCTTCAAAGTGCCTGTATTTGGTGAAAGACATTAACAAACAACAGATTCAAGAATCTCAACAATATGTCATACCTAGCTATTCTGGAACCTGTATGGTAGTCTGGTTTTAGTTACTGAATTTTTGGTGTGCTGTTTAGGATAAGATACATGTGTGTATAACTCAGAAGTAAGTTTGGAAAAGCAACTCCAACTACATTTTTTATGCATCTTGGACTCAGTCTTGACCTTCACTGGTATAATACCAGGGAATGAAGGTCAGAGAGGGAAAAAGTCCTAGGGTAGGCCAAGATCTGATAAAGCTAACAATATCATTTTATCCTCTTTAGGTTGTCTTTCTGCAACACTGTTGTCCTAAAACAATTTTTTCACACATTCAGTCCCTGTTTCTTATCTGTATTCAATGGGTGAGACAGGGTCAAGTGTCCTGACTAAATCTTCCTCATAAAAGAAATCTTTCAACTAATGTCCTAATCACAGGCAATATTTTTTATCGCTACAAATTTGTTTTCAAACTTTTTAAAATCTACCATTTTCCTACTTTAAGAAACTCAATATTTGTTCCAACTTCTTTGAACATGTGGAATACAATTATAATAAATTCTCATCTATTTTTCTACTAATTCAATCACCTGTATGATAGCTAGGGATAATTCTATTGATGTTTCACTCTTCATTATGGGTCAGTCACTCAACTCTTTGCATTCCTCATTATTTTATACTGAATGCCCAAAACTGAGAAATTTACTTGGTTGGTGCTGGAAACTTTTGTATACTGTAGTGGTCCTTGATCTTTGTCTTGGGTTTCTATAAAATACTTGAAAACAGCTGAGTTCTTTGAGTACTCTAGGCCCTTGAATTACAAGATTTTGTCTTCTTACTGATGCCTACACCAGACTCCCAGCCATGGGAATTCCAGAGGCTATTTCTTCTGATCCTTTCCCATGTTGCTTTCCCAGTCCTCAGATAGTTTCCTCACATGCATGTGCTAATCAATAATCAACCAAAGACATGACACGGATCTTCTGAAGGTTTCTGAAGGTTTTCTGTCTCTCTCTCTCGTTCTCTCTCTCTCTCTCTCTCTCTCTCAACTTTTTCTAAGATCCTTCCTTTTGACACTCTGCCCCGTGAACTCTGGAAGCCTCTGCCTTGGTGTCCTCCCAGCTTCACCTCATCCATGCAGAGAAGCTACTGGACTCTGACTCGGTTCCATTCCTTACGCGGCAGCCAGGAAGTAGGCAGTAATTGGCGTCAGTCATAGGATCAGCTCAACTCATCTCTGTCTCTCTGTTGGGAATCAATATTCTGTGCTGCCTAATGGACAAATTTCTGATGATCATTGTTACCGATATTTATTCCTGTTTTTCAGTTGGTTCAAGGGATGAGTAAATACCTGTCACTCCATCTTGACTACAGTAGAATGCCTGAGTCACGGTCTCCTTCCTACCATGATTCTTTCCTTTTTTTTTTTTTTTTTCTTTCTTGGGATTGGACCTAGGAGAGTTCTACCTCTGAGATACATCCCAAGCCATTTTCTTTAATTTTTAGCTGATTTTGAGACAGAGTCTCACTAATTTGCCCAATTAGGCCTTGAACTTGTAGACCTCCTGCCTCATCCTCTTGAACAGCTGGGATAACCAGTTTGTGCCATAGTACCCACACCAAGTGATGGTCTTTAAAAGAAAACACCCTAGATTTTTTGTACTTTAGACTTATCTCATTTTTCCATTGCTATTTTCAGTACCTTTTTCCTGAGTTTAACCTAAATTTCACATGATAGCCTCTTACAAAATCCTAATCTTAATGATATGACAACTAGCTTATTGATTAAGGCTTCATTATTTCTTTGCTTCATGACTTTCTTGAACAATGTAGGCATCAGAATAATATTGGCAGTGATTCTGAATCAAATTAAACATTTCAAATCAAAAATTGAACATAGCTACACATGCAAAAATAACAATAGTGACTTATAAATTTGTTTATTTTGTTTCAGATCCTGAGCTGGGCACTTTGAATGTATTTACCTTATTGAATATGTTTTTCAGACTAATGTTTCTATTCATAACCAGATTGTACATATACCTTTTACATATTATACCTTTTACATATGTCTTATACATACTTGAGCTTTTATAATTTAATCACCACCTTTAAAGTCATGCTGTGGCACTGCAACTGTCCAGATGTGAGCTGATTCTTTCTAGATTTTTCCTTCCTCATTATTTTTTTCTATTTGGGTGTAGGTGGAGACAAGTTTTATAATTTTGTCAAGTTTTATAATTTTATTATGAAAAATATCTATTACAAATCATTTATTATCCTTTAACTATTAAACTTGTATTATAACCACAAAAACATCAAAGAGCTGGTTTTGCCATCTCCAAGGTGGCTCCTTGTGTATACAGGAATCCATCAGGTGCGTAGACTTGGGCACAGAGCCACTCACATTCAGTAGTCATCACGGGTCTACCTTCCCTGTCTCCTTGAGGGCTGTCAGCTCCTTGAGGGTAACAGCTATGTTTCATTCTCATCTGTATGCCATGCACCTCGCCTAACACCTGGCTCTAAGGAAAAGTCCAATTAATGCTTATTGAATGAATGAATGTTTCCAATCTACTAAGCTAAAGCCATTTCTACTTTATTACATATAGAAATAGAGAATGAAAGAAATCTTATTTTATGCATAGGAAAGTAGTCTATAAAATGATATACAAAAGAGACTATTGTTTTCTTTTTTCAAATTAATATTTCCCTTTAACATACACAAATTCGGGGACTTTCACCCTGATACCCTCTCCCCCCCACCCCATATAACTACATAGCTCCGCATATCCAGAAAACTCTACATGGACTCTAAGATTTGCTAGCAGAGATTTTTAACTGGTTATCCACTGAAAGCTTCAGACTTAATGAGTGGGTTTTTAAAGAGACTGTAAAGTCCCTGAAATTGTTTCTAAAATATTGTATATATTTATGCATTTTTCTTGGCAAAAAAATGAACAATTTTTTTTTTAACATTTTCTGCAGGATGTGTGTTTCCAAAATGTTAAAATTTCCATTAATTAGTTCTTAAGCTATACCTTTGCCTATTTGCACAAAGGATAGACAAAATGGAAGAGTGAAGAATGGATGGAAGCAAGTAAGCAAGAAAAAGAGAAAGGAAAGGAAATAAGTTTGAAGGGAAGATGTTACAACAAATGACAAGATGCTTTCTAGTTTCTTATTGTCTCTTCTTTCCTGCGTCCACTTCTCCTGCATCAAGCATTCCACCAAATAATTCTGCCAAAGAAAACTTCTATCCCAAAATGCAAAGGATTTGCTTCCTCAAAGTCAATAAGACAGAGCTGTATCTCTAAGAAAAGGGCTTTTCTTTGGGAATAAATGGAAAGACAGGATTGCAACTCGGACATACATGCACTGGACCTAGGTGGTCTCTGGTGAGTCTGGAGAACAAAGGAAGAGATTAGGACCTTACTGGGGAAAGAGGAGGTGCTATGAGTTACTTGGGAAGGAAGTCATGGAAACTGTGTCTTTTGGGAACTGACAAGATTGGGTTTGTGGATGGAAGCAAATGTTAGGCTTGTCTTAAAGTCAGAGCAGATTAGGATTTAGGAGACAGTTTCTGGAACAGGCATTTGTGTTTTGCTCTTGGTGTCGTGGTTGTATTTAGTTGGGTGTGATAAGAATGACTCCAATCTGTATGATAAATTTTCACAGTTTCATTCCTTAACTTACTGGAGATTCTGCGATATTGAATACAGCCTTTTCTTTGCACTTTTATTCCAATGATATGTAAAATACGTTTTAGAAATTTGAACATCTATGCAAGTGTAAAGCATCTCAAATGTACAAATAACCAGTCACTTATGGGTATGTTTCATCCATCCACTAGTCACATTTTGAAAGAACTTTATTTCTCTATGTGTTAACTATTTTATTTACCATGTTATGAGCTCCTCCAACATAGAAAGTAAACCATAGTGAAACCTGATGTGAACATATCAGGATATGCTATGAAAATATCTCATGAGCCTCAAGAAACACCTATTACATTCAGTGAAAATGAATGAACATAAAACCAAATGGACTTGTGCCTGTCCTTTTGTAGTCTTTTACATTGGGGACATACTTGTGACCCACGAAGCTGATATCACTTAAAAGTGGACATTCAAATTTCCCATGAGGGTCTGTTCAACTTCTCTTACACTCTACTTAAAAAAAAATTAATAAACTTTATTTCTTATACACACTTGTACTATCACTCCTAGCAATTAGGAGAGTGAAAAAAGGAATTCCAACAGTGGGTCTAAATTACTTCTCAGCCTGACAAGGAATGTTTTCTGCCAAGTGCTAGTAGTAGAAAAAAAAAATAAGTAGAACAGAATTAGTGCAAAACTGTCCCTAAGCAAATTTGGAGGAAAAGAGATAAAGGATCACATGAACTTGATTCTAAAATGTAAGTTGTCTTTGAAAGAATACATTTTTAAATTTTAATTTATTTTAACTACCAAAATGTAAACCTAAATCATGTAATTTGCTTTTCTGGGGCATTACTTTCAGAGGTAGATTTGTCTCCCTGGTGATAAGAACAGAGCACAAGATATAGTACTTTCAGAATGGGAAGCTTTGGCCAGTGCCTCCTCTCCTCCCGCTCCTGCATCAGTGAACCCTGTACCTCTAGAAGGCACAGGGCTTTAATTACAGACTCCTTCTGTTGCCAAAACTGGGTAGTGTGAACTCAAACACATCCATCAGTTCTTTATATAGTTATTGTTTTTCTACCAGTAAAGAGAAAATATAGATATACATATATATATTTATAATATATATTACATAAATATATTATATAAATAAATAAAAATATATAAATAAATATATATTATAAATTCAATTAATATAAATTATAATAATTACTATAATTTAATGGAAATAAATATATAATTCATATAAATATATACAAATAAAAATAAATATGTATATGTATACATACACATACATGGAAAGGACAATTGATGGTTTGATGTCTCTATTTATAAGCATGGAACTAAGGAAAAATACAGTTTCCTTAGTTTTATTTATCATGTATTATGCAATTGAAAAAGCCCTGGACTACATTTGCCAATAACTGCTACTAAAATTTTAAATGAAAATGAATTTTCCTCTTGAGAGAAAAACAAAAAGTATTTAATTACTATAAAGCAGAACATTAAAACATTTTTAAAACAAGTGTAACCATTTTCTTTTTTATATGAAGGGGAAATGAAATAGTCTTGCACATAAATAGTAAATAATTAAATAAAGTGCTCTTATATTTCAGAATATTCCCATTACCACGCATATCTGATAAATACAAACAAATCAAGCCTGGCGCGGTGGCGCACGCCTGTAATCCCAGCACTTTGGGAGGCTGAGGCAGGAGGATCGCGAGTTCAAAGTCAGCCTCAGCAATGGCAAGACACTTAGCAACTCAGTGAGACCCTGTCTCTAATAAAATATAAAAAAGGGCTGGGGATGTGGCCCAGTGGTCGAGTGCCCCTGAGTTCAATTCCCGGTACCAAAAAAAAAAAAAAAAAAAATTACAAACAAATCAAGAGTTACTTTTATAAAAATGAGTGATATTGAAAAATTCAAATTTCAAATTAAAATATTAAAAAAGTTGTAGCACAAATAAATCAAGTACTAACATCTGTGGATTACAGTGTTACATTTCTCCATGTCCATTGTACCCCTTTTACTATAGTTTGTTATTTTCACTTTTAAAAATTAAGGATTAGGAGAGGCTATCACAGACATGCATGTAAAACAAAGCTTGGAGGCAGGACTTTGAGAATGGTGGAGGGAGGACATATTTAACTCTCTTCACCAATAAAAGTAATAAAAACAATGCCAAAGATTGCTAACATCTGTAAGCTGCCTGTCGTGGCCAGCCACAACGCTGCGGGAGGAAAAATTCTCGGAGGCAGAGTAAAGATACTTCTACTTTTACTTCTACTTTCTTAGAGAGAGCTTAGAGAGAGAAAGAAAGATTTTTCTTCTTCTTAGAAAGAGCTTAGAGAGAAAGATTAGAGATAGCTTTTTCTTCTTCTGCTTCTTAGAGCTTAGAGAGAAAGAGAGAGAGTTTGAAAGAGAGAGATTTCTTCTTTAGAGAGAGAGAGAGCTTAGCTTTTAGAGCTTCTTTCTTCTTTCTTCCTCGGGATCCTCGGCCTGACTCTGACCAGGAATTACTTCTTCTATCTGGTTTCTCTTCTGTAACCGCTCTGCCTACGTTCTGGCCGCTCTGATTCTTTTCTTCTTCTCCGACCCGAACTCTTCTTCTGACCGACCGAGCGACTGCACGACTGACTGAATAAATTCATTCTTCTCCCGACTCCAACCGCTTTCACCCGGTTATATACCTTTAGCTTTGCGGGTGCCTCACGTGCATTTACAGGTGCGTCACATACATATTTATTATCAGGTGGAACTTATGGCTTCCAGCTGATCGCAATAGCCATCTCCCTAATTGGGGCTCCTTCAAACATCAATTTCTCACAGCTCTAAAAATTGACCAAAGGCTTCTAACAGTATGAGAAGTATTTGCTCAAGAAAAACTGTTGAATTCAGGAGAACAATAGGGTTCAGGGTGCTATAACTTAACTACTCCCATTCCCCTCTTTTCAACTTTATGGTGGTCTTGAAAGCCAGCAGCCTCAGACTCATGGAAACTCTACCACCAGACCTGCAGGTGTGGGCGAAGTAAATGAGTTTATAGTTCTACAAAAAATCCTATTTTAAAGTCTTGTCAATATGGACCTATCTCCCAGGTTCGTGGAAAGACTCCATTTGTGGGACACACCATTGTTTGACATGCCTTCACATTTGCTCCATGGAAAATCCTTGTTTCCAACATCATTGTTATAAATGATCAGCCACAGTTGTTCAATAATGTGGCCTCATGAGGCTGCAATATCAGTGGGGAAAATAAAAAAGTGGTCAAAAACTTAAACACAACAGAATATGGAGAAAGTGATATAGGGAGTGGGATATCAGTAAGTGGGGATACAGTCTTATGGGTCTAAAAAGTCTTGCACACAGGAAGGGTCAAGTCTGCTTATGTCCAAGAGAGACCTGAGACAGCATGATCTCTTATTTTGTTACAGTTGCAACACTGAACAGGCAATAAGTGAAGTCTTAGGCAGAGTTGTAAACTGCTTCCATATTAAATGCTTTGATACACATCAGGTGGGACAAGGTGAACAACTGAATGTCCAAAGGTAATCCAATAAATAAACAAAGGGCAACAACAAATCAAACCTGGGGTTTCACAGAGAAGGATAAGCACAGAAGTGTTTTGTGGATTTTGCACATTTCATTATTTCAAATGTACAATTTTCAATAAAAACATGTGATAAACAAAGAAACCAAGAAAATACAACCTTTATGCAGGGGGATAAAGAGTCATTAGAACCACTAAAGAAGCAGTAAATATAGCACTTCCCGAGGGCAACACATGCTGGGCTAACAGATAAGGGACTTTAAATCAACCAGTGTAAAATTGTTCAAAGAAAAACATGTCTATAGAATTTATTAAAAACAAAATAATGAAGTTTTTAAAATTCAAAATATCAATAAAGACATCAACATTTTACAAGTGAACCAAATAGAAATTCTTAGTTTAAAAGTATAATAACTAAAATGAAAAATACTCTAGTGAAAAAGAATATCACATTAGAACCAGGAGAAGAAAAAAATCATTGAACTCAAAAAATCAGTAATAAAGATTACTATGTCTAAGAAAAGCAAGATGAAAGGATTTTTTAAATGGCTGAAAATTACCCAAATCTAATGGAAAATATGAATCTAAAAACCTCAACAGATTTCAAGTAGGATGTATTCCATACCTAGTCACATCATAGTAAAGAGCCAAAAGAAAGTAATAAACTTCTATGGGGAAAGAAGGCTCTGTACATACTAGGGATCCTTCCTATGAGTAGTGGCTGACTTTTCACCAGAAACCATGGGACAAGAAGGTAACAAGATTACCTCAAAGCATTAAAAGACTGTTAATCAAAAGTTGCACGTTATAACTAATTAAAACAAATTAAAAAATTTTTAAACAGAAGAGTCTCACAATACTCCAAGTTAAGACATTCTCAAAATCTGAGGTAATGTCTTGCTAGTAGAATACCCCATAAGAAATGCCAGATGAAATTGCTTAGGCTCAAAGAAGAGGACATTGGACGAGTGAGTCGTACACAAGAAGAAACTAAAAAGCACCAATAAATGTAAAAAGTTAGACGAGTATGAGAGATAGTAAATCTATTTTGATTGTAAATGTAAATGTATTTTTTGGTAAATTTTTATTCTCCTATATAATTTTAAAGATAACTTCATAGCAATTATAAAAATGTGTTGATGGGCCTATAGAGTTTAAAGGCCTTGGTAATATGAAAATGAGAGCCCAAGAGTGGGAAATGAAGCAAAGTTGGACAATGCTTCTGTATACTGTGAAAATTATGTCAGTAAAAATCTAAGCTAGAGAGCTTTAAGTTAAAATGTTAAATGTTAAATGTAACCCCTAGGGCAAATGTTCAGGAATAGATATATATATATGTATATATATATATATATATATATATATATATATATATATCTCCATACATATGTATATTTTGTATATATACATGTATATATACATGTGTATATATATTCTCACAAAAAAAAATGATAATTAAATTGGTATACTGGAATATATCTATTTAGCATAAAAAAGTAGAGGCAGAAAAAGTGATAAAGATACAAGATAAATGGAAATAAAGACCCAAAGAGCAGTGGCAAATTCTACTTTATCATTAATTTATTAAATATAAATGGATAAAACACTCAAATTGAAGGCAGTGATGGGACGAAAGGATAAAAATAAGACATATGTATTGTATACAGGAAACTCACTTTATGGCCAAAGACACAAATAAATGAAAACAATAAGATGATAAAATTACATCATGCATATAGTTTTCAAACAGAACTTGGACTATCTATACTGATATGAGATAATATGGACTTTTAAAAAGGTGTAATAATGAAGCTGGGGGCTGTGACTTACACCTGTAATCAGTGGCTCAGGAGGCTGAGGCAGGAGGATAGCAAGTTCAAAGCCAGCCTCAGCAACTTAGTGAGGCCCTAAGCAACTTAGGTGACCCTGCCCCAAAATAAAAAATAAAAAGACCTAGGGATGCTGTACAGTGGTTAAGTGCAAGTGCCCCTGCGTTCAATCCCTGGTACAAAAATAAATAAATAAATAAATAAATACATACAGTAAAATAAGTTTAATAAATGACTAACAGAAAAAGAGGATAGAAAAACAACAGACTTATTTTTGACTGAAAATCTCTATGAAATTAAGCAGATTAAATGAGGAAATTCTTGGAAAAACACAAACAAATGAAAATGACTCAAAAATTTGAAAAGGAAATATGAATAGATGCATGCCAATAAAGGGACTCAGTAACAAATCTTAAAATTCCCCACATAGGCAAGCTGAGGCCAAGATGACATCACTGATGAATTTTACCCAATATTTAAGAAGAAGTAATATTAATCATTTAAAATCTTCCAGAAAGTAGACCATAATATCTTGCAAAATACAAGATCAATCTACAAAAGTCAAATTTACTTCTGCATATTTTCCATGAATAATCTGAATACAAAAGACAACAATTTGATTTACAATATATTTCAAACTAACAAAATACTTATTAATAAATTTAATAAAGAAATTCAAGACTTGTACACTGAAAATTGAAGAAATTGTTGAAAGAAATTAAAGAAGATCTAAATATATGGAAATGCCTTTCATGTTTATGTATTAGAAGAATAAATATTATTAGATGACAATACTTCCAAAATTGATCTACAGATTCAATGTGATTTCTATCAATATCCCATCTGGCTTCCCTATAGAAATTGACAACTCAATTCTAAATTCGTATGGCAATACAAGGGACCTAGACATACCAAATAATCTTAAAAAGGAACAAAGTTGAAGGGTTGTTACTTCTAATTAAAAAACTACAACAAAACTATGGCAATCAAGACAGTATGGTGCTGGCATAAGGGTAGACATATAATTCAATAGATAAGAATTGGTAGTCTGAAAATTAATGCTTCCATTTATGGTTGATTAATTTTACACATAGGTGACAAGACAGCCCAATTGGGGAAAAAATCATTATTTTAATAAATGGTTCTAGTACAACAGGTTATTCACATAACAAGGAATGACATTGGACCCTATATGTATACAAAAAGGTCATATACATAAACATGAGATAAAAATATATATTTCTTTGAAGAAAATACAGGAGAAGACTTTTATGACCTTTGTTAGGCAATGATTTCTTAGGACACCAAAAAGCATAAGAAACAAAAGATAAAGTATATATATTGAACTTCATCAAAATTAAGAACAATAACAACAATAATAATGAATTAAGAACAAATAATGCCATCAAGAAAGAAAAGAGCTCACCGAATAGGAAAAAAATAATTGCAAATCATACATCTGATTAGAGACTTACTCTTAAATACATTTACAATAAATTTCTTGCAACTTAATAATAATAAGTCAATTTTATAAAGCACAAAGGGTTAACATAGATATTTCCCCAAGAAAAAAATGTTCAACACAATAAAAGATGTACAATATTGTTAGTCATTAAAAAGATGCACATCAAAGCTACATTGAAATAATAATCATTAAAATGATTACAATCTCAAAAATAATAACATATGTTGAAAATGTTGAGACTTCTAAGTTGCTGACAGAAAATTGAAAATTGAAATGTTATAAGAGCAATTACCCTATGACCACCAATCCAAGTCCTTTAAAAAAGCAAACACCTGTGTCCACACAAATGTTTGTATGTGAATTTCAATAGTAATATTTTTAATAGTAGCTCAAAATGTCGTTAATGGACTAGAAAAATGCAGTAGGTCCATACAATGGAATATTATTCGTTGATGAAAAGGAATGGAGTACTGATGCTTGCTAAAATATGAATGGGGCTGAAAAAATTATGCTAAGTGTAATAAATTAGTGACAAAAATGCATCGTATGATTCAATTTATATGTAAGTCCAGAATCATCAAATCAACAGAGAGAAAGACAGAAAATTGAAAATTGAATCCCAAACAGGGCAGGGATGGAGCATAACTATTAATGGATATAGAGTTCCTTCTTGGGGTAGTGAGTACATTCTACAATTAGAATATGGCATAGTGTGAGCAATTCTGTGAATATACTCAAAAACACTAAATTGTGCTTAAAGTAGTTAAATTCTGTGGCACGTAAATTAGATGTCCATAAGTCTGTTCACAATTATAAAATTAACTGGGCTGGAGATATAGCTCATTTGGTAGAGTGTTTGCCTTGCATGCACAAGGCCCTGGGTTCAATCCCCAGCACCGCAAAAATAACTGCTCAGGTTGCATAAATATAGTACTTTAGTTTCAATTTTATCCATGACACTATGTGGTTTCTAAAGATGTAACTATGTCTTCTACGTAATTGAATACCCAGCTAATTCTCCATTTCTGCATTGTGGCTACTGACTCCTATATATTTACTTGACACATAAGAACGTTATGTTTTCAATTATAAATCTGAATTAGGGCAAAACTGGTCTATTTAATATTTTTAATCATGTAGAATCATCACCTGGAACAGTTCTGCACCATCATAAGCAATAAATACACCATTATTAGATAAGCCCATTGATAAATAGACAATGAGATGTCCTAGTCAATGTTTCCTAGGCAAGATACTATGATTATCACTTGAAGACTCCGGAAGAGGTACCAAAGTTTTTTGAGCTCTGGAACTATCTAATCTTGCTTTCGTAATTTGAGATTTAAAATTCACATCTCATATACAGTCTCACCACACACTTGAAGTTTTCATTTTTTTTTTTTTTGTCAAGTAGGTTCTAATAAATTTGAAACTTATCCAGAATTCGCTTCTGTATAGTTCAGAGTGTAAATTAATTGTAAGATGCTAAATCCTTGAAGGCAGGGTCTTATCCAACTGTAACTTTGTCACCTCCTACAATGCCATCTCTCAGATAATCTGTATTTGTTATGTTCATCCTATGTGTTCCCTAAAATAAAATTCCAATGTTTTCTGCACCCCACCCCACTGCCAAAAAATAGTCTCATTTCTGTGAGAGACAACAAAAACACACACATAGCCACCAGGTACTTCAGTGGCTTTAGAATGGACATTGTCATTCTGTACTTATTCAGTTTTTGTTTTCTTTCTAAATAACCTATGCATTTTATTTAGGATAGCACAGTATGTTAGCGCTACATTTTCTTTATGTTCTGAACAAACTTTTCATGACTGGGTCTTGTTGGCATTTTTAAGAATGTTTGACTATTGGGATGGTTATTAATCCTTTTTCAAGGAAATCTGTGCCAACTACCAAAAAGTATAAGTTATGGTAACTGCTAAGTGAGAAAACCACTGATTAAATTCATGATCAAGAGAGGATGCGTGGCCAGGGCTAGGAGTTCTTCAACCTGTACAGATTCCCAGAAGCAAACCTGGGTTCCATTTTCTCGGTTAACATCTCAAGATACTCAGGTGGGTCTCACAGGGCTTTCCCACTGGCCTGCCTCCTGCCAGTGACTGGGGGTCCTGCATTCCCTCCTTTGGGTTCTTTGCTATTGACTTAACATTTTCAGACAGTGTTCCAGGATCTGCAGACAAGGCCAGGAAGGACTGGCCTGGATTACACAGGACCACTCATAATGATGCAGGAACTCAGATCTCTCATATGCAGCCAGGATAAGGGCCTTGGAGAAGGACCAGAGGGGAGGGTGACCTCATGCCAACCTGGCAGGGGACATCCTGTGACTCACTGCTCCTGTGACTCACTACTCCCTGCCAGAATTAACCACAGTGCCTTCTTCTGAGTTAGAATACCTGTTTCTGTTCCTCACAGCTTCACCACAGAAGCTCTTCCTCAGTTACCCTTGCCCTTAACCCTAGCAATGATTGAGCCGCAAACAGACCCCTACCTGAAAGCTCCCCCCCGCAACCCCACAGATGTGTCAAGCCACAATATTGAACCAGTCCTCTTTTGGGGGGGCGTGGGGGTTACTGGGGATCAAATTCTGGGGCATTCAACCACTGAGCCACATCCCCAGACCTATTTTGTATTTTATTTAGAGACAGGGTCACACCGAGTTGCTTAGCACCTTGCTTTTGCTGAGGCTGGCTTTGAACTCACAATCCTCCTGCCTCAGCCTCCAGAGCTCCTGGGATTACAGGCCTGTGCCACTTGCCCAACTTGGACTGGTGTTCTTAATTATGTAAATAAGGGATTGAAATTGTGCAGTTCTGATTGGCTTATTAAACTTGGCACTTGAAGAACTTGATTGGTCCATGCTGGCATCCCTCACCCACCAATCACTTGTGCTGGGCCACCAGAGATGTCTTTAACACGCCAGGACAACAGACACCCATTGGCATCCCTCTCTTGGGGCCCTGCCCCTTCAGGATCTCAGCTTCCTTTCTATTAATCTAATGAATTCTATTACTCTGCTGTCACTCTTGTGTACAGGGATTTCATTCCTCACGTTTGCTAAACAAAGAACCCAACTGCTGAACTTGGTGTGAACAATAACAAACTCAAGATAGAAAGAGATTATCCAAAGTGAGACAAAGGCATCTGGGGTCACCTGTGATCTTTAAGTATGTATAAGAAATCCACCACGTTCTCTCCAAATGTTTTCAGCTCCAGTGTCTGGACTGGCGGACACTGTGTCTGCCTCAGGACACTGAGTCCAGGTAATGGCTCTATCGTGAATTGCACCTTTCAGATAGAGAACATAAAAAAAGCTTTTTCTGCTTTAAGCACTGCAATACAAATGTTCTAATTTAATGCTTGAGAGATTTTGATTTGGCCAATTATCATTCATATTGTTGGTTATGGTTATGGCCTCAATGAGTCTTTCAAATTAGCGTGTTAGTTCAGTACCTCAGGTTTTGATTTCAGTCTGTATAGATATTCTTTTCCCTCTATTTTTGATAAATATATCTTAACCTTAAAGCTCTTTATTCTGAACAATCCCTATTTTATGGTTCAAGATCACCTTTGATACAAAATAAGACACGCCAGACTCTCCAACTTGAGGCGCTGGTAGTTTTCTTTCTTGTACTCAGTTCTCCTGACAGGGGAGGCTACTCCTGGTGCTAACTGAAGCAGCACAGTCTCTGCACCTCTGTTCCTCTGTTGCCTTGAGTAATCGGATCCCTCCTGGCCACATGCATCTCAGAACCTTTTCAAACCCAGACAGATACTTCACATGAGCCTCTGTCTCTTCCTTACTTGCAAGCAAACTCATTTCAGCATCTCCACTCCACCCCAGCATACCTCTTTGACTCTGATAGTATGTCTCCTGTCTTTCTTTCCTGAAGTGTTGTTTGTGTGCTTGGTTTATATCTGATCCTTTCCTAGAGGGTGCGGTTCTTGTCCATGATTTTGTGCCCTGGGACCACTACTGAGAGTCTTGGGCAATGATAATTGCCTCTGAATGTGTGATGGATGAGTAAACAGATGAACCAATACTAATATGATATGGTGGCAAGAAACGTGACCAGTCCTCATCGGGGTGAATGAGACAAATGTTTAATATTTCTATTAAATCAGAATTCACCCTCATATACAGTGAATGGGAAGTGTTTGTCTTCACTCCACCTCCCAAGTTGTGTCATCTGCCCCTGTGGGGAGTGGAGAAGAAGGAGCAGGAGAGAGCATCTGGTTTGTTGCTGGGGAATGTCATCTGTGCTAGAGTGAGCCAGGAGAGTCATCCATCTCTAGGAACTAATACGTAGGATTTCTACTCCTCTGTTAGCAATGGCATCGGGAAAAGAATAAGGGCTGTAGTGCAAAGGATGTACTTTTTGATGTTACTTCCAGTCTTTGTTACTATGGAAAAATTGCTAATCTCTCTCTGTCTCATTTCATATATGTGCAAAATTAAGAATATTAATATCTACTGACCAAATCTCTTAAGGGACAATTGACTAGTGAGCATGAGGCAGTCAAGAGTGTTTACGAGCAGCAAGTCCTCTGGAGCCAGACTCCCTAGAACAAGATCAAAGATCTGCATAACCCCGTGTGACTTTGGGAAAGTTATTTATCCTCTCTTTGTGTGATACAATGTTTCCAAGGACTAAACACTTAATGCTTGGAACACATGATAAACCAACATAAGTGTCAGGTGTGTTCATTAAGTGCTCAAAAATTAATTCATTTCTCTTTAACAATGTCAGATGGGCAGTGAAGGTGAGCGTTCCTCCCCTTCATTCATCCAAATATTGCAGGAGAAAATAAGCCAAGAAAGCTGAAAATCCTCTTGTCATTTACCTCTATCCTCTGTAATATATGTGCTCTTTTCTGTTTAATTAATATGCTGGAATATTGGCTTCTTTTTTAAAAATTCTGAGTCCAATAGTAATCATTCAAACTCTCCTACTTCTTCAAGCTGTGAGCTATTCTTTGAGGCAGCTCTTCTCAATACTAAACATTATTACTTCTATAATTGTTCATTTTACATTAAAAATTGTCTTCACCCTCCCTGGTCACAGCTGTCTCTCTGCTGACCACCCAGGTTCCTCCGCCATTCAGTGTCCATCTACGTGGCTTCGCCTTCGTACTATCTATTCCAGATAATCCCACCAGCCTGTGCTGTCACCAACCTCCACTTTCTGATCTTCAAACTTTTCTTGAAGCCAAGAGTCAACTTCGGTTCATTCTCCAAACCCTACCAGATTTGTCATATCTTATTTGTCTACAATCTCTCCCTGGTATCCACTGGGGATGGGTCCCAGGACACCCTGTAGATACTAAAATCCATGTATGCTCAAAGTCCTTTATGAAAAATGATACATTATTTACATATACCATACACATATCCTTCTGTATACTTTAAATGATCACTAGATATCTTACGGTATCTAATGCAATGTAAGTATTATATAAATAATTATCACATTTACATAATGACAAGGAAAAATGTAGATGTATGTTCAGGATAGACACAATTTTAAAACTGTATTTCTGCTTGGTAGAAGCCATGGATGTGGAACCCATAGATATGGAGGACTGGCTGTTTTCTTTTGTTGCGCTACAGACCTAGCCACCAGGATGTCATGCCCTTTGAGTGACAATCCTACGCAATAAGGAATTGATATTTAGAAAATACTTATGATCTAAAAGCAACACAAATGTTGCTATTTTTCCAGTCACACCAAAACAACTATTCCAATCATTAGCACTAAACAGTGAATGCAGTGTGTATCATGAACAAGAGAATAAAAATTGAACTAAAAGAGGTGAACCATTACTTAATTTCTACCATATGAAATTTGTACTTGGAGATATGCAAATAATATTTGAACACAAACTTCAAGCGGGTATCACGGATGTTGGAAGGCATGCATTTTAGAATTGCACCCCTAAGGGCTGCTGGTACTTGCTGAGCATCACTATGCTCTGCTCCCTACACACTCCCTATAGTCCACCAGCACAGCCACTGCTATTTCCTTTACAAGCACTACATATGCTCCTCAACTTAGGGGGTTGCATTTCGATTGGCCTCCTATAAGTTGAAAGCATCATATGTCAAAACTGGATTTACTCTACTGACCCACTGCACATCCTAGTTTACCAGCATAGCACCCTGGAGAGTTTGGTTGCTCCCATGGGTCACTGCAGGACTGACTGGGAGCTATGGCTCACTGCCTCTGCCCACCATCACCAGAGATATTGGCCCTGCATATGCTAGCCAAGGGAAAAAAAAATCCAAATTTGAAACTGAAAGAATGATTTCTAACTGAATGTTAATGGATTTTGCACCATTGGAACATTAAAAAAAAATGTTGATTCGAATCATTGTGAGTTGGGGACTAACAGTGACTCTACGGTGAGTTTATAACTGAAATGGAGTGAGGGACTCATTTCATTCAAATGGATCTCATCTATAAAGACAAGGGAAGAATGAGTATCCTGGGCTTCTCTAATAGCATCTGTTGTTACTGGTTCCCGTTGCCCTGCCTCATCTTTCTTCATTCCTGGGTATCACTTAGTACCACGATACATGGGCACATGTCTGTCTCTCACCAATGCCCCCTTTAATACTCAAGCGCCTTGAGGGCTGACCACAGGGAGGCTAGACCACAGAAGAGTGCCTCACGTGGAGGAGAGACTCCACAAGTTTTTGTGTAATGATAAAATAAAAAGCCTGAGCCGTAGGAGGAGCAAATCCCTTATCTCGCTCGAAGTTACCCATTTAACAGGAAGGCAAAACAAACTAGGTCCCACATTGTCATAAAATACATTTCCTTGTAAGATGCTACATTACTGCTCATATTTCCAAATTACCATTTTCTAACACCAACCTTGACTTCAAATGGCATCCCCAGGCCATGTATAACAAAACAGCAGGGGAAAAAAAAAAAGTTCTAATCCATCTCCATGGCTAGAAATGCTCTCTAAGATGCTGCAAAGAGGATGCAGAAGAAGGACTTTTCCACAGAAGATGTGATCGATTTATCCCTAACTTCCTAATTGCATTTTATAGAGAGTTTACACACACCACTTTTCACGATGCTCCAAGGAAAACGAGAAGGAAAAGAACATTAAAAAGAAGAGTATGCCATTCATGTTGACTAATGAAGGCATCTCTATCTTATGTGACCACCTTTTCATGTGTTCCTTTTTAAACTGCAATCAATGAAAAGGACAGACATTCTCAGTATTAATGGACATTTGATTAGGCAGAAGTATGCCTTCCTCATGCTAATGATCAGTAATGCTCCTCTGTATGTGAATTTCATTGCCCTGAGAAAAATACCTCTTTCATTTGCATGATTTAAAAATCCCTCTCAATCATCTAGCATTAATTCGGTTAAATATTTTTAACTCAAAAGATTGTTCAATATAATAGTGCATGTCTTTTCCCAAAATTGCTTTGAATTTCGAAGTGTGATACCTTGCAAATTGGCATCTCTATGGACTTTGATGATGACATTGACTTCAATGGCAAAAAGGTTTTTGCCCCTGACTCATTGCTTTCTATTCTGATCTTTTTCTCAAAATTGCTCACACCTAAGCCCAGTTGGAATCCAGGTGCCATTTCTGTTACTTAACTAGCAGCTGTGTCTTTTAAATCATTGCCTCTATATTGAAGATGGGACGTTTTTTCAATAAAGAGAGTATGTCTAGCAGCTGTAGAGGAGCTGATCTCATCCTTTCTCTTTTATCTCATATAACACTCACCAAAGACTAACATAGTGGTCCCCGTCCATGAAACTTTGTAATTCATTTTACCTAAAGAACAGAAACATTCAGTGAAAGAAACGATCCTTTTAATTGCCCTTTCCCTTCGTTCATACATGAAACATTGAAACTTGTTCATGGCTAGTTATTATAAAGGAAGTTACAGGAAATGATGTAAAACAAATCTCAAAATTGAAAAGAGGAGATCAATGCACAGAATTAAAAGTCATAGAAACTAATTATTAATGAAACCTCCCATTTATTCTTCACAGTGAATTTTTTAGAGAAATAGAGAATTCTGCAAATATTGCAGTTGGGTGCTCCCTTTTCCCCCTAAAATCAGCCTCAAATATTTTAACATGATATGGTTCAAGCTTGGAAATGGGAAGCTAGTCCTTCTAGTAGTAACGGATTCTGTGTTCTCAAAAGGTCATACATCTTTATCTCTTGAATAATCACTTCCAGAAAGCAAAGATCAGGAAGATGAAACTTAGCTCTATTTTTTACTTTATGTGTACTACATGAAGATGCAATTTTCTTTTTTGAGGTTTCCTTATTATCCTTTGAATTTTCTGCATCTGTAAGTTCATTATAAATGGTGGTCTGTAATTTTAGACATATATACATTCAATCAGTGTATTATTTTTGCTCCATGCTAGATAATACTGAATGCACAAAGCCACATAACTTAAATAGTAAGGAATGCTCAGACACATACCTTAAATAACAAGGCACCATGGCATTTGGATGGAGTGGAAATACAGATTAAATGCTATGAATTTCCAAGAATGGATGGATCACATCCTCTTGGAGAAATTAAATAGATTTCCAGAGAGAAGGAAGTGTTGGCTAAGCATGGTGTTCAGACTTGAAGGAAGCATTGGAGAGGGGAGGCCTGGGAAGAGCTGTGCTAGGTACACAGCTGAGTTGGAGGAGCAAGGAGAACATTCAGGAAGGAGGGTGAATTAGTACTCCCTGCAGCTATAGAGCAGACTGATTGCCAAGGATCAGTGGAAGAGTTTACAACATGTACTTAAGGATGGATAGTAGAAAACTGTGTAATTTACAATAGCTTCTAGACACTAAGCATGTAAAATTTAAATCACATGGCAAGCAAACCTTCTCTTGAGATTAAATAACATGATTATTTTCCTTTTACTTTAAACGGACTGCCCATGAGGTACAATGTGTCTTTGTTATATAACACAAAACACTTATTGTATACAAGAAACTCCATACATGTTACTCTGCTTCACTACTATAATAACACTGTAAGCTAGATATTTGCATTGCCATATTTTCTTTAAAAGTTACTTGACACATAATATTTGTACATCTTTATAGTGACAGTGTGATGTTTTGGTACATTTATACATTGTGTGTTGACTCACTTAAGATATTTAGGTTATTTTCCATCATCGCAAAAACGTATCATTTCTTTGTGACGAAAACATTCAAAATCCTTTCTTGTGGCTATTTTAGATGATGTGACATGCTGTTGTTACCTCTAATTACCCTTTGCAACAGTTGAAAACCATCACTTTGTTCTCCTTTGGGCTGTGACTGCATCTGTAAAACACTGTCTTCCCATTCCCCTCTCCTCTTTTCTCCCAGCCCTCTGGCAGCCATTACTTTGCTCACTAGTTCTATGACCTCAGCGTTTTTAGATTTCATGTATGAGTGAAATCATGTCGTATTTGTCGTTCTGTGCCTGGCTTATTTCACACTTTCATCCATGATGCTGTAAATGTCAGGAGAGCGTCCTTTTTATGGCTGAATAGTACTCCATTGTGCATGTTCCACATTTTCTTTATATACCCATCAATGGATACCTCAGTTGATTTCACATCTTTGTTCTTGTTCTTTGTCCTTCACAATAAACATGGGACTTGAGATGGCTATAATCAAAAAGACAAAAAAAAAAAAAATGACAATCGTGGGGATGTGGAGAAAGGGGAACTCTTACACACTGGTGGTGAGATTATCAGCTAGTACAGCTACTATGGAAAACAACTTGGAGGTTCTTAAAGAAGTCATCCTCACCATTTTAAAGAGGATAAAATAAGGCCTGGTGGGTAAAAGAACCTTCTCTAGGATCATACATCTCTAAAATGGCAACGTCAAGTGTTGAGTATGGGCTATTCAACACCGACGCTCCATCTGCTATGAATCACAAGTTAGGAATGGCAGTATAGTTCAGAGCACATTGGATGGGGGGTGTGGCACCTTTGTAAACAATTCACTTCAATGAGATCAATGAGGAAAACAAAAACAAAAAAAAAAAAAAAAAAGGAAAATATTTAACTACTACATGCATCTTGCCACTAATTTAGACACTTCATTCCTCAATATCTTTTCCTTGGAGAGTATCATTGTAAGCCTTTCCAGAAGTTTGAAATGGAAAAAAATGACCAAAAAAAAAAAAAAAAAAATCAATGGGAATAGTACACAAACAGGAACCATTTTGTCATAAACAAAGAAAAAAATGTCTTTGCTTTATTTTTTGCATTCTTTTACTTTCATGGATATTTTCTGACATAGCAAGCAGCTACCCCGCCACAAATCAGGCACGCAGAGGATAATGTCCTTCTGTTGGGCTAATAGGCATTAAGTGGTTTGCTTCAAACCCCTCAGTAAATAATCTTCTGGGAATGATTTCTGGGAGAAAGCTGAAATTTGCAGAAGCTGCAATTATGAATTCAACATGACCACCACCAGAGGATCAAGGTGGTTGATGCATCCTCCCGGATTCTGCCCTCCTGGATTCTAGGCTGCACCATGCCTGCTCAGATGCTAATGCTTCCCTTGGCTCCACTCCTGCTCCTTTTCTCTTTTTGTTTTAACTTTTACTTTGTAAACATTACATCTTTTAAAATGCTAGGGATCCGAAAACTAGCACAGCGTTCAAAGTGAAATTAAATCAGTGGTTTATATAGCACAATGTCATAATATTTTCCATACTATTTTCCCTTGCCTTATTAATATAACCATCAGTCTATTAGCTTTAACTGCTGCTGAAGACTGAGCAGATGTCTTCAATGAATACTTCCATCCATAATTACCCCTTATTTTTTTTTTTCCTGAGAAGTTCAGCTAATTCAGATCCTACCAATGTATATGAAAAGTTTAAATGATTTCTCCCAAAATGCATTACCTTTTTCTTATCTACATTAAATTCCATCTGTCATTATGTTGCACAGTCTCACACTTTGATTAGATCCTTCTGGAGTTTTTAACAATCCTTGCTAGTTTTTTACTAACCTAAATAATCTCACGGCATTTTGTAGAAGAACTTTTTAACAGTTATGACTTTTTGCCAGCCTTGCCTTTGTATGGGTTTGCTATTAGTATTGTGCGTGCATAGAAATGTGTTAAGTGTGATGATTCAGCAATGAAACACATAGACACTTAAACAAAAGCAAAAAGAAACGTAAGAAAGAAAATCAAGTTCTGGCAACCTTTTTACTGCCTTTGTGTGTGTGTGTGTGTGTGTGTGTGTGTGTGTGTGTGTGTGTGCAGTGTTAATACACAAGTGTTTCTGAAATGGTTTTCATTAATTGCCACTAGAAGAAGGAGGGGAACTCATTGTAAATTGTGTCTTCTACCAAAAACTCTATCTGAGTATCTGAGGATCTATGCTTTCCAAACTAATAGGAATATTTTTAGCTGGAAAACATATATGCTTTTGACCTTCACTGATCAAAAATGTTTTAAGCAAAACTACTTGTCATTATATTATTTTCCACTAAAAAAGAAGAACATGTCTTGTTTCCAAAGCACAGATCAGTCTCCTGACTATTCAGGACACCCAAGAAAGCATCTCCAGGAACAGGTAACTGTTTCCTGGCAGCTTGCTCTCACCCAAGGCAGAGGAGGAAATTATGTAGTTGATTAAGCTCCAATTCTAGGACTATTTTTTCCACTTTCCTAATCAGGATCACCAAATCCAGTGCAAGTTCTTTAAGGCAGAAGAGACTAAGTGTTACCATTTTAACCTCCAACTCAGTAGAGATATTTTTCTATTTATTCGTTTACTTAAGTAGTGAATACCCAACGTCTGTCAGATTGGGACTGTCACCATGAACAAAGCAGAAGTGGTCCTTGGTCTTCTGAAACTTCCTGGATCAGTGGCCATGTCACTGGGCTAGAGTCCTTCCATTCCTACAGAATAAACTGAAATGCAACTTCTTCCCTAATAAGCTTATTATTTTAGGCATGATGTGAAGTGATTTGCCTATATTACCTGATTGATTATGTATTGCTATCCTATACCAATGCTTACTCTTATTTTAAAAATGCAAAACTGAAGTTTAGAGGGATTAATGGCTATTCTGGATATAATACAACCAGCATAAGAATGAACTGGGGACAGATTCAGGTCTATCCCATTGCAACCCCCCTTTGCCCTGAGCTCTCATTCTCTTTGGATCCTGATGATGGCTGAGATTGTACCTTCCATTAATTTGAAATCACTTTCTTGGAAAATTCAATCCATAGATTATGGTTCTGTCATATGGAGTTAGAAAAAAAATTATTTCTGCTTCATATAGAAATGCCTTAATTGATTGAAAACAGTTTTCAAGTTCATTCTATTTTTTCCCCCTTCTCTGAACTTAATTTCTCCACAAGCCAGAAGCAGCAGACCTCTTAGGATTCTAAGCAATCTTCTGTGACCTTACACTTTTACTCATATTTCTTCTTAAAATGGGTGTCTAAGAACTAAACCTATTTGCATACTTCTTAGCAGTTGGCCATCTTGTTTGATGTCCACAAAACTCTGAAGTTGACTCTCACTCTTTTAAAGGAAAAAAAAAAAAAAAGCCAGGGTTTTGGAACATTAAAACATTTGCGTCAGAAGACATAACAAGTAAGGGGGAGAGAAGGATGATGAACCAGTTCTTTGTGAGTCTGCCATATCAATAGTTAAAATAATCATTCCTTATCTATCTAAATGATCTTGTTTATTGATCAAAATTTGAGCATTTAACAAAATTAAAATGATTTACAATACAAGGAGCATTTACCTTCTTCAGAAAGTTGCAACGTAATGATAGTTTTGTTTGTAACTTAGCATTCTAATCTTCTTTTGAGAATGCTATCCTAGCTGTCTAATCTCTTAGATTCAAAAGACTACAAGAATATGCCATTTCACAGCAAGCTAAGATCAACTGCAAGCTTAGTACACATTTGGGAACAAATGCTCAACGTTTCTCCCTGGGGAGAAAGGAATAGAAAGAGGTACAGAGGAACAGCCTTGGGATAAAACTAGAAAAGGAGATAACAGAGGCATCATAAGGCTTGAGAGATTCATACAGGAGAAAAAGGGGACACCATTCCAAGGGAACTTGATCCTGATGATACTCAGCAAGGCTGTGCTTGTGTGTGTGTGTGTGTGTCTGTGTGTGTGGTGTGTGTCTGTGTGTGTGTGTTGGGGGGTGTTTCTACAAGACCTAGATCAGTATATCCATCTCCAGTCAGTGCCCCATGCTGAGAGAAAGACCCAGCTTGTCAAATTCCTCTCTCTTTAGAAAATTCACATCTTTATTAGACTCACATATATAATTATGCATGTGTACGTAGGAATATATATGCATAAATATGTTTTCATATCTATTGAATTATTTATATTGGAGCCAGGTTGTTCCTGGTACAATCCTTTTCTCTCATGTCCTGAGAAATAGCTCCACCCACCCCATAGCAACTGATCTGCACAGCACCAATCATGATGGTGACCACGATTTGCTACGTCCTGGAAATGCTTCAAAGCTCATACATAACTCTTGGAAGGAGCTGGTGCAAGAGTTTTTTCATGAGTTTTCCTTTAGGGTTACTGTGATCCCTGTAGACGGGCATATTTTTTGATTGACATTTTAATGTGAAGACTAGTATAACCTTTTAAAACATCTACAATGGAGTTAATGTACATCATATAATAAAAACAAAGCCTTTCCCTCAATCTAGGATTAAGATCTATCCTTACCATGTTTCAAGTCAGAGGTAAGGAAAATGCACTGAGGAATGAGATCTCCAACATCTCTGCTTCTTGAGGCTCTCAAAATCAGTTGAAGAGTGGAACTTGAATATTGGAACTGCCAGCCAGGAGCCTTCTTCAGATCAGAGGAAGCGGCCCACCATCTAGCAAAATCATTATATCACTTGGTCCACGTGGCTTCTGCATATTTTAATAGAAATAGCATCTAGACTAAGATAATCAGAAATGCAAAAATGCATCAGGGTTGATTTAAAAAATCAGTTGGTTATCTAATGGTGTGTTCAATTTTGTTTTCAGAAAGTACTACCTTTTCTGGAAGGTCATCTTAAATATCTGTAATATGGTACTTGCATGTTTGTGAAACCATGATGGGGTCAACAACTTCTTTTGCGTGCTTCTCTTTGATAGCCCTTAACTTTTATCTAGATCTGATCATAAGTCTGTTACCAAAAAACATCAGTAAGTTAACTTGCTAAGATGAGTCTAACATAATAGCCAAAGTGCCTTTCAGGACATGCTTGAATAAGCTCCTGCTCTAACTACTATATCTTTCTGCAGAATAGACAGAGCTTGTTTACAATACCTTCCTATAAGCCAACTCATAACATTTTAATTTAATGGGATATGTAACTCATGTTTCAATTAAAAGTAAAATTATTGCGATCCCGAGTTTGTGTGATTTTTTTGATAGAATAGTACATTTATATGGTAATTTTCCAAAGATCAACTTTATTTATCGGTAAGAAGCTATTCCAAGATTGTTGTATATTTTCTTTGCTTCTGAAATGTTATCACATTTAATTGCCTGATCTTATTTGGGTTGCAATCATAGTCATTAATTAGTAGGAAGGTGAGGGACAGCATCATATCTAACTATCTGTTATGGCTGCTTTAATGAGGAAAATACCTGCCATCATTTTAAAGGCATCCTGTATGCTTTGCAAATACAGCTTGCTATAGCATTCTCATTTAGGCTGTGAACATCAAAGGAAATTGATGTCAGGTGTGAACAGAAGCTGTTGAATATATCTGCTGAGGAAACTGAGTGGTGTGTCTGGGTAGGAGAGATGAAGGGCAGCTCATAACATTAACGAAACTACAGGTAATTAGTGTAAACCTTCAATGGTTGGGATGTCTGAGGAATAAAAAATATATTATTTATATTTATTCCCAGTAACATCACAAAAGTTTAAGATAGTCCAATTGTTTTTATTTTCCACTTCTATAAGAAGGCTAGCCACAAAATCGAATAAGACAAGAATCTATTCTTTGCATTGTATATTTGCAAAGATTTTAAAATCCAAGGTATAGAACCAAAGAAAAATGACATGTTTTATAATAGCAATCAAAAGAGCAATTTATGAGTATTAGGGACCCACCTTGCTTTTTTAATATTATTAAATCTGAAGAAGCAAATGGAAAAATAAAGGACTGGTTAATAAAAATAAATGGCTTTGATAAGCAGTTCTTGCAAAGCAAAAACAAGTAGTCTGAATTTGCCATGTTTTAATGGAGTTTTGAAACAACTAAACTTAGACATGGTGCATGTGTAATGCAACGTGCCAAAATAATATTTACATTCCAAAAAGGGTGCCGCAATATATTATGCACAAAAAAAATAAACTTCAAGCAATGCCAAACTACAGATGTACACGGTAGATGGTGGCAGATTCCAAGGACTGTTGTGTGTGGCACTTGCTACCCCCACTGGCGAACCCATGTTCCTCCATTGGTCCTTGGAAGCAATGTCATTAGAAGTGCAGTGTTTTTCTTGGCTGTAAAGGGTAGATTTCAATTCCCAGCCCATCTCTATAATGTTGGAGGGTTTCTTATCCTTCACCTTTCTTCCACACAAAGCAGTACTGAGAACGTCTGCCACTTGATAATCAGCCAAGAAGGGCTGTTCCTCCATACTTGGTACGACAAATTTGTTTTATCTATTGTGAATACATGATTTTAGTCATCACACTTATGATGTACGAGACTCCTCTTTCTGTTCACACACTGGTCGTTTATTTGTAGATTTGGTTGATTAGATCCAATTTTCTCAGGAACTATTGCTTTCAGGGAGAACAGCTTTTGTTTCCCTAGGGTCAGATAAATGGAACTGACCTGGCTGTTTCATCTAAAATTACTTCTAGTCCGTGTGCTCCGTGCACCAAACTCTCCAACACCTGCTGATAGGATTACCCAACTTATTTATTCCAACGTTCTTTTGTGGAATAGCATGTTTATTGTCCCTCTTTTTAACAGCTTTGGTATTTTATAATCCTGCAACATAATTTTTACAATTTTTCATGCCTATAAATAGTTCAAATCTAAACTGTTAATATGGTAGGTAGCCCTACACAGAATTGTTTAAACATAAACTTAAATTAATTAAAATTTAATTTAATGAAGAATTAATTCCTCAGTTGCACAAGCCATATTTCAAGTATCCAAATGTCCATCTTTGTATGGGATATTTCTATCATCACGAGAAACTCTCTTGAACAATCCTGGTTTAGGCAATATAATTCTACATCACCTTCTTAAGACAACCACTTCAATCACGTCTGAGAAAAGTGTCCCATCTAAGGTAGGACATAGAACTAACCAATGGCAGAGATCCAACCTATTGGTCTCCATAAATTTCTGGATATTTGGAAGTATCACTTTTTGAGATAAGAAATCCTTTTTGTTTTTTAGTTATTTAAGACCTTTCAAGAGAAAAGTAACTATTACTTACTCATTAATTTAGTTTCAAGTAATAATTAAAAATTGATATATATTTTCAGTTAATAAGAAATTTTATACACGATCTGGTCTAAAACAGCATTAGGAGGACATCAAATTTCCCAAGAGCAGTTTGGTTCTGTTGGCCTCAGTGACATGAGGAGCTTGGGCAACTGCCTCCTTGGTTTCTAGCCCTGACTTCACTGTGCCTGGCAGAAATTTCCTTCCTTTAACCTCATTTACTGACTGTGAAACGGTGATAATCAGATATATTCCTCTTAGGGTTGTTGAAAGGATTAAATTGCTTAATATACATAAAGCTGTTTTAAGCAAGGGCTAAAGTAGTATTGTAGTACTGTTTTCAGTATTATTTTTACTGAATGGCTTCATCATCTGATTCCAGCCCTAATTATCTGCCCATACTGTATTTAAAACAAATATTGACTAAGGATTAGAAGTTAACATCACCACAACACACATGGATATTGGCCTACTGGGCTCAACATCCTTGCAGCTATGACCCAACCCCAGTGCCAAGGTGCTAATGGAAAGGCACCTGGGATGCACAGTGGTTGTGTTCCACAGTGTCAAATAAATGTAAGTTAAATCCACGTTTGATTTTTTAGGGGCCATTATTATTATTAGCTAAAATATGTGTGTAGTCTAAGCCTCAGTACTTTTTCTTTCTTTTCTTTTTTTAAATATTTATTTATTTGCTTTAGGTGTACACAATGCAATGCATTTATGTTTACGTGGTGCTGAGGATCGAACCCGGGTCGCGAACGTGCTAGGCGAACGCTCCACCGCTGAGCCACAACCCCAGCCCCTCAGTACTTTTTCTATTAGGGAGATCAAACTATGTTTATCTCAATCGATTTTGACTGAGAGGACGTGATATTTATTTTGTACAATGCTATGACACATTGTAAGCACTCAATTTGCTTTGATTACTGTGTTATGGATCTCAAATTCAACTGCAGTTCCAGAGACTTCAGATTAGAGA
Organism: Tamias sibiricus; assembly: GCA_025594165.1. NCBI lineage: Eukaryota > Metazoa > Chordata > Mammalia > Rodentia > Sciuridae > Tamias > Tamias sibiricus. Next base: position 19,740,342 of record CM046670.1, read on the forward strand.
CCCGTTACCCATTATTCATTTAATACGTCTTTGTGGCTATTCCAAAATTCCATGCTCCAATACAAGCATGAAACAATTCAATGTATTGGAAATTCAGCAAAGAACAAGATAGTCAAGATGTCTTAGGTCTTATTTACTAATGGTGGTAGATTTTGAAAAACCAGATAATAGCAGTTTATACATAGCCTATGTAAGGGGAATAATATGGAAGAGGTGTCCAGAATTCTGCTTAAATTGGGAGGTAAGTAATGCTCTAAGAGATGACATTGAAGGTAAAATCTGAATAACTAAAAGGCCACACAACTTATCCTTTTGTGTTCCCACAGCCACTGATGTGTTTAATTGATTTGGTAGAGCTTCCATTTTCTAGTTCCATATTTAGGCACAGCAAAGAGTTTGAGAAATGTAATTTTAGCTGTCACTTGGAATGGAGACCTGAATAATCTCCCTAAACCACCCTAAGACTCTTTACTGTAGCTCTGAATTCCAGGAAGAACAGAGGGCCAGCTTCAAGAATGGAAATAGGAATTCTCTACTCTCCCTGAATTTACTCGTTTTGAACTCAATTCACCAGCCAACTTCTCACTCCAACCTTCCAATATCTCCAGAGACCCAAAGACGTTCTTAATGGACAAACCCTGTGTTTCAATCCTAATCCTATGAGGAACTCTGCCTTTCCCTTTGTCACTTGTCCCTGGCTTCTCTACCATCCTGATATCTGCATCATCACACCCTCGTTTCCCTATCCCAGTCCTTGTCCCTTCGGTATCTTGAGGTATCGCCTCACTCTTCCTGGTTTGAATTCCCGTCTGTAGGTTAACTGCCAAATCAGAGTCTTATCCAGTCGTGTTCTTCGTGGTCCCCCTGGAGAGTCCACAGGGACGTCAGGTTGATTACAAGTTCACCTCCTCTGCCTTCCACGGCCAGGAATGCTCACCTGCGACAACTGTTCTCTCAGGGAACAACAATATCAGGTCCCCAAGTCTCCCGAGTGAGGAACAGCGTATCATTTCACAGATCATCCCTTTTTCTGGTGCCTCACATTCAATTTAAACCCAAACTGTCAAAATTAAACATAGGTGGTGAGCAGTAGCACTTATACACAATATTTTAATGGTACAGATAAGCATGTTTTGGAGGTGCGCAAAATAACGTTTGCCGTTACAGCGGTGCAGGGTGCCTTAGAAGGTGGACGTTTCCTAAGAGGTCAACTCCGACTTTTCCTTCATACACATGTTTTTTACTTCATGTTTAATTTGATAGTACAAAACTTGGTAGCCTATGACCGTGCATAGCTATTACTCTACCTGCACTATTTTTCAGAGTTAGGGAGGAAAACATAATTTATTTAAGCCTATGAAAAAAGAAAAAAAATGTGAGCACAAATATGGAAAATATAAAAGATAAAATGTGTTGGGACAATGTGTCCTGGAGAACAGATGGTTGTTGGGGGAAGGGAGGTGGTTAAGTAACTGTCCTCAAAGAAAAGCAGAGTCTATAATAGGAAGTCTCTATATAAATCTTCCCAGAGCGCTAAGGAAGAGAAATTTAAACTAGATGTGGAACTGAATTTATTTCAGAACCCAGTGCCTTTGGATAACTGGACAATTCCTATACTGTAATTCCTTTGGTTCATTCATCTGGGGAAAATCAAACATTGATATGATGCTGCTAAAAAGCTTCCTCCTCTTAAGACAAAGAGACTCAATATTTGTAAAATATTTTCTTTAGTGCCTCATCTTCTTCAGAATCCCCATTTTCTTTATAATTTTTTTCTGCTAAGAAATGGGTTTGTACAATAATTATTTTGATCTCTGCCAATAAAACATCCCCTTATAGCTTCTGAGTGTAATACAGAACTGCACAATAATAGTATCAAACTCACCAATGTGGAAATATTCCAAGGGACCTGAGTGCTAAACTTTGTTCATTTCAATAAAAATCTAAATTCTGTCCTAGAGACTCAGCCAAATTTGACATGAAATAATAATAATGATAAAATTCATTCATCAACCACCAGATACACATTTTAAAAGATTCACAATACATTTTTTAAAAGCTCGTCATTCTGAGAAAAGCTGTAGTCAAACTCCTCCGTTACAAATAACATTTCCACTCTGAAGGTAAATAATCGGAGCGACCTCCCAATGTACTTTCCACGTGCTTCTTCCAGCTACCTGTGTAAATGTACAGTAATTAGGCAATTTAAAACACTGACTGACCTGGAGAGAAAGCTATTGCATTCTAGAGATGTCCTTGAAATGTCTTCATCATTATCCAGCTGATTTTCTTTATCTCCATGAGAGCTAATGTCAGCACAAGTCTGGATCATCTTTTTATTAAGAATGGTTCATACAAATAGAAAAGGTTGATGTTCCACGGACAGGCACTAACAATCCAAACAAAAAACACAGGAGCAGAGTAATGTCCCAGGGTAGATGCCTAAGAGTCAGCACCAGGACACTTGAGAGCCCAAGTAAAGAAAGGGGGTGGTTACCCTGCATCTGATGAGAATGAAGGAAAAGGAAAGGTGGGGGGAGAGATGATATTTTCATCTTCTTTTTATTTGTTTGATCAAAAATAAAATTAGCATTTGAAAGATGAAGATGCATTACCAAGGGGTCACACTGACCAAACTTGTGTCAGTGAGTGTCATTAGCCATCATAGGTGTGATGAAATTAAGAACATCTCCTGTGACTGATGGTTTGCATCTCTGGAATTCCAGCTCAAGGATGCCCTTGTTCCAGGGCAGGGGGGCTGCCGGAGTGGGAAATACAGAAATCATTTTGAGGAAGCCTGTGTGAAAGATGTCCTTAGGGGGCTTTAATGAGTTTCTGAAATTTGTGACAATCTTTTGAAAAGTAAAAATGCATAACAACATTTCATATTACATATAAAGAGCACAGTTTTTCAAGTCACTGGTTTTACATAAATGTGCTCTTTACATGTAATATGAAATGAATTGCATTCTGCAAGCATGTATAACAAATTAGAATAAATAAATAATTTAATTTAAAAAATGCATAACAACTTAAAGAACTCATTCAGGAAGGCGATGTGTGATGTGCTAGAGTGCTCTACCAATTACAATGGCAGCCACAAGATCATCACAGGTGGTCAAGTGTCACTGAATTGCAACAAAGGCAGGGCCTGAAATCGTGGTGGGAAGAGCAGCATTCCCCTGGAGCACAGGGTGCAGACAGCAGGCTTTTTCTTCAGAACAGGAAATCCCATGCACTTTACTTCTGTCTTTCACAGATAAAAATATTCACAAACAGACTTATCCGGAGGAAGGTGAAATGACCAAAGGAATTCTGGGAGACAGCAAGCCATTTTGCATATATTGATTTATTGATCCTTATTGTCTTATTAAATTATAAGTCTAATTTAGAAGAATTATGTGAAAACAGAAGTTGCTTTGCTGCCTGTATTGGGTGAGGAAGCCCTTTATCCTTTGCAATATCTTAAAACAATGCAAACTCACAGAACCTAGTCTCTGATTCCAATTCAAACTCTAGAAAAAGAAAAGCAAGCCAGTTTTCAATCAGGTATAATATCAGAAACGTTCACTTTCTACAGATACACATAAGAGTTAAATGCTATGCAATGGATTCAACCAGCCATTCACTCAACAGATTGCTTTTAGGACTAACTTCAATTCGAGGTACTGAGACTGTAAACCTGGAAAGGGGCAATGTCGCAGAGTTCTCCTGGGCAGATGGTGCAGGCGTGATTTCACTTGATTGTCATGGTTTACTAAGGCCATGTTATCCCTGTTCTATAGAAAAGTGAACAGAGGTTCACGTTAACCTATAGAAGTGTAGAGAGTTGGGAAGGGGTCCAAGCAGGTCATTGTGACATCTAAGCAGCACAGTGAATTCTGTAGATAAAGGCAACACTAACTAGTGCTAATTTCTAATACAGAGAATAAATATTTTTTTCTATCAATGATCCACCTCCATCCAAAGATGAGAGAGGGATTCAAAGTGCAGAGAGGCAGAAATAACAGTATCAAAACTTATTAGCACTATTATTCTTGGGGGAAAAGTCACACAGTCACTGGTACATTTTTAAATACATCAGTTTAAGTATCATTCATTTCTCTAGACTCTTCACTCTGCCTTCCCTTCTTCTGAACACTTGCTCTGTTTTCTTATATATTTTTTATTTATCTACTTACTTATTAAATTAATTCACTTTTATATTACAAGGGAGATTCAACATGACAATTTCCATGTTCATGTATCTATTAAGATGTAAAATTGTATGCATGTGCATTTATTTGACATTTTAATATTCAGTAAATGTCAAAAAGGTAGTTGACTCCATAGAAAATATACACAATGCATGGAGCTTCCAAGATCATAAAACAGAATGAAAGTATAACTGTGATCTGAATAGCCCTTAGATTTTTGTATTATCCAGGTCATTATTATGATATATCTGCTACTGACTTCTGAGAAAAATCAGTCCAAGAAAATTATCAAGATGATAATTTTCAGCCAGGTGCAGGGGCACACCTATAATCCCAGCAGGAAGATCACAAATTTGAGGCCAACCTAGGCAACTTAGTGAGACCCTGCCTCAAAATAAAACAAGGAAACAGCCTGGGAATGTAGCTCAATGATAAAGCCCTCAGTTCCAATCTCCACTACTCAAAAAAAAAAAAAAAAAAAAAAAAAAAAAATTAACATGGTAACTTTCTTTTGTTAAGGTTATCACTTCTCTATCATAAGCTCTAGGAAAACAAAGAATTCTGTTGGCCTTGGAGAACACAATGTTTGCCACAGAAGCATGGGAGCCATGTGGTTAGAATGGAAAGCTAGTGACACTGAGCTAATGGGAAAATAACATTTCTGCCTGAGTCTGTTTCCCTTTCTGAGAAAAACAGACACCCTGCATGTTGGTCTCACAATCGATGTACGTCTAAGTTCTGGTCTTTTATACATAGAGTCATTTGATCACCATAAGATCAAGAAGGTTTTTTGAATGTGCCACCCCAGAGGCTTAAGGACAAAAACACTTCAAAGAACAGAGCCAGCTGAAAACCAGTCAGTACCATGTAGATTGAAAGCATTTCCTTAAATTTCTTGACATTTTTTTCATTAAATGGTAAATTCTAACTCCCTTGCTTTCGAATGTGACCAACTTTAATGAGTAGGTTTTAATTACTACAATGCGACAGAAGTGATGTGGCGTGACTTCCAGGGTTAGCTGAGAAGAGGCAACATTGCTTCCAACCATGAATCCCTCTTGGAATCTGTGTCCCTTGGAACTCAGCCACCATGTTGTGAGGGAATCCAGTTGCCAATGGGGAAAGCCACATGTAGGTTGTTCAGTCACAGCCAGAGCCAGGTGCCTGCTGACAGCCAGCCTCCAAAGCCAGCCAGGTGCCTGCACAGCCACAGATGACTGCCCGTCACTGCCCAGGAGCTTGCTGTTGCAGCGGGTGAGAGTGGAGAATAGCTGAAGCTCTGACCCTGGCCCAAAGTTCGCATCTGGTTAGGAACAAAAAGTGGTGCAGGGAGTGTTTAAGTCACTGATGGTTGGAAAGATTTGTTACTTAGAAATAGATAAGGGGAACACTAAGTAGTGCTAACTTCTGACACAGAGAATACAAGACTCATCTCTTATTTGACCCTAATGATGTGATTTCCTTGAGTAATGAAGCCTCTAAGGAGTCCCATTCTGGATGAGCCTCACATAATAAAATCTCAATGGAAAGAATCACTGGGTGGGCCCCTCTGTATTACATTTCATGGAGCATGGGCTTCCTTCAGGAACAAACACGGCCCTTCCAACCTGCTACTGTCATTGGTGAGTATGTGGTGCACGTATTCACAATGGTGTTAGAGACCTGGGATCACGACACTCCCCTCAGCAAGGTCCTGATGAGTTCCTGACTGTGAGGTACTCCTCACATTAGATATGTGGCCACATTGGCTAAACTAAAGATGAACATGCATGGTCTGATGAAGATAGGACCCACGTGACATGTACATGAAGCCATGATTAGTTTTACATTTAATAGGTACATTTTCATAGAACAAAATAATTCCAATTTCAGAGCGACCAAATTACTGTATACATTTGCTTGGACTGCAATAACAAAGTACCACGAAATTTAAACCACAGAAATTAATTTTCTCACATCCCCAAAGGCTAGATTTCCAACATCAAGGTGTTGGCAGGGCCAATTTCTTCTGAGGCTCCTCCCAGGCTTGCAGATGGCCACTCTGCCTGTGGGTCCTCACGGGGTGTGTCCCCTGTATGTGGAAGTAAATTCCTCTTCTTATCACAGTAGTGGTGAGAGTTTACTCAATTAATTTTAAATATTTCTCTAAAGTCCCCCTCTCCAAATGCAGACACATTCTAAGATACTGAGGATTCAGAATTCAGCATATGAATTTGGGAGGATCTGACTTGGCCCGCACTGAGAAAGTGCACTGGGTGTCTTCCTTTTGCCTCAAGCACCCTCACCTCCACATTACAGGGACACTCTGCCAGGCCTGTGCTTGGTATCATCTGCATGTTGTCTCATTACTATTTTATAGAATGGCTAGTTAATTCTCATTTTACAGAGCAGGAACCTAAGGGTGAGAGAGATGACTTAATTCTCCCTAAACAAGGCTATTTTTTTAAGCATTCAAAGCCAAGTCTATCTCCATTAGATCATGTTTGCCACTCAACAGATGGATTCCCTTTGGGATTTCATTTATTATACAAAAAGACCTAATCATGTAGTCACTTAGGGCATCTACTTATCAGCCTTTAAGAGCATCTCTTTGTCCAAAAATATGCTTCCTTTACCCTTATACAAATTAGAACATTTTTAATAATGAATTCTCCTATGCCATACAAAAGCAACAGAAAGTATTTTTAAGTGAGTCATAAAGTAGAAATAAACTAATTTCATCCTTACGCATTAGATATTCTCCGGAAAATAAAAAACTATGAAGTTATGCTGGGCGCAGTGGCGCACACCTGTAATCCCAGCACTTTGGGAGGCTGAGGTAGGAGGATCGCGAGTTCAAAGCCAGCCTCAGCAATGGCGAGGCACTTAGCAACTCAGTGAGACCCTGTCTCTAATAAAATATAAAAAAGGGCTGGGGATGTGACCCAGTGGTTGAGTGCCCCTGAGTTCAATCCCCAGTACCACACAAAAAAAAAAAAAAACTATGAAGTTAAAATATGAATATATATATATATATATATATATATATATACACACACACATGCGCGCGCACACACACACATATATGATATATAAGATAATTATGAAGCAGCCATGGTAGTATATATGCCACACAAAGTGGCAAATGATATAAACCAGCACATTTCTCTGGAGATCTAGTCGTGAAACATTTACCTCTATACCATGGCTACAAAGTACTAAAAGTTTCATATTCTTGAAAAGAAACCCTGTGCAAATGCAATGGATTATGTGAAGAAATGTTTTAAAAAGGAAAAAGCAGAAATCATTGACTAAAATAGGGGGATGGGATTAAGGCAAATCTATCATATAAGTAAATGTAAGTAGGCTAAGCTAGTCTGTGAAACTTAAAATGACTCCCATCAGGTTTTAAATCAAAACCTAATCATGTAGTACACGATTTCTATACCCCTCTCCACCAAAAAATGACTTAGAATGCTCAAAAATATGAAGATATAAAAAAAAAAAGACCTGGCAAGTCTAAAGATAATGAAGGTGGAGATATAATCTTCAAATCTACAAAAGTGTTATCAGAAACTAGTAAGACTGGCTAGCCCCAGGGGGAGGACAGTTGTCAGACCAGTGACTAAAAGGCACCATATTTCATTTAGGACATTTAAATATCTTATATCATATACATTTATTAATTATTAAAAATAATTTAGTCTTTCAAAAGTATCATGAGCCAGCGGTACTCAGCCATGGCCTTGCATCAGATAGAGATGGAGAGTTTACTAAAATGCAGATTGTCAGGCTCCATGAACAGGTGAGACTTATGCAGTAACCCTGGGATGGAGCCAGGAATCTGTATTTCTGATGAAACCCACACACACGCTTCTCAGTCCAGCTTGAGAACCAGTGGCATAAACATGGGAGACAGGGATTCTTAGGTGGCACAAACCAAGAAGCGTCTCGCCAACAGTAGGAATCCTCTTAGGCTCAGGGACCGTTAGAATGTATGGTTTATCAGGGAAAGAATAGTACATGCTCAATTCCAAGAAAGGAGCCCCTTTCATTTGCAGATATTCCCAAGGCCAGTGTTAACCAGAAAAAGAATATTCCAACTTTAGCCTCTTCACCTTCTTGCCTCTTGAGGACGTCCACTCCCCCTGCCTCCTCTGACCTGGCAACTCCTCCACAGTCTTCAGAACTACAGGCTTCAATCTTGCCACCCAGGTTCCTGAAATCCACCCAACTAATACTCCATTGTCCAGTCCTGGCCATTGTGACTATGACCAACATGACTTCCACTTCCACATCTCCTTATAATGTGTAAAGTTGGCTCTCATTTTTTGTTTAATTTGAGATTTCCTTCATATGAAAAGCCAATTAAAATTTTTAAATGAAAGTCATACAATTAGAAATGGCTAATGAAACCATGAAATGACGGAAAAATAGAGCTCAACGGTGACATTTTTTTTTTTTTTTTTGGTACTGGGGATTGAACTCAGGGGCACTCAACCACTGGGTCAATCCCCAGCCCTTTTTTTGTATTTTATTAGAGACAGGGTCTCACTGAACTAAGTGCCTCGCCATTGCTGAGGCTCTTTGAACTCGCGATCCTCCTGCCTCAGCCTCCCAAAGTGCTTTAAGGCGTGCGCCACCGCGCCCGGATTCAACGGTGACATTTTTAACTGCAACACAATTTTGGAGAAGAGATGCTGGAGTCAAGAGGAATTTTCCAGAAACTCTCACTTACCTCCAAATGTGGCTTCCTACATGGCCCCTAGATGTGGCTAGTCAGCAGCTGGATGCTTTTGTTGTCATCCCAAAATTTATTAAAATTCATTAACATTATATTGAACTATTTGGAAAATATGTCCTAACTTGGATTTGAGTCACATGCCTTTTGCCATGTGAATGTGCACGTTGGACCTCCCAATTTCTAGATGGTGAAAGGAACCCTGTGGTTTGACCACAGTGAGGGTAATGGACAATATCATATTCCAGGCCTGAGATGTTTGAGGTGATTGGCAGCTCTTTGAGCAGGAGCTTTGTGTCTTCCTGCCCAGCACCAGGAACAGGGCTTAACCACAGGAAATACCACGACCTTGGTTTACTACTAGGGATGCATATTGAAATTAACTAGGGGTTTGTTAAAACATGGTTGCTTGGGTTCCTTCCTCAGTGATTCTGATTGTTCTGGGATAAGGCCCAGCACAGAGTATTTTAAAAGTCCCTTTGATGCTTCTAGATTATAGTGAATTTTGAGACCTACGCTCCTGACTCACCTTGAGATTGACAGCTGGTCCTCAGTCAGAAGGGCAGTGGTGATGCTTTATAGTTAGATGTTAGCCAACAGTGGCTTATATAATTAATGAAGCTTCACCTTTGGATTTCTCATCTTCCCAGTTAAGTCCAGCTAATTCTAGCTCTAAAGATTTTAGGGAAAGAAATAACTGCATGAAGATAGTGAATTTTTAGCTTAACTCAAAGTAGACACCCTTGCCATTTTTCATGTATTATAAAAATAACAAGTGTGAATCAGCTAAGTGCGAGACAGATGTGGCTTCTCCCAACAATGCTTCCTACTACTGCTCATCTCAAGTTTATCTTCAGACCTTTGCACCCCCCCCCCAACCTCCTCAACTCACTCATTCAATTTTAATGTAAATTCATTTCAGAGGTTGTCCTAAGTGCTTTCCATATTGTATCTAATTTAATTAACAAAGAGCACATAGGTATCTATCTATTAGCAGGTTAGGGGCACATGTTATATAAATTCAAAGACCTACCCAAATGTATGCAGCCAGCAAAGACTAGAAACAAGATTTAAATCCAGATCCCACGCTGCCTTCAAAACTCATGCTGTCCTCACACTGGTTTCCTATTGGATAGTTGTAAGAGTTGCAATCAGCTGCCCAGGAATTTGGAATGCCATCAGCAACTTCAGTGACACCCTCTGTCGTGATAAATTTTCAGACATCTGTGTTTACTTAATTGTTTGTCTCTGGACTTACACTCATTGGTGGGTACTCCTTTTAAATTCTATCTCTATAATAGTGGCTAAATCCTGTGTAAGATATCATTGCCTTCACAGAATGTAGCACCTCTCAGAAATGAAATCAGATGTTACCCATCAGGCAGAGACATCTGCACCGTCCAATCCACTGTGATAGAGATGTACAGATGTAACCACTAGGCTTCAGAGAGTTAAAGGGCTGTGGATTGATTGTTTAACACACCACCAAACTGTGTTGTATTGTTTCCTGCATCAATAGAGAAACAAAAAATATCCTGAAAAGCGAGAGGCTAATTATCATAAAATCAACATAGTCATATGTACCTTTGGAAAGCAGGATGAGAGGAATGTGAAGGGATGTCTGAGAGGCTGATGACACTCATTGTGGAGGTGGCCACGTGATGTTCTTTGTGGCCATTCTCACATATTGTTGTCTGCAGTTTTCTAGTTGCGTGTTCTATTGTACAGAAATAAAGAACTTGCTCTGATGTTTTGTAAAGAAAAATTATAACTACTATTAGTGGCCCATTTTAGAATCAATGGCACATTCCTGTCCATTACTTCAGAAAAAAACTAAAGGAAGGTCATTCATGTCCAGGACTTTAAATGACTGCAAGTAAGTTAAGTAAAAGTTAAATATATAATTGATTAAAGCAAGCTACAGCATATTCAAGATAGAGTGGTGATACAAATAAGCAAAAGGAGAAAAAAATAATTTTTTCCATCTTATTTGTGTGATGAAAAAGTAATTTTTCATTCTAAATCATGTCATTAATAATGATGGTGCAAATGACAGCTTCTGAAACTTATAAACCAATAAGCCACAGTTTTCACGTGAATCTTATTTGAGCATCCTGACTCTCAGAAGAGATCTTTCAATGAATAGCTTAGCAAAATCCCAGCACTATTCTGTAAAGGACAGTAGACACAAAGCTCAGCCTCTGTCATTTCCTAAACCTGCTTTGTAAGTTGGCCGTCAACTCAAGCCATCAAAATTAATTCAGAAATTCAGAAAGAACGGTCTGAATGAACAGTTATTTTGCAGTGGCTAACCTGACAGTTGTCATTTGGGGAAATCAAGAACATATTCAAGAACTGGCTCAGAAAATAAAATAGAAAGGCTCATTTCAAAAACAATGTCATTAATATTATCTTCTTATCTCTCAAGGAAAAAGTGTGTGTATGGAATAGTGTAAACAAAAATAATCCATAGCTTTTCCAAGTCAATTGTAGACTGTTTTTCTTAAACCACCCTAACTGCATGTCCACCACATTTTCTCCACATTTTGACACCTCCTAGATCACTGCCTGCAGTTGTAGCCACATACATCAATACCACAACTTGTATTTACAGAAAACCAAAGCAGGGGCTGGTTTCTTAAAGACAACAACCATCTAGATATATGTGCTAACTTTTATAGACCATTTACCTGTTGAAATTGTCTGATTCCACCTCCTATAAGTTATAATCCATACTCAGAATCTAAGGAAACAGTTGTACATATACCCATGTGAGATACACACTAGACACACCCAAGTTACAAATATATAGCCTGAGCCAGAGATCTGCATATTCCGTTTATAGTATATAGGCCTAGTAATGCCAAATCTACATAAAGAAGTCTGTGTGACAAGACATCTATGGGCAATGTATACTACCTCATATGCCTAGATGAGCTTAAGCAAATGCATGTTCTAAATTTCAAAGTTAAACCAAAACACAATATTTTAATGCTCTTTAACACTGTTACTTAATAAGTGTACATGAAATGAACATTGTAGTTTGTGCAACATATGCATTATGTAAAGAAACAGTACAATTATTTTATTAGCATCTTAATATTTTAAGCATATAACTACATAGTAAAATATTACAAAATGCAATATTTTGTTCTTCACTAAGAACATGCAGTATAACAAATAGGTATATATATAGCCACGCCAAAAACCATTCTTCCAGCATTAAATAACATCTTTGACTGTAACCTCTCAACATTTATTTCTCTACCTCACCCATATGGAGAGTTTTATATATTTTGTAAAGATGGTTTTCATGAAAGATATTTCATCTCCCTTTATCAGTTGAGAATGTTGCCATTTCAGGTCTTGAAGCAATTTGCAAATGCACATGGTAACATGCCCGCATTGGGTACAGTTAGAGGAACACTGAAACCCAGAAGGAAAGACAATACTTCAGTAAGAGCCCTCAGGAAGAGGGCTTCCATGAGCTAGGTTTGAACTTGTCAGCTACATTTCAAGGAAACTTTCAAGTTTTTTCTGCTCAAGTTCCCTGCATGCATTTGATTTAGGGCAGAGTGTAATCAAGAATGTTTCTACCTATGCCTTTTTAGTCATTTGCCTTTAGCATTAAAAATTACTTGGTTAACTGCCTGCATTTTAGGAGCAGCGAAACACAATACATGCTTTCACATTTAGCAGAGGCTTAGAAATAATAATAGTATCAATGAGTCAGGCTGGCTTTCTGTTGATTGATGGCCTCACTTACAGAAGAAAATGAGTGGATGCGGTGCAAAGCACTTTATTAATCATTTTTAAATTTCAAGTTCCTGAATGGCACTCTTTCATTATCCTTCTAAGTAAAATCAACCAAAGTGCTCTATTTGCCTACATATCTTGAAATTAAAAAAAAATTAATATCCTACATTCATATCAAATGATTCCTCCCTAATTTTTTTTTTAGGAGTGGCATGCTGAATTTACTTCCATTAATGAGCCCAACAATTCACAAACCACAGAAGCAAGGTCTTTCCTCATTTTTGCAGTGACTTCTTGATAGATGATAACTAACAAGTCTCTCTTCCTACAATCAATTGGTCAACACATTTATTAAATAATTGCTTTGGCTTTAAACTCCAAAAAAAAAAAAAAAAAAAACTTGTGGAATGTCTGAGCTATACTGACTGAAGATACAACGAAAAACTATAAAAGGCTCTTGAATATTCCAGTGCTGTTTCAATCTGCCAGTCCTTTGGAATAAATGCATTATTAAAGAGCACTATTATTGTTACTTCCAACTCATCCACTGGCTTTTACAAAGAAGTGCAAACAGACAACTGGATGGTCCTCAAAGCCTTACAGAGATGCTGACCACAGAGAAGAAAAAGGTTTTTGTCATAAGTTTGGTGAATTCACTAGAATAGATTATTTATGTATTTCTGAACTTGACTGTAGCCTGATAATTAGCCTTTCAATATTGGATGCTTTCAAGTTCTTGATGTATACTAGACATTTCTGAAATGAATTATACAGGAAAAATTCAATAAAATGAACAAGATAGAGAAAATAAACTTAAACAAAATAAATAAACTTACACTGAATGTTCCTCACCTATATTCTCTTCACTTGTGAGAAACAACAACAACAAAAAAAAATCACTCCAAGACAGAGAAGGTGAAAATTAGAAAAAGCAAAAATTAAATGGAAATGAAAAATGTTTGCCAAGGGGAACTGCACTTCAAATAAAAAATAAACAAAATTCCCTTTGCATTTATATACTCATAATTTTTTCACTGGGTACATTTGCACAGTTGGAATTAGGAAAAAATTTTTTAAAAAGCAAATTTCCTACTAGCACATTTGTTAGAAGAGGGGGGAAAAAAGCCCTGTAGGTCAAGTCTCATGGAGAGAATGCCAAATGTCTTTGTGTCCAGTTATTTATGGTTTCAGATAATTGTACAGAAAATATCAAATTTGCATAGTGTGATTATTGCTGATTATTTATCTAGCAGTCAAAATGTTTCAGTGGTTCCTAGGATGACAGATTGACAAGTCCTTAAAACTCATTCATTTTATGAAATTTGCATGTAATTAGGCAATAATGAAGGGATGTTTGTGGACAGAGGATTATACTACAATATGCTGGAAGAAATTCAAATGCTTGACAAAGTGTTAACATTATCTTCAGATTCAACCAAGCCTTAAATGCTTGGCTCAAAAGACACTAAATATATGAATTGGGTAAAGAAGATTTAGAAAATTATCAATGGACTAAATTACATTTTTTTCACTTTTTAAAAATATTCACTCATTGGACTTAACTATATTTTGGGGTATTGTTGAATTCAAATCAATCAGTCATGATCTAGGATTTGAAGGATAAAAGCTTAGGAGAAAAGATAATAGGGGGACAGGAAAAGAGCAGTGTCACATGCCTACCAATCCTGCATGTAAGTCGCAGCTTGCCCTGTAAGCTGTGTGACCCTGGAAGGTCATGCCTCAACCTCAGTACTTGTACACACTGTGTTGCATGGACATGACATGACAGTTCATTTCCTCGAGTCTGAGAAGCACTTCTTTTCCTTTCTCCCTCCTACAATAATTTCTGAAATCTGGATGTTTCTTGTAGTTGAAGTTTTCATTTAAGGTAATGATGTTTCCTTTTTTTTCTCCCAGAAAAAAAAAAAATGTCATATATTTCAATTCATATTATCTTAAAATTAAAGAAGTAGGGTATTTATAAAGTGACAATCACAATGCCAGATATAAAGCCACTTCTTAAAAAATGATACCTATTATTATGTAGTCTTTTCCTGCTGAAATCCAGCACCAATACTTCTCCAGGTTGAGATGGACATTATAAAATCTGCATTTGAAAGTTACAGATTGTCTCTGATCTTCACACAGAAATGTCTTTGCAAGTAATTGATGTATATTATGTAAAATGCTTCCTTTCAAAAGCAGACTACCTGAAGTATTGGGTTATTATAGTAATTTAAATCAATGAAAATCTTAACAAAGGTTTATGCACAGTTATAAGAGGAATAAAAGTTATTTCTTTTGACTGCTGGATTCATAGTTTATAAACTCGATTTAAGAAGATAGGTTCTTATTTCTTTGTGATTCTACTAAGGATTTTTAATGGTGTTTAGTGGGTACTGGGAGTGGGAAAAGGCAATCACACTTCAGACTAAAATAATCAATTAAATTTCTGAAAACACACTGTAGAAAGCCTTGAACATGGCTCCAAGAAAGTATCAAGTTCAGACAGTGGACAGAAAGCAACTGCAGGTGTTCTCTTTCAGGATATTCACCCTGGAGACCACGTAGGCCAAGAGCCCTCAAATTTTAGAAACGGCTAAAATATAATGATAATAATCAGTTTTAAATCTTTGCATCTCCCATCTTTACACATTAGTCAATCTAGGTAAATTTTAGGCATTTTATTGTAATATTGAAATCTTACCAAAATACTAAACAAACAGATTAACGAATCTCAGCCTTTGCTAAAGTTTTGGAAATTCCTCTTCTTAAGAGAGTTGAATTCAACTGTTAACATAGTTACTGCTAACCAGTAGCTATAAAAGACATATCCATGCTCAGTATCATATGCTTAACATTATAAGTCCAAAGTGGATTGGCTGAGCAGGGTTTGTTGGGTAGACACTCATGAACTTGAGTACCATTGCCCATAACCTTGGGGGCCTCTGAGCCCTCCACCAGGTCTAAGATACCAGTCAGAAGTCAAGGAAAGATAAAGAGCTGGAGGTGGGGTGGGAAGTACTTTAACAGTGTAGGCCCAGAAATGGGTACAGCAAGTTCTTCTGCTTTACAGGGACTGGAATCTAGTCCCTCCTACTAAGCCTGAAAATGACTTCTCTCTGTGCCAAGAAGTAAAAAGATACGGAGTTTGGTGTGCATGCAGCTTTGTGTCTGCCTCCAAAGCATCTGGATACTGCTCATGGCTGACCACAGCTGGATCATTTGGTCAACTGACCGTTCTCCTTGAAGCAAAGTTGTCAAAAGACATCTATATTGATGTTTCTGGCTTCTCTCACCCCATTTTCTCTTGAACGCACTCCAATTAGGTATTTAACACATATCAACAAAACTGTCTTTATCAAGGTCATCAGCAACCTCCGCATTAAACACAAACTAATTGTCATTCCTCACTTCTCACAGTATTGGACCTACCACCAGGATCTGATGCAGCTGATGGTTGTGAATTAAAATATTCAACTGGCCTTCGGAACAGGAGTCTCTTCCTCATTTGGCTTCCATCTCACTGGCTGCTTCTTTTCAACCTTTTCTGGTTCCTCATTTTTCCCCCAACTTCTAAAATTTAAAAGGCTTCTTTGTTCCAACTCCATTCCTTGTCACCTGGCGTATCTAGCTCAGCTCTCTTCCGGGAACGCCAGTGTCATGGTTTCAATGTGATGTTCCCCAAAAGCTCATGTGTGAGACAATGCAAGAAGGTTTAAAGGAGAAATTATTAGATTATTAGAGCCTTTACCCACTCAGTGAATTAATCCCCAGATGGGATTAACTGGGTGGTAACTGAAGGCAGGTAGGGTATGGCTGGAGGAGGTGAGTCATTGGGGGTGGAGTCGCTCTCTGCTTCCTGGTCATCAGCTGGTTCCCTCTGCCACACTCTTCCGCCAAGATGTTCTGCCTCACCTTGAGCCCCAAGGAATGGAGCTAGCTGTCTATGGACTGAGACATCTGAAACTGTGAGCCCCCAAGTAAACTTTTCCTCCTCCAAAATTTTCTTGTCAGGTGTTTTAGTCACAACAGCAAAAAAAGGTGAATAAAACATCATCGAGATACATATTCAATCATCTACCAAGCTTCCCCTATGGCATTTCTAATAGACTTGTTAATTTTTTTTTCTTTTCTCTCTCTTTTTTTAATTCTCAATGGATCTTTACTTTATTTGCTTATATGTGGTGCTGAGAACCAAACCCAGTGCCTCACACTGACTAGGCAAGTGCTTGTACCACTGAGCTATAATCCCAGCCCAACTTGTTAAATTTAACATGTTCTCAACCAAATCCCATTTTACTCCTACCAAACTCTTTATCCTTTATCAGTAGCAACAGCATCATTCCACCTGCACATTCCACAAACAAACGAAAAGTGACTCTTCCTTCTTTTGATTCCATAGTTGTTTCTTTAGCCTATTTTTCAGGTTCTACTATGAGAACATTGCCAGAATTTGACCCTTTTACCCGCACCCATCCAAGTTATCCCCACTGTCTCCATAATAACTGCAGGAACCCCAACTGTTCTCTCGGCTCCCATGTTTCCTCAGTGTGGCCAATAACAATTCTGTGAAAACTTAAGACAAGTAGCTGTCTCATTTACTTCACTCCTTAAATTATTTCCCATCTTCTTCTGACCAGAGGCCAAAGTCCTTGCCTCCACTGCAAAGTCCTTTATCATCTGAACCTTTATTATCTTCATCTACTTTCCTTCTTGGTCCTTTCACTACAGCTATGTGGACTTTTAAAGTTTCCTTCAAACATTTCAGAGATGTCTCCTCCTTGGCACTCCTCTGCCTAAAGTCATCTTTGCCAAAGTGTCTTACAGCTCATTCTTGAACTTCCTGAGATCTCAGTGAGAGGCTTTTTCACAACTGTATGTCATGTGAAAAAGTTCTACCACCTACACCTTACCACTCTCGGTTTCTCTCTCCTATTATCCCATAGCCTCATTATCATCAAGTAGTTTCTATGTTTTATTGGTTTATCTTGCTCAGTATCTATTTTTTAAACATGACGTTTTGTCTTTTGTGAAACTGTAGTGTCTGTAAGAATGTTGGCATAGAATAGACATAAAACAGATATTTGTAGAAAGAATGAATGAATAGAATTTCCCCTGCTGGTCTCAGACCACCTTAAGAAAGAAATGAATAACAGCTTATCCCTAAATGAAGACATTTAAAGAGTAGTGTAAAGGTACTGGAAACATTAATGGTTCTTGTCAGTAATGGAACATGTCAAAGTGCCGTGGATATTGATAGTATAATGTAGATGGGAAACAAAGAATAGGATCTATATCCCTAAAGTGGCAACTCTGCAGTTGACTCAACTCCTCTAACCCCCACAAAGCAGTAGGGAAGAGCTTTTGTGGGATCCCCGGAGCATGGATTTGGCGTGAGAATTGATCAAGCCTGTTTTTGAGGTTGGACTGTGGAAAATAGGATATGTGAAAACAATATAGTTTATTGTACCTCACTCAAGAAGGCAAGATAGACTATCAAATCCAAGTGTTGAGAAAAGCAACCAAAATCGGAGTCAGGCTAGGTGGCATGAGAGAATAGAAAGCAGTTAACAAAATATGAATTCCAGACTGATCCTTTGAAGCAAAGTTGATATAACAGTGATGCACTTTATGCTTTGAATACAGCCCTTGGGGCTCTGCTACTGCAACTTATTTTTAAAAGGGACATGTTTCTTTCTCTTCCTTTCTCCCTGCTCCTCCCTAATCTCTTCCACTCCCTAATCTCTGGAGGAAAAGAATTACCTTTCTTCTCCAACCTAGGCAGAGTTATCCGTCCCCAAGTACACACCCACCATAGGAAGGAAGACTTTGGGGATGGTACCAGAAGATCTCAGAAGTGGCTGTCTCCCAAATTAACACATGAATTACAACTCCAACAGGGAACATGTGGAATGTAGCCTTTAAGCCACTTCTCTAAAAGTCTCATGTTCTTGCTGATGGGCAGAATCACAGCCTTTGGGACAAGAGTTCTCTGTGTTTCTCCTCCTTTGCTAGCAAAGCAGTAAACTTTCTTTTTCCTTTTTCTCCAAACTGTGTCCTCTTGTTATTGGATTGGGATGGGGACAGGGACTGAGCCAGCATGGCAACATTGACAGCAATTTAAGGGAACACTTTCTAGGGCATCTGAGGTGTCTCTTAAGCAAGGACCTTTTAGAATGCTGATTCATTCAGACAATGAGAAAGTCATATGCAAATCAGAGCAAAATCAATGTCCATTGTTGGGGAAGTGACACTGGTAATACTCAATCCCCTACGCTGCTGGTGGGCCAGTAGGAATAGTAATTTCCAAAAAAAAAAAAAAATGTTAATATAAAAAGTCATAAAAGAGTTCTCAACTTTTGTGCAGGTCCATAAAAATCCCATAATCTGGATTTTTTTTCTAAGGAAAAATAATTAAACAAAAGAAAATAACTACATTTCCTATTCATAGGTGTTGTTGCAGCCATCTGTCAAAACCATATATGTGATAGATACATCTAGAAGTTCGTCAACAGAGCTATGCTGTTTTAATGCTGCATTGCAAAAAAGGATCTAAAAAATGGAAAACTTTTTTCTGTAAAGGGTCAGTTAGGAAATATTTTAGACTTTAGGAGCCACAAATGGCATATAAATGAATGGGCATATTTGTTGTATAATTCTTCTTGGGCTACAATAAAATATACCATAGGCTGAGTGACTTAAACAGCAGAAATTAAATTTCTCACATGTCTGGAGGTGGCTAGTCTACCTCAAGGTCTGGGTAGGAGTGGTTTCTTCTGAGGGTTCTATTTGCATGCAGACAGTCACCTTCTAGTCCTGTCTTAAATTTAGCCTTTTCTCTCTGTGCACACTCCCTAGTATCCCCTCCTCTTCTTAAAAAAAAAAAAAAAAAAAAGCACTAGTCTTATTGGATTGGGGCCCCACCCTTATGACCTTCTGCAACTTTAATTATCTCCTATGTAAGGAGATAATTATCTCAAACACAGTCACGCTGGGGGGTAATGCTTCAACTTATGAATTTTAGGGGACATTCAGTCCATAACAATTGAATTCTAACAAAAGTTAATTTACAAAAGCAGGCAGAGAGTTGTATTCAGTTGGTGGGCCATTGCTTGTGGGACCCTAACCCAGAATCATGGTACACGCAGCTTATGTGTGAATTGTATGTCTATTTTAAAAGCACAACATGGTATAAACCCTGATTATAGCTATAAATTATAGGCACATAGGCTCCTGGATGGATGATGTTTCTTTTCTTATTAATACCGTTCAACTGGTAACAGGCAAAAGATGGAGAGGTGCAAGAAAGAGGAGGAGAAAAAGGAAGAAAATGCTCTTCTCCGAGGGAGAGCAACCCTTTCAATGCACTTTTTATAGATCAGGCATTCTGCAGAGAGCTGCACAAACTTGTCGACGTTTCACACCAGAGTCAGGCATGCTTTCCCAGCATTTCACAAATGGGAAACTGAGACTGAGTAAATTAAGCAAATCACAAGCCATCTAAGGCCTCCAGACCTGGTTCCAAGTCCAGAAACTAAAGCCGTCCACTCCTGCTCTCAATTCCTTGATGATATATAATTTTTACAGTAAGGAACTGGGCTTCAATAATTATACTCTTTTGCAAATAGTATATGTGGAATGCAAATCAGACAACAGCACCTTCTGTAGCTACCAACACAGTATGGAAACTTTGGAGAAACAGTAGGTCGAACCATATGAAATTTGACGTTATTATAAGTCAAAACTGTTCAAATGTGGGCGATTTCAGTGATTCAACTTCATTTTCCACTCAGCGTTGTGGTACATTTTGATTCTGGCCTGGGATGCGGCTCAGGTGGGCCCACCTACTGGAAAGTTCTTCCAAGGTAAATGTCAAGGCCCACCACAGCCTGGAGAGCCCCAGCAAGCTGAACAAGCTACAAAGATTTCCATTTACTGGGCTGGAGTAAAGGAGGGTCTTCAAAAGTGTTTGCACATTCTTTGCAAGCAATGTGCTTCATGTTTGGGTGCAAAATATAAATAGGCTGAAAAATATTTGTTTATTATTTTAGGAAATTTAGACCTTGTGAAAAACGCCAAATTTAACAGCCCCAGAGACCAAAACACTTTATCCATTCACCTGGCCGCACTTGGGGACTAGCCCACTCGCTTCCTCCTTGGTTCTACCTCTCCAGGGAGTTGGAACTCAGAGTGGAAAGGGCTACTTCTCACTGCAAGGGAATCCACTGGTCTCTGGATAATTGGGCTCTTGGCATCGGGACTGAGAGGTAGGGTTAACGCCAAGTTTAATGCTCTCCGGTCTGAAATCACTACATGTCAATCACCAGAGGATTTGTAGACAGTCATCTCCCCATTCAACAAATGTTAAGCGGTCCATAAATGACTAACCAATGGAAAAACTGTTAACCAGAGAATCTCCTAACCAGGATTCACAGTGAGAACTAGCAGAGAAAAGGTTGCATGATTTGTCTGAAAACTAAAGACCCAGGATT
This sequence comes from Tamias sibiricus, assembly GCA_025594165.1. Taxonomy (NCBI): domain Eukaryota; kingdom Metazoa; phylum Chordata; class Mammalia; order Rodentia; family Sciuridae; genus Tamias; species Tamias sibiricus. The sequence goes on from CM046670.1 coordinate 19,761,509, forward strand.
AACTAGTGAGTGTGGTGCCATTTGGAGGTGCTCTGGAATCCATCATCAAGAAATGCACCTTCTCACTGGTGTGCTTCTTGGCACCAGGATGAGCAGGGTCTCAATCTGACTGTGGGGAGTTAAAAACAGGCAAAAATCCCTGTGTATTTTAGCAGATGCACCCTTTTGTATGCTGGCACATAAAAGGAGAATGCTAGGACTTTGAAAAGGGTATTGGAAACACCTGCCGACCAAAATATACCATGCCAGGATGGAATATTTCACAAAATTTCCAGCGATTCCAGCTGCCTGTCTGTAGCTCTGAAGTAGTGTGGCTTCCAAGGAAATTCTCCATGGCAGACTTCTGTCTTAGCCTTCCAAAGGGAAACACAAGATTTGATATCACCCTAAAGCACAATGTATAATCAATAAGCCTTTTCTCCATCAGATTTTTCTTACATTCAGGTGGGAAATTAAACGGCGTGGCCAACAACTCAGGTCCTGCAACGCAGGAAGCCCCAGGCCACCTTGTTTATACAAACTAGGTACCTGATGTAGCCCATGTTGAATAAGACTCATCTGTGTTTGTTTTGATGGATTTTTAACTAATGCATTAAAAATTACCAGTCCCAGACGTGTGAAATTAGGCCAAGGAACTTCCCAAGGTCACCAGGAAATTATGAGCAGCGCTCTTGCTCGTCAAAGTTTCCTTTAATGTTCTATTCATCCTTTCTACCTTCCCTGAACTTTGAGGATGGTACATACAATGTAATTTCCAATTTATATTCAGGGCTCTTGAAATTAATTGAGATAATTTGGCCGTGAAGGGCCGGGCCATTGTCAGACCCCAAAGTTAGAGGAAGGCCAAATCTAGGAACAATCTCAGTTATTAGTTTTTTAACTACTATTTGTGCTGTTTCTGTTCGAGTAGGAAAGGCTTCTACCCAACCCAGCCTGAGACAGTTTCAACAAAGACTAACAAGTATTTATATCCATATAGTCCTGGTTTAATTTCAGTAAAGTCCAATTCCCAAAATTCACCAGGTACAGTACCTTGACTTCTGTTTCCCTGTGGAAGATGGTTCTTTTTAGCATTTACCTGTGCACATGTCATGCAGCGATTTGAAATGTTCTGGAGTATCCCTCGGTGTCCCGGGAACCAAACGTGGGGTGAAATTAGTTCTGAAGTCTTCTTGGGGGATAAATGCATCGCCTGATGAAGATCAGTTAACCACTTTCTTCCTAAAAGCTTAGGCATGCAAATTTTCCCATCTGGGAGAGTCCACCAGCCGTGACAGTTTTGTTGGGCTCCCATAGAGGAGTATAAGTTTATCTCTTCAGTAGTGTATGAAGGAGTTTCTTCCTCAATTTTAACTGGGAGTTTGGGGCAATTTGAGAGTTCAAGAATAGTTTGACATTCTGACTCCCCAAGGGCTATTTCCCTGGCTGTTTGATCGGCCAAGTTATTACCTGGTCTGGGGGCTATTGTCTTTACGGTGTCCAGGCCAGTGGATAATAGCCAAGAAGGAGAGCTTGGTACTGAGTGAGACGGGCATTTGACATCCATCGACTGGTGGCATCCCTCAATAGGGTTTCCACTGTGTGTGAGGCAGTCACAGTGAGAGTCTGCCCCAGAGAAAGTTTGACCAGTATTGCAGTAGCCGCTATGGCTCGTAAACAAGGGGGCCATCCTGATGCTACAGGATGCGGCTTGGCAATTCAGCAAATCCAGGTATCCAAAGGCGGCAGTATCCAACTGCCCCTAGAAATTCCCTAACCTGCTTTTTAGTGGTTGGGGTTGGGATCTTCATTATGGCTTCTATGCGGGATTGGGATAACAGTCTTTTCCTTCCCTCAGCTCATATCCCAAATAAGTAACCCGAGAGGAACAGATTTTTGCCTTTTTCTTGGAGACTCGGTACCCCCAATTGAGCCAGGTTTCCTAGCAAACCCCGAGTGGCCCTTAAACAGTTCTCTTTGTCTTTTGCTGCTAACAGAAGATCATCCACATATTGGAGCAAGGTTACCTCAGGGTACTTACTGCGAACAGTCTCAGATCTTGATTGAGAGTTTCATCAAAGATAGTGGGGGAATTTTTAAATCCCTGAGGTAGTCGAGTCCAGGTCAGTTGTCCCGATATCCCCATCTCCAAATCCGTCCATTCGAAAGCTTATAAACTGTATGTTCTGGTGGCAACATTCTCTAACTCTCTCTCTTCTTCTTAGACTTCCACAGCTGATTTCCTCTGTCAAAAGTACCCTCAACATTCAGGAAAGCCTGAAGCTGCCATTCAATATATGTCACAGCGGAGGCGTGAGAGGTGTTGGTTTTATTATATTCTACCCTCCCTATGGTTTGATTACCTCATGACTCGAAATTACTCTGCCCACCAATGTCATTGACCTCCATATCTCAAAATCCTGACTCACTTTTCCACAGAAATTCCTCATCTTTCTTCTTATAAAAGTGAGTAAGACCCACTAAAGTCCCAGCATCTCCAAATACAGACCACATCCATTTTCAAGTTATATACATATCTTCATTTCATTAAAGTGGTGAGAAGAAGAGTAAGGCAAGCTATATGGTATCACTTATCCTCCAATCAAAACCTTTAAAGACAGTACTCTGGCCCACCTTATATACCAATTCTTTTGGGGGGGCCATTGCCATGCTCCTGCCATTCATGGAGAAGTTTCCAAATCTTCATCTTGCTAGGGAAACATCTCAAAAAAATCAATGGGTCTATTAATAATTTTCATATTTCCAACATGGCTCTTTGAACTGTGAAAGCTGTCTCTAAAATCCCCTGTGTCTCTGGAAACAGTGTCTCTGAAGGTACACTTAAGGATCTTGAGATGAGATCATCTTGGGTTATCCAGGGGCCCCTGTGTCCAGTGATGTGTCCTTCTAAGAAACAGAAGACATGAAGACACAGAGGAGAAGGTGATACAACCATAGAAGCAGAGACTGGTGGGATATGGCCATAAGCCAAGGAAGTTGAGGACTGCTGGCAGATGCCAGAGACGGTCTTGCAAAACCCCTGTGCAAGAAAACTCTTCAAAGTGGAGGTAGATAGTGCTTGGTTTGTGGATAAATAACCAGCTCAGAAAAAGGAATCAAAGAGAAAAAATGGAATAAAAAAAGCAGGAATTCAAAAAGTAAAAACGAACAACTACTCTTCACTGTGGAAAGGTGTAAAATAAAAATTATTAAAGGATGATTCTATGACTGAAATTTTTATTTAGAAACTATCTGGAATGATGAGCACATAGTGACCATCTATAAGTTGCTGCTACTCTCCTCCAACTAGTGAGGTGCTAAATTGATATGGAGGCAACCCCAGAAAAATTATCAAGGAACTTGAGTATCAATCATAAAGGACAAGAAGCTGTATGATCCAAAGGTCACTCTGATGCAACTCACCTTTGGAGAACCCCAAATTACTTCTAAATTTTAGGACATAATTAGCTAGATAATTGGAAGCAAGAAATAGAAACATAAATAAACAACTCTGGGGTATCTGTGTTGCTACAAGTGGGTTTCGATTTGCCTCTCTGTAGTCCGGACAGTGCTCAGTGGGAAAGGATCCGGAGGTACAGAGATGGCCCTTGACAGAACGGGGACAGTACCGTGTGCAGAAATGTAAAACACCCGGCCTCGATGGAGAAACTTGGAAGCACTGAAAGGATCGGGGTGATCATCACTGATTATTCTATGAAATTCTAGATAGAATTTAAAGGCTGCCTTTGAAGTTCATTCTATGTGGTGTGTTGTATGCATGTATATAAATAGCAGATGTTTCACGTATGTCTATTGGTTGATTATTAATTGAAAAAATACCACAAAGCAAGCAAAAGAAGAGCTGCTTCATCAAGCTGATAGTAAATTTAAAAAACTTGTTAATCATAGACATCATTCAGATTGACCACAGAAACAGACTCAAGAGGGGATTCCGCTGAAGTAAGCTTGTGTAGGTTCTTGCAGGGAGAAGTGGGGGGAAGGACTTTGAAGGGGGTGGTGATGGAGAAATTTGATGCTGACGTTGGAAGATTTCACTCAAAACAATTTTTAAAAAACACTCATTTAAAAAGTTTTGTGGTTTGACTTGGGCAGATCTCTTGTTTTTTTTTTTTTTTTTTTTTTTTTTTTCCTTAAAACTGCTTTTTAAAAGTTCAAAAATTGTCTTATTATCTAATGTTTTCACATAAGTTAATTTTTTAAAATATAAAAGATACACAGTGGAAATCTCTCTTCCATCTCTTCCCCAGCCACAATATATGTATGTGCTTATATATTTTTTTCCTTCATAAAAAAAAGCAGGATGTTCTGCATACCACACTGTACCCTGATTATTTCCACTTGAAGATCTTTCTGCATTTGTACATCAAGAATGTCTTCACTATTTTTTAAAACAATGGTATCCCACTGCATAGACACAGCATAATTTATTCGACAAGACCCTGGTGACGAACAATAAGTTAGGCTAACCCTCTCCTTTTTCATAAATGATGTTTCATTGAATAAATCCTCCTGTGTGAGTTTATCTATTGGATAAAAATTTCTAAAAGTGAAATTACTGAATACTCAAAATGTAAATTTTTAATTTAGCTAGTGGCACCCAACTTCCTTCCATAGTGTTATTGCCAATTTATACCAATGTGATGCCATGTATTTTTTTTTTTCCCTAAGCAATTATTTTCCCACCAGTCTAGCACTAAACCCTGTTATGTTCCTGTGGGGATGACAAATTCCCAATGGTGCTGCTCACTGCACTACATTTAGGGAAAATGGCTTGAAACCATGAGACTGGGTATGCCGGGTTGGTGGACATTTGTCCACATCATTAGCATCTACTGCGAGCTCCTGAAAGGAAGTGTCATTTCCCTTGACCTTGTTTGATAAGGCTCCCAGCCGAGATCTGGGCATGTGTGCTGCTTGAGGAATGTTATTTGATGTTGATGATAATGATAAATGGCATTTTAATTTACTGAAAGAGCAATTCAAGTTTCAGAAATCTTAGAGTCTCACTTACAATAATACCCCACAACAACAGCTTACCCTTGGTACCCTTTTCATAGGCAGCTAATATAAATACTTTCAATGTAACCGTTGTATTTAAATAATATTAACTTGATATTAGGTATGTATTTTTATAACCCTCAATTTCCCCTGGTTTCTTAGGAAGGAAAACATAGATTTGCATTTGATAAAATATTTCATCCTCTATTTCCTTTGCTCTTTCTGAAACACAAAGTATATTAATGAAACCCAAACTGTCTGTTAAAAATAAGAATGAATGGGGTCCCCCAAAGTGATTTATCTCTATCACTTGAGCAGCTCATACATCATGTGCAGTTATGATGGCAGCCACAGATACCAAGATAATATTGTGTGAGATGATTTCTGACATACAGAGCAATCCACAGGCGCCTACGAGTGAAATTTTATATCAGGCCCTAATAATTCATATAATCATGAAAACACTTTTTCAAAGATCTCATAGCTCAAGTCTGGGCTGCAGAGAAGGCTGATCATGCACCTCAAGCTCTCTTGCCATGTCATCAAAGGCACAGCAGGTCACATTCTCTCACATCGTAAAGCCATGTAACTGTGTGTAGAACGAACTGCTGGCGATTGAGAGAAATTCAAAATTATAATACTTACATGTGTGAAAATAGAGGGGAGGCATCTACCTTCAGCAATCCCTGGTCAAAACAAATCAGAAAAATTGAAATTCACTTTCAAATGACATGTGTCTTATTAACCCTGCCTCAGTCCAGGACACACCCAGTCAGATCTCCTGCTAACATAGGGCAGTTTGGAGAGATTTCTTTATGGGCATTTTTGAAAAAATCCAAACTGGAGGGAAGAGATAGGCTAAGTTTGACTCAGAATCTCTGACAGAAGTAAGAAAGAAGAGAGAGAGGTTGCAGAAGGTATGCATGCAAGAGAAGCTACGATACAGAAAAAGCAAAGCAGAGCTAGGAAAAGCCATGACCATGGAAAAGAAGACAAGGATGTGTCAGAGAAATGCTGTAGGATGCAGGGTAGAAATGTACAGCATCCAAATAGTAAGTTTCAAAATTAAAATGCATATTTTAAAAGATATATAGTCTAAGCACATGTGCATTTAAATGAAATGTTGAATCTCACAAAATTACATAAATCATTAAGTCCAAACTAAGATGGGCAGATTCTGGAGATTCAAAGAAGAGTTGAAGCTTTGCAGAACCATCAGATTTTTTTTTTTTTTTAATTTCAAAAAGAATCACCCTCCTATCGGCTTTTATATTAATGAAATCAAATTGAGGGTGTTACTTGTAAGAAGCACATTATTTTATGTAGCACTTCAGATCATGAAGCTCAGATGACTTGAAATAAATTTCAAGGAGCAAAATGGTAGCTGGCTGGAGTTCCCTGTTATTTTTCCATGAATCAGAGGTTGTGTTTAGTGGGGCTGATAGGTAGGGTTCCAGCAGGAAGTAGATGGAGCTCACAAACAGGGAGGATGGAATGAAGACTGTCTACAAAGCTGTGGGCAGGTTAAAGTAAGGACAGGAAGGAGAGTGAGGCCTTCTGGAGCTGGCCATAGCAAGGAAACAACCCCATGGGGCATTAGGGGCAAGGTCAGAGTGCAGGAACCTGAATCTAGCAAGAGGAGCCATGACCTTTATATATATATATATACATATATATACAAATATATAGATAGATGGATAGATAGATATTTTTAATTATTCTTTTTAGGTATACATGACAATAGAGTATATTGGCCTATAAATAGACAGAACTGAAGACTATTATGCTGAGTGAAATAAGCCAGTCCAAAAAAACCGAAGGCAGAATGTTCTCTCTGGTATGTGGATGCTAACACAGGATGGGCAGGGGGTGGAGAATAGAAGTTCATTGGATTAGACAAAGGGGAATGAAGGGAATGGAGGGGGGATGGGAATAGGAAAGACAGTGGAATGAATCAAACATAACTTTCCTATGTTCATATGTGAATACACAACTAGCCATAAGTTTTTTTTTTTTTCAGGGGGGGGGGGGGGTAGTTACTGGGTCTTGAACTAAAGGGCACTAGACCACTGAGCCACATCCCCAGCCCTATTTTGTATTTTACTTAGAGACAAGTTCTCACTAAATTGCTTAAGGCATCTCTAAGTTGTTGAGGCTGGATTTGAACTTGTGATCCTTCTGCCTCAGCCTCTTGAGCCCCTGGAGTAACAGGCATACATCACTGCACCCTGAAACCTTCTTAAAGAAAAGAACAACTACCAAATTCAGCCCTGCGGCAGGGAAATAGAGGAGGCAAGAAGGACATGAAGCCCTGGTCTTCCTTCCCTTGGATTCCTGTGAATCCTTCACAGTGGACAAAATAAGCAAAGCCAAGGCCTGGGGAGCCATGGAAGAAGATTACAAGTACCATGTCTCCAGGGTGAAGAGCACAGTAGCAGAGGCTGAGGAGCTGACCAGGGACAGAAAAGCATCTAGCACCAAGGGCACATTTTGCAAACATGTTAAACATCAAAGTTATTTGTCCCAAACTCAGTCCCATCATTTATAGAGCAAGCCTAACTCCTTAGAGGAAGCAGATATTTGAGGATGCCACCACTACTTTTTGTCCCCCAAGGCTCTGTAGATGCACTATCGCATCTTTGATCCCGTGACAGTTAGCCAATGAGGGGGACAGCACCGTTAGGTCTCTATCTGCCATGGAGCACTTAGCCACATTGCTTTTCATGGCCTCCAGCAGCAATGTCAATGTTGGCACTACTTCCTTACAGAAAGTTAAGTAGAGAGACTACGAGTAAAAAGATACACATCTATTGCTCTTGTGCTTTGGGGGAAAAATCAATTTGAAACTTAACTCTTGATAATGATGACTCAGAATCAACTGTCTGATCAGGAATATTTTTTTTTAATTGCTACACACAGACCTGAAAAAGGTTGATGGCATCCCTAAAATGCATAATTAATTTCTGCAGTTGGCATGTGTCATTATGAAATGTGATGGACAATTTAGAAAGTAAAATCTGTTCTCTCTCTCTCTCTCTCTCTCTCTCAACTCTCACTGGTCTTTTCCTTCCTGTTCTTGCAGCAGTGTTAGATCACTCCCTCTTGACGCTTGTCTTTTCTTGGTTCTGTGCCATCAGAAACACCAAACTTTCTAGTGTGTTTCTCCTGTTTGACTAGAGACACCTTCATAGAGTCTCTTTTGCTGAGCCTCCTTTACTTGTCACCTCTGCAATTCATCTAAATGCCAGCTCCTCTGTTATCACCTTTAGTCTATGTATAGGACTCATGATCAAGCACTCCTGGTAAACTCCTCCACCATCAGGATTCTTAGTATGGTTGTGCAGTTTGTGCACTAATTGTACATAATGAACTTGCCACCCTTCCACATCCTTCAAAGGGGTTCAACTGCCAAGAAACCCTCATATATTTTTGTGCTTCCTGTAGGAATTCTCTTGCTGCCTCAAGTTGCCAAATATACAACTCACTGGTTGATTTTTTTTTTACCTTTCCATGAATGCATTTAATAACAAAATCATTTAGACCTTCAAACCTTGTTGTCCACTGAGGACTGACACATAGAATTGCAGGCTTTTGCTCTGAGATGCTAACCTTGCACACTCACACAAAGAAAAACACACAAAGAGAGCTGATATTCAAGCACTGAGGGATAAAGAAAGGTACAAATTTAAAGGGCAAATGAAGGTCAAAGGAGAGGGTCAACAGCACTCATGATGCTGGTTCGTCTCCACAGGGAAAGGTGAGACCTGGCTATGGGATAGAAGTGGACGCAGCTCCCGTCTTTCTCACACATACACATGGATGTAGACATAGATACACACCTACTAAATCAATGTATGTGTGAAAGAGAATGAACATGTGTATATAAATTCTAGATACCATCACAACCTTAGGATTGCTAAGTGAGTTTCGAACATGAAGTCCCGTGCTTCCATGAGCTCCGCCAGGGTCCTCTCTTTTTGTGTTTTGTTTTTGTTTTGTTATTTTGGGGACTAGGAATTGAACTCAGAGGCATTTGACCACTGAGCCACGTCCCCAGCCTTATTTTATTTATTTATTTTTTTTGTTTTGAGACAGGGTCTTAAGTTGCTTAGTGCCTCAGTAAGTTGATGAGGCAGGCTTTGAACTTGCAATCCTCCTGCCTCAGCCTCCTGAGCCACTGAGATTACAGATATGTGCCACCATGCCCCACTCACACAGGTCATCATCGTCTCAACTCATCTCATCTATTCCTGAACCTAGCACAGTGCCTGACATCCAGTAACTTTCCAATAAGGATCTATTATGTGAATCCCTTGCTATGACACCTATAAAGTCATATACTGTTTCACTACCAAATTAATTACCTAGAGGCAACATATTAACCAGCGCAAGAGCTGAAAATAGAAAACTTTTTCTGTAAAAGCAGGAATGATTTGATTAAGTTAGACATTTTAAAACAGAAGTTTACATTCAACTTGACAGTCTAATTGGTGAAACGGTTCATTTAGGGGAGGTTTGTTGTTTTGCTTTGTTTTGTTTTAGTGGATGCAGACTTCCGCTCCAGATCTCTGGGGTCCTAGATCCTGCCTTCGAGGCCCATTGGTCCACAGGTATTGCCAAGCCGTATTCTAGATCTGTACTGGGAGCAAAGGGCAAGAAGGGCAGGGAGGAGACCTGAGGGGATGTGGAGGGAAAGGAGAGCTGAGCACATGAAAAGGAGGAAGAAACTCTGTCTTTGGGTTTTAGAGTCCCTGGAGGGAGAAGGCTATGTCACTCGGTGCGCGGAGAGGATTGCAGACACTGAGCCCACTAGTGCTAAGCGGGATGAGGCGAGCTATCGGTCCTAAAGGAATTTAGATAACAAAGAAGTAAATAGCAGTCGGAGAAACTGGGGATGGTTTTGTGGAGAAAGTGTGACCTAATTTTGGTAGGGGGATTATGAAGGATTTGGATAATTAGAAAGGAAGTTGGAAGACTTTCAGCTGCAAGCAAAACACCCGCAAAGGCAGAGGGGCTGGGACCAGAACACCCCCGTGAAGGACAGGCAGGCCGCTTGCTGAGCGGAGCAGAGGCTGTGAGGAGCAGTGGTGGGATCTCAGGGTGCCTCGGGCGCGGATGATTTCCTCATGAACTCATGCCACTTGATTTATCCAGCCAGATGACGGTAGGACGCTACTCGCAAATGCCGTTTTGTCTTTAATTCCCTAATGGCCATTGAATAAATGACAGAATAAACACGATTGTTGTCTCTTTCAAGTTAGGCATTGACTATTTAGCTTCCTTCAAAGACTAAGTTGAGGACACAGACATTTACTCATTTTGGTTTAGGAGGGTGCATACACACACACACACACACACACACACACACACACACAAATATGTTACTATTGTTCAAAACATACTGTTAGGGCTTGGATGTGAGGTGTCCCCCAGAGCTCACGTGTGAGACAATGCAAGGCTCAGAGGAGAAATGATTGGGTTCCGAGAGCCTTAACTCAATCAGTGAATTAATCCCATCAGGAATCAACTGAGTGGTAACCGAGACAGGTGGGGTATGGCTGGAGGAAGTGGGCATGGGCATGTGGCTTTGGGGCATATATTTTGTACCTGGCAAGAGGAGTCTCCCTCTCTGCTTCCTGATCACCATATGAGGCTGCTTCCCTCTGCCACACTCTTCCACCATGATGTCCTGCCCCACCTCCAGCCCCAAGGAATGGAGTCTGCTATCTGTGGACTGAGACCTCTGAAATCCTGAGCACTTTAATAAACTTGTCCTCCTGTACAGTTATTCTGGTCAGGTTTTTTAGTCACGGCAGTGAGAAAGCTGATGAAAACACATACGAAAACCCTTTTTGAGATGACCATATTCTTTCACATATCCTCCACAATGATGTCATAACTTTTGGCGTTTGAGAATAGACTTGAGGTTGGTCAGCAGGGAAAGTCACTCACAGTCAAACATCATAAAGGACCGCCAGGCTGATGAATACATATTTAAATCTTCAAAAAGACACAGCAACAAAATGGGTCTCCCCATGTGGCTGGGAAGAGACTGAGCAATGCGTGGCCGGAGAGGTACTCCTTAGGAAAAAAAAAAAAAACAGGCACATCAGGAGGAATGTTCCCCATTAACAAATCCTGACCACACTAGTGGCTTTTTCCTACTGACCACCTCCTAAATTTGGAGACTACCTTTATTGCAATGGCTTTGTATTTGAATTCACTTCACTGGAAAAAGAAATGCAAAATCTGGAGAGAGGAAAAAAAAAAAAAAAAAAGCTCCTGAGTTCTTGTTAGACCATATGATGTGGGGAAACTTATGTAAGCTCCTACATTTCGATTTGCAAAACAGATCAGCAAGGAAAGGAATTCTGTTCCTCACCTACATATTAGTTTTTTTTTTTTTTTTTTTCCAGCCAAAAGAAATTCCAAATAGAAACTTTCCATCCTCTACCTACAGTTCATACTATTTTAAGGCTTGTGTGAATTCATTCTTATGTGGTTAAATGTCATTCTTATTGGAAGGTGTCTATGTTTTTAATTTTACCTTCTTTCCTGGACTTGGGAGTAGAGGATTCAAAAAAAAAAAAAAAAAAAAAGAAAACTTTGTTGGAATTTTATTTTGTTTTAATTTAGATTTCCACTATTTAAGAAATATAGTATACACTTCATGCTAACATTTGTTTGATATAAGTAGCAGTGACATACAACTCTGGTCTGTGTTTTGTATATATTGAGAATACTTAGTTATGAATAAAATTCCTGGATATGGTATATTAAACGTGCATTTGATATCCACAGGAAAAGGAACATGAACAACAACTTTGGTTAAAAAAAAAGGAAAAGAAATTAATGAGTTTTTTACACCACAACTAATACTTTGTAGAATCATCGCCAAAAAAAAAAAAAAAAAAAAAACACTAGCAAATGATCTGTCATGTTGATTCACCTGGTTACAAAATTCTCAAACCATTTTCTTGCAGGTGAAAATACAATTGGGTCTGGTTGTCCCAATAATAAGGAAAAGATATTTCAAGTCAATTTTCTAATTCCACTCTCCCCCACTCTCCTTTAAGAATCAATCTACACAAATCCATTTGCTTAGAAAAGTCATGTCCAAACTCTCTAAAGAATACCCATGTTCTCTTAGACGTTCAGAAGCTGCATTCAGATGTTGTCAAACCCGCTTGGATCCTTTCACTAAGAAACTGATTTCCTGACTTACCTAGGCCAATATTTTTTTTTTCTGGTCATTTGTCATTTACATAACACTGAGCAAAGCAATCAGTCCTAGGAGTGTCCTAAACAACAAAAACGCCTCTATAACAATTTTTGACACAGGGGACCTCATGGAGGGCTCCATATATTCATCAGAGGCAGATTCATTGCACTCTCTGTTTAGCTAGCCATTTCCTAGTGGAACAGTGAGGTTTTATTTGGCGAGCAGCAGCTACTGGAACAGGAGAGCAGTTGTATTCACCAAGCCAACTCTTGGAAAGAATTTCTTTGCTTATATTTTTTCTGTGTGTGTGTGTGTGTGTGTGTGTGTGTGTGTGTGTACAGGCGTGCGCAAATACGCGCGCACCCATCCGCTTGTATGTGTGTGCTTTTATTCAAGATCTTGGGTGCAAGCACCAACCCACTTATTTATTTTTGAGAAATATGAAAACCTGTACATGGTTTATATTTATGATTTTGCTACAGTTGTTTTTATTAAATCAAGTGTATTTTTTTTGTAAAGTCACTACATATAATAAAAACTATTTGGCTAATGATTCCTATTACATGAAATTTGTATTACTATTGCTATTTTAATCTTCCACCATCACGTTTAAAAAAAATAAAATTGATGATTTTTTTAAAGACAAAAATAGAAAGTGTGGGAGGAAGAACCTAGATACAATTACTCAATTGTTCCAATCAAGTTTCACTTGCTAAAAGACATCAGGTTATGTCTCAATTCTCACAGAGAATAATCTGTTTTCACATTTTGTATTTTTTTTTAGGTCATCTCACCAGTCATAATAATACAAAGTACACATTAGCACTGTATTGACAGTGTGCCTTTAACAAATGCGTCTTGCAAACAAACACCAACTTCTGGCCTGTGAAATCACTCTCTCTGTTTCACACGCCTGTCTTTTAAGCTATATTTAATCATCTCCATAGAAGTTAAATTGATTGCAATAAAAGGGAACAATTCCTTTTCCTAATATTTGGTTCATTTTTCTCCTCTCATTCAGAAAAAAAATAAAAATTCAGTATTTAGAGTATTGCAGAATATAAAATTATCTCTTATAATTTTACTCTGTTTTTAAGTGCAGGTGGAGATTAATGTGCTTTGATTTATTTTCAACAACATCTAGTGAAGTGATTCTTTGTTTAGTTTTGTTTTTAAGAATAGTAGTTGGCTAGAAATTCTTTAAGAAGGCTTTGCTGGGTTGAAAGGATAAACCATGTCAGGTGTTTCATGGGATTGAGAGATGATCTCCAATCCCCTTTTATTCTTGTTTATCTTAATGTTGTTGAATAATCCTTAAGATAATCATGAAGTTATTAACTCAGCTATTTAAACACAGTGCACAAGAGTGACATTCAAATATAAAACCTACTTTAAAAGAATCACAAGGCAGAAAGTGACCTTGGTTTCCTTTGAATCCAAGTCAGAAAGCATTTAAACTCTGCCAGAGTAGGTTTAACCTTATTCTGAAGATCTCTAGGAAATAAAATGATTCAGTTTCCCAGAGAAACCTACTCAACTATGTCACACCTTCCCTCAAGGAAGCAAGATGTCCAAAAAACTGAGTGTTTATTTATTTTTTAAGTGAAAAATCTCATTTATTATAATGTGACATCCGTGTAGCAAGCTGGGAAACTGAGGCCACAGAGCAGCCCTGCTCTGAGCTTGAGTCATTCCTCACTGAGGTCAACGTAATACATTTCCAGTTCTGAGACACTTACGCGAACCAGACCCCTCCAGAGACGTCGGAAGAAAGGTCATTCACAAGCTGTCCAAGTGAATTACCAACTCATAAAGGTTCCATTCATATTAAAGTCCCTTTATTACTGGGAGAGACAATCATAATATCAAGACCGGCTGTTCGAAGCTCTTGAGTTTTTCATAAAAGCGCAGAGACTGAAAGCTACATCAGGAGATAGAAAATGGAGTCTGACATCTTTAAGAACTAATGGTGCCTGTCGCACTGAGTGCACAGAGTTGCTCAATACAACATTTTTCCCCCCAAGGAAGTGACTAAGAAGCTCTGTTCAGGAAGTCATACTGATTCTTCAGAACCATTTGATTTTACAATGATCCCTCTCAAACAGCATTGATATTCTTAGTAACCATTGAAACTATATGGCACAGAAGGTATGAAATGATGTTCATTACCATGCCATCAGAGAATGACAAACTGAATGACTATTAGAATCATTACAACTCAAAACACACATCATGCCAGGTGCAGTGACACACGCCCCCAGCAAGTCAGAAGGCTGAGGCAGGAGGATCACAAGTGCAAATCCAGCCTCAACAACTTAGAGATGCCCTCAGCAATTTAGCGAGAACTTGTCTCAAAAAAAAAAAAAAAAAAAAAAGAAGAAGAAGAAGAAGGAAAAGAAGAAGCTGGGGATGTGGCTCAGGAGTTAAATGCCCCTAGTTTCAAACCCTGGTACCAAAAAACAAAACAAAACAAAAAAAAAAAAAAACCCACAGCACCAAAACACCAAATACTATTGAAGATGTGCAGTAAGGGGCAATTTCACTCATTACTGCTGGGAATGAAAAATGCTACAACCACTTTGGAAGACTGTTTGGCAGTTTCTTCCAAAACTAAAAATATTCTCATCTTATAATCACCTTCGTTGGTATTTAGCCAAATGAGGTGAAAATGGAAGTCTACACAAAAACCTGCACACGGATGTTTATAGAAGTTTTGCTAAAAGTTGGAAACAAACAGTGGCCCTTCAGAAATTGAAGGAATAAATTAACTGTAGAATATCCATATAAGAAATTATTATTCAGTGCTAAAAACAAAAATGAGTGACATAATTACTTTGTGAAAAGATACAGAGGAAATTTACATATATAATACTCAGTGAAGAAGTCAACCTGGAAAGAATGCATTCTGCCTAGTCCAACTTTTTGACACACCGGTAAAGGCAAAACAGGAATCAGTAATATGATCAGAGGTTAGCATGGGTTTTGTGGAATGGCAGGATAAATACGTGGAACATGGGATTTGGGAGGCAGTGAAACTACTTTTTATGATACTACGGTGATAGATAACATGGTACTATACTATTGTTAAAACCCAAAGAACTCTCCAATACAAAGTCTGAAGTCTTTGGACTTTCATCAATAATAACGTGTCAACATTGGTTCATTAATTATAACAAAATTTCCACACCAGTGCAAGACATTAACAAGAAGGAAAATTGAAGTTGGGAGTGGAGGACAATATCGGAACTCTACTTTCTGTTAAACTTTTCTGTATAGCTAACAATGCTCTGAAAAAAATAAAGTATATTTACTTTCTCAATAAATAAAATGAATATTGAAGGAAAAGAAAAAACTTATATAATTTAATGTCACATGTCTGAACCATTTATTTAAAAGGTAAGAATTTCTTATTGCAATCTTTTCAGCTATGTATCTGCATTCCTCTCAGTGAGGACAGGGTCCCCATTCAAGCTTTTATCGTATGTTACAACATTCTCAATAAAAAGTCACATTGTGCAAAGTATGAAGGCATCAAAACATTACAAGTTATCCCATTAATATGTAAAATGTTTAGTCTTATGTATAAGTTAAATGAATAAATAAAACCAAAAAACATTGTCAAATGCAAAGAATACATCTCCTTAGAGCATATTTCTGAAAAGACTAACCAACACAACTTCACAACTTGGTATTTTCAAGTGACTCAGTATTCATCATGAACTGTGCAGTCCTGGGCTAACAAAAATAATTCTACTACTACTAGAGGTTTACATTTCAGGAGTTATTGTTGCAATAGAGGTGAAGAAAAAATTACTAAGTAAGTAATAACACAAAAGATATATATGTTCACTTATATTTACAACATAAATCCTACCTTTTGAATTCAGTTTGTTATACAAATGAAGATGGATATTTACCTAACACTAGACAAATTAGGTTTATCTCATTGTAACAACTGCAAATAACATCCAAAAGTAAAGTGATAGGAAGGTGACTTATTAAGATGACTTTTATGCCTTTCTACCAGTATGATGCAAGAAGAAACCATTAGAAACTTAAATGTGGCAGTGTTATGTCAGCAAGATAACAAAGTAGAACATTCTATCCTTCCTTCCTGCTTCAAAGAGAAACAATTTGGCAGTTGTCTATGAAGGAAAATAACTCTGAAAAGCTTAGGAGTCTCCCTAGAAAGGTACAGTAATAGAGTAGAAGGAGAAACCAAGAATAATCACGGAAAACAGGAAGAAATAACAGTTTCATTTTGCATGCATTACCCCATCACCTGGGTCAGCACTGCTTAACATGGAGAGGATCACTCTGTCTCACCAGTATCCCTTGCAGGAACTTGGAAAATAGTGTGAGTAATTAGCTTCCTGAGCCTTTCAGTCAGTGCCCAAATAACAAGAACGGTTTCATCCCATTCAGATCACTGAGGAGATGTGAACAGCTGAAGCACATGGAGACCACTGGGGACACAGGAGAGGAATGGAGGTTCTCAGGATCAGCCATGGGACAGGAATCTGCAGTCCCCAGGGACCTGCTCTCTACAGGACCACAACATAGTTTTCTTCCAAGAACCTCAACAACTTTGTGACTTCTATGAACTCCCCACAGCTTTTCAAAACCCTGCAGTGCTTCCTTTCATGGATCCCTGTGACTTGTTACACTGAAGACCACAGAAGTTTTACTGTTGAAAAGAATAGTCAACACAACAACAAGTTTTCCTTTGTAGTTTTCACAACCAGGGTCCTGGCAGATTTTCACCTTTGCAGTCTCCAGTTACTTAAGTTCCACCAGTCACCCTCCCCCATCCCTAGAACAGCTCTCAGCTCTTCCAGGCATCCTCATTTCCATCATGATGCCTACACCCACAGCTCACCCCTGCAGCTGTGTGAGCATGCATACTTTCAGATTCACCCCTCAAGTGCCCTAACACACAGCTGACTATAGACTTTGTCTACCAGCTGTCAGTCCTTGAACAAGATTTTACATTCTGCCATCCCCTAACACCATAGGGGCTCCATCCAGCCCATCCAGACATTGCCTCTGGCCATGACTTTCACCATAACACAAAAGCCTGCAACTGGCCCATTGTATCACACACATACCTGAAGCTTGTGCACATCCTCCAGCTCTTGACATCACTGCTTTCTTCCCTGGCCCCTTCCCACTGGACCAAAAGACACTACGGAGGGCACCACAGTCCTCACATCCATAGACCTCCTATAGCTCTTGTCACACAGACCACATAGTTGCTAATATCATGAACTCCAGCTTCCTCAGTTATGGAGACACTGTCCCTCTGGACCTTGTGCTGCAGGTTAAGGTCTTTCCTTATCAAAGCTAGTCTATAAGATCTGGAAGAGATGACTATTTTTTGAAATTCAAAGACATCTTCATGAGGCTATGAGAGTCACAAATAAAAAAAAAAAGAAATCAAGGAAGCCTGATGTCATCAAAGGAACATAATAAACTTCTTATAACCAACACCAAAGAATTAGAGATCCATAAATTACCAAGACTTCAAAATATTAATTATAAAGAACCTCAGCAAATTAAAAGGAAGCACAAACAATCTGATGTTATAAAAACAATAGAAGAACAAAATTAGAAACTGAACAAGGAGATATGAAACATCAGAAAGAATGAAACAGAAATTTCAGAGCTAAAGAATACAATAACTGAAGTGGAAAATGAAATACAGAATATCTGCCACAAACTAGCTCAAGCAGAAGCAGAATAGGCAAGCTTGAAGACAGATTATTTGAAATCATCTAGTCTTTTTTTATTCAATAAAAAGTGATGAAGAAAGCCTACAGGATATATAGGACACCATGAAGAGAAATAATATGCACACACCAGAATTTTCAGAAAAGAGAGAAAATACTGAAAGCCCAATTGAAGAAATAATGACTAAACATGCAAGAGGCTCTCGAGTCAATCTCCAGCACCAGTTCAATACCCATTACTGAAAAAAAATTTTTGAAAACATGCTCAAATTTGGAGAAAAATGGAAACGTTCAAGTACATGAAGTTGAAAGGCCTCTAATAAAATTCAACCAAAAATTTCACCAAGAAGCATAACATTGAATTGTCTAATATCAAAGGCAAATACAGAATTTTGAAAGCACAAGAAAAAAAAAGTATGTCACACAGAAGGGAGGAACAATCAGACTATTGATAGATTTCTCAGAAGGAATCTTGTAGGACAGAAGAGTATGAGATGATATATTCAAAGTGCTGAAATTAAAGAATTGATAGTAAAAATACTTTACTTTCAGGTAAAGCATAAACTTCAGAAACAAGGGGGAAAAAGTTAAGATTTTTTTTTTTTCTGGGCAAAGAAAAGCTGAGGGTGTTCATAGCCACAAGACCTACTCTACAAAATATGGTAAAGGGGGATCTTAAAGTAGAAACGAAAAGCAACTAATTAGGAAGGTGAAAACATATAAAGGTAGGAAACTCACTGTTGAATTTAAAGACATCTACAAATTCAGGAAACTCTAATACTATAATGGCAGTTTATAAATCAATTATGACTAACATAAAAGACAAAAGTGAAAAATGTAACTATAGGTACAATAATTCATTAAACATACACAACATAAAAACGCATACTCTTCCTCTATTGTGACATTGAAAACATAAAATGCAGAGGAGTAAAAGTTCAGAGATTTTGAGTGTGATTGAAGTTACGTTGTTAATAACTTTAAGTAGTATATTATAACAACAAGATGTTTTACATAAGCCTCATGGGAACCACAAGGAAAAAACCAATACTATCTATACAAACAATAAAGAAAAATGTATCAAAAATACCATTAGCAAAAACTATCAAATTCCAAAGGTAACAGAGATAGATCCCAAGGGCAAATAGAAACAAAGGATAAACAAAACAACTAGAAAAAATTTACAAAATGGCAATTGTAAGTTCTCAACTATTACATGTTATTTTAAGTGTAAATGGACTAATTTTTTAATCAAAAGATATAAAGGCATGTTATGGTTTAGGTGTGAGGTATCCCCCAAAAACTCATATATGAGATAATGAAAGAAGGTTTGGAGGTAAAATGATTGGGTTATGAAAGCCTTAACCCAATCAGTGAATTAATCCCCTGATAAGAATGACCTGGGTGGTAACTGAATGCAGGTAGGGTGTGACTAGAGGAAGTAGGTCATTGGGGGTGTGCCTTTGGGAAATATCTATATGTATACGTATATGTATATCTATATATAGTCCCTGGAAAGTGGAGTCTTTGTTTGTTTCCTGGTATGATGTTTTGAGCTACTTTCCTCCACCACACTCTTCTTCTGTGATATCCTGCCTTACTTCAGGATCTGAAGAATGGAATCAGCATCTATGGACTGAGACCTCTGAATCCATGAGTGTCAAATAAATTGTCCTCCTCTAAAATTGTGCTTATCAGGTCTTTCAGTCACAGTGATGAAAAAGCTGACTAAAACAAGAGGTGAATGGATTTAAAAAAAAAAAAAAAAAAAAAGCAAAACCCAAATATATGTTGTCTACAAAACACTCACTCAGCTTTAGGACACATTTTGACTGAAAGTAAAAAGATAGAAAAATGGTGTCATACAAATCGAAATGATAAGAGGATAAGAGAGCAGAAATCCCTACACTGAACCCCCCCCCAATACACTTCAAGTCAAAACTATAAAAAAAAAAAAAGCAAAGAATGTTATTACATAATGATAAAATGGTCAACTCCTCAAGAAAAAATTACAATTATAAATGTATATGCAACCAACCTTGTATCAACAAATATATAAAGCAATTTTTAAATGATATTAAGGGAGAGACAAATTTCAAGGTAATAACAAATAGGATACTATCCAACTTTCAACAATGGATAGATCATCCAGAAAGAAAATCAATAAGGAAATGCTGGACTTGAACTACACTAGATCAATTGCACTTAACAGTTAAATACCATTCCACACAGTAGCAACAGAATACATATTCTTCTCAAGTGCACATATAACATTCTTCAGGATAGATTATATGTTAGGTCACAAAAAAATCTTAACAAATTTAAGGATATTGTGAGCATATCAGGTATCAGTTATCATTTCAAATAATGATGGTAGGAAATTAGAAACCAATAATAAGAGAAATTTAGTAAAATTCACAAGGATGAGCAAATTAAACAATAAATTCTGGAACTACAAATAGGTCAAAGAAGAAAGCAAAAGGAAAATAAAATACATCTCAAGATATATTTTGTAAGTGAAAGCACAACATGCCAAAAACTAAAGGATGCAGAAAAGCAGTTCTAAGAGGGGAGTTTGTAGAAATAAATGACAACATTAAAAAAGAAAGTTTCTAATTAACAACCCAAGGTTGCCACTCGAAAACAAAAGGAACAAATTAATCATGAAGTGGAAGGAAATAATAAAGAACAGAGCAGAAATAAATGAAATAGAGAATTTAAAAACTATAGAAAAATAGAACTAAGTTTTTTTTTTACTTCAAAAAACGGAAAACTCTTTAGTTAGACTAAGAAAGAAAGAGAGAAAATCCAAATAAAATAAAAAATGAAGGTAGAAAGATTGCAACCAATTTATCAGAAATAAAAAAGGATTATAAGGGAATTTTACACTAAATTATGTGCCAACAAATTATATAACTACAGGAAATGAATAAATTTCTAGAAACATATAATCTACCAAGCTTGAATCAAGAAGAAACAGAAATCTGAGCAGACCAATAAAAAAATAAAGAGATTTTAGTGTAAATCAAAAATCCAAAACCAAAGAAAAACCCAGGACCAGACGGTATCAAGGTAGAATTCTATCAAGCTTTCAAAAAATTAATAACAAGTCATATTAAACTTGACTAAAAAAAGTATCTGAAGGCTTCCAAATTCATTTTATGAGGCTATCATCTCCTTAATATGAAACACTTATGCACTAGGGAAAAAAAAAACTATAGGAAGTGTTTATAATGAATACAGAGGGGAAAATTCTCAATAAAATGCTACTGAGCTGAAATTAACCCATCAAAAATATTATAAACATGTCCAAGTAAGAATTTTCCCAGTGAAGCAAGGTTTGTTTAACCTAAACAAATCAATCAATGATATATACTATGTTAAGTGAATGAGAAATAGAAACTATATGATTATTTCCATAGATGTATATGGAAAAATTCGACATCCTTTCCCAAAAATAATTGAATTAGATGTAGAAAGACATTTTCTCAACATGGTAAAGGCCATTTCTGAAAACGTCACAGCTAACAACACAACCAAATACTACCAGCTTTTTCTATATGATCCATTACAATGCAAAGATGCCTATTCCCACCACCTGTAATCTAGGTAGTACTGGAATGCTAGCCAAAGGAAAGAGACAGGGAAGAAATAAAAAGCATCCAAATTGGAAGCAAAATTATTGCTATTTGCAGATGACATGATCCTGTATGGAGGCATGATGATTTTAATAAAGAAAAAGGTAGGTTTGCTTGGGGTGATGAATAAAATGAAGAGTACTGGGCTCAGGGATGGAAGCTATTGTTTTATGATATACATGGTAAGCGAAAATATGCAAGGTAGGCAGAGTTGAAATATGTGCCTAAGTGTTTCTTGACTTTCCACGGGAGAAATTTTATTCTTTATTTTCCTATGATCTGGAAGGAGGGGACATTTGTGCTAAAAATAGTCTCATTGATTTGTCATTTACTATACCAATAACCAATTTCTTCATAAGCATGTAATAATTCCAGATTGATAGGAAGGAAAAGCTGATTGTCCAGTGAAGTCATCTTAAAAAGGCATCTACTTCCTGTTTGGGTGACAGTTATAAAAGTTGACATATTAGTTCAAAAACAATCATAACATATACATGACCACAGGTACTTACACACATCTTCTTCTTCTTTTTTTTAATTTAAAGGGGGAACTATTGCTTGAGAAAGTGGATGATCCTTCTGGGTGGGTTTTACTAGCCCAGGAAAATGGATTCATCTCTGTGGCTCTCTTCAAAGAGAGGAGTCAGAGAGGAGAATAGCAGAGGAAGTGAGGTTCAGTGACCCTGGCTGTTCCCAGCCACAGAAGCCAGTGGACCCAGGGCTTCCTTTCTTTCACAGAGTTCTTCCCTCTTGGCTATCATGTTCAGGCAAACCTTTCCCCTGGAAAAAAATTATAAATTTATGGATAGGTAAACACACAGTAGCTGTATTCATTGTATATTAACATGTTATTTTGAATTATTTCCATAGCAATTGGGAAGCTGCAAATAGTATCACAAGCAAGTAGGAGATAGAGTCCACACGGGTCACACAATTTCCTTTGGATTTTGTATAGTGTTGAAACTGCAAGTTCTTCACCCAGGTCTCCTTGAAGAATGATATAAAATACAGCTTTCATCCTAGCCTATAATTTTCTGTGTAATGGAGGTGCTTCTTTTGTCACATGTCAAAAACAACACTCAGTGAAAGAGATTCTGAGCACAGCCACATTATGATGTCATACCAGAGAGGTTCGACCTTGTCACCTAGATCCCATTTTATTCCATTCCAGAAACTTCTTTACTAACACTGATAAAAGGTTTAACTGTCATCCCATGTCTGTCCCTAAAATTATATGTATATGAACATATTACAAAACTGGACTATAAACATATAAAAGCACATCAAGGCGGTAAAATTGCCAAAAGATCCAGAATCCTTTTGTTTTGCTTTTCTGTAACTATAGAACTCCTGATTTAAAAAGCATAACAAACTCCCACAGATTTTGTGATGATTCCTTCTTAGGCAGAAATACAAATATAATTACACATGGTTTTACTATTTTGGACACTAGATAGGCTTTGTTATTTTTTAAGAGAGATAAAGAAACGGCTTTGATTATATTAACATGTGCAACCTTAGAGGAAGAAGTTGAAGAGATCAGCCATTCCCAAACAGTCAAGTCCATCTTCATGCCTTTATTTTTAAACACTTACCCATTTGTCTCAGAAAATATAGTCCAGATACAAAAAGATAATGCCAAGGAAGAACTCGAAATCTAAGACTTCTGGTCCTGTTTGGCACAAAATAACAGATATTGCAGTAGGCCCTGACTATAATATTTATTAATGCTGTTCAAAGTACATGAAACAGCTATTTCAGATGCTGAACAAGGGGCAGCAGAGTAGAGAGGAACATGGAAGGTGGTTGCTACAATATTTCCTGCTTTCTGCCTGGAGGATCTTAGCAAACAACAATGTAGGTAGGGGAAGGCCAAGCAGAGTGGGTTGGTTACCCTGGGAGAAGTAGTCATAGATCAGTGCTTATCTGTTGAGTAGGCTGGAACAGGAGGGGCCCAGTGCCAAAAGCATGAGATGAAGTACTAAAGGAACCCTTGATGCACACACAGAGGCCACGCAGGGCATAGCAAGGGAAAATCTATGAGCTAAATGGAAAGACCTAAGAGAATTCTGGAAGACTGCAGCATACACACAGGGTGCCTATGGGACAAGTGTTAGGTCTACTGTAGATAAGTTAGAGGAAGGTGAGCGAGAAAGACAGAAGGAGGAGGAGAAGAAGAAGGAGGAGGAGGAGGAGAAGGAGATCTTCAAATGTGAAAAAAATATATATTTTTCTAACATTCTTTAAAATTATAAGATTTTTTTGAACACTATTGTAATAGAAGAACCTGAACTCAACTCCAAGTAAAACAAAGATAGCTAGCATTTGTAGCTAAAGTGCATAGTGTATCAGTGCATAGAAAATATTAAAAACAGGAGTAGACATCAAGAGTAGGACGGTTCTCCCTAAAGTGACTTGATAGGATTATTTGTTAAAAGCAGTCTGTCAAGACGAAGACAGGGACTAGTGCTGATGTCCAGTGAAGAAGAGGGTTCAGAGCAGACTGACTGAAATTTCATCAGAGAGGGAGTTCTGTCAAAAGAATGATGCTGATCTGTCAGTAAGTTAATTCTTGTCATAATACAACACAACATGCATTAGAGAAAAATAAGTCAAAATCTACATCCTCAAATATACAACATTAAGTGCCATTTCCTGAATAAAAATTAAAAACTGCAAACCAAAACCACACAATGATATTATATGAAAACGACACCAATAACTCTCATGAACACAGTTTCAAAATTTCTCAACAAAAGATCAGTAAGTAAAATTCAACAGTGTATAAAAGGAGTTTCGCACCACAGTAAATGAGGAGTCGTTCAAGGTATGCAAGGCTGATTCAACAAATGAAAGTCAATTAATAGAAACCATAGCACTATAAAAATTAATAAGGAAAAATCACATGGTCATATGAAAAATAGCAGAAAAAGCCTTTGACATAATCCAATACCCATACATCATTAAAAAAAGAAAAGCTTAAAAGTTGTGCTTCATTTGTGTACAATGAATCGAAATGCATTCTGCTGTCATGTATAACTAATTAGAACAAATAAAAAATATAAAAAAAAAAAGAAAAGAAAAACTCTCAGCAGACTAAGAAAGTAGAGCATGTTATGGGTCAGATATGAAGTGTCCCTCAATGACTCATGTATGAGAGATCTGGTCCCCAAGGTACAATATTCAGAATGGAGCTTTTGGCAAGGGATTGAATGAAGAGGACTTGGACCTCTTCAGTGGATTAATCCATTGATAGCAGAATGTCCTCTTGGAAGGTGGTGGAGTCCAAGGTAAGGCCTACCTGACTCTATCCCTGGCTCTTTTCCCACCCCTGTCTTTCTCTCTGTTACTCCCTCTCTGCCTCCTGGCTTCCGTGAGCTGACAGCTTTCTTCCACCACATGCTTCCACCATGATGTTCTAGCTCTCCTCAGACTCAAAGCAATGGAGCCTGCTGACCATGCATAGAAACCTCTGAAACCATGAGCCAAAAGAAATTTTGTCCTCCTCCAAGTTGTTTGTGTGAGACATTTTGGTCACAGTGACATAAAGCTGACTAATACAGAGGGACAACTTCTCAACTTCATCAAGATAGTATACATATGCCTAATAGGAGAAACCAGATGATCTCCCATGAAGCTCAGGAGCAAGGTTAGGGTGTCCCTCTCACCACTTCTTTTGAACATAGGACTGAGAGTCCCAGCTAATGAAATAGACAAGAAAAAGGAATAAAAGGTATACAGACTAAAAATAAATAAATAAAACTGCCTTCTTTGCCAGACAACATGATTGTCTACTTGGAAATCTGAAAGAATCAACAACAGCAAAATGAAATTAATAAGGCATTTTAATGAGGATTTGGGATGCAAGGTTAATATATAAAAGTTAATGAATTTCCTATTTACCAATTATAAACAAGTAGAATTTGAAATTAAAAAAGAACTACCATTTCTATTAACACTCCCCCAAATTAAATAACTCGGTATAACACTGAAAAACATGGACAAGATCTATGTAAGAAAAACTACAACATTCTGATGAAAAAAAAAATTCGAAGATCTAAATAAATGAAGAGATATTCCATGTACAATTGATAGGAGAATTCAATATTATCAAAATGTTATTTCCTTCCCAACTTAGTATATTGATTCAGTGAAATCCAAATCAAAATGACAATAGTTATTTTGTAGATATCAGTCAACTTCTTGTAAAATTTACTTTGATAGATAATGACCCAGAAATAGCCAATTAAATGTTGAAGGAGAAAACTAAAATCTTTGGACTGACATCATCCAACTTCAAGTCTTACGATAAAGCTACAGTAATCAAATCAGTGTTATTGGTCAAGAAATTGACACATAAATCAATGGAACTGGATGGAGAACCCAGAAAACACACACACACACACACACACACACACACACAAATGTAGTCACTTGACTTTTGACCAAAAAATACAGGCAATTCAATGGAGAAAAATATCATTTTTTTAGCACTCTGTGCTGGCATAACCAGATATCCATATGCAGAAAAATGAATCTAGACACAGACCTTATACCACTCATTAAAATTAACTCAAAATGACATTTTCTTTATCCATTCATCTACTGAAGGGCATCTAGGTTGGTTTCACAGTTTAGCTATTGTGAATTGTGCTGCTATAAACATTGATGTGGCTGTATCCCTGTAGTATGCTGTTTTCAAGTCTTTTGGGTAAAGACCAAGGAGTGGGATAGCTGGGTCATAAGATGGTTCCATTCCAAGTTTTCCAAGGTATATCCATACTGCTTTCCATATTGGCTGCACCATTTTGCAGTCCCACCAACAATGTATGAGTGTGCCTTTTTCTCCACATCCTCTCCAACATTTACTGTTGTTTGTGTTCTTAATAGCTGCCATTCTGACAGGTGTGAGATGAAATCTTAGAGTGGTTTTGATTTGCATTTCTCTAATTGCCAGAGAGGTTGAGCATTTTTTCATGTAATTGTTGATTGATTGTATATCTTCTTCAGAGAAGTGTCTGTTCAGTTCCTTGGCCCATTTATTGATTAGGTTATTTTTTTTTTTTTTTGGTGTTAAGATTTTTGAGTTCTTTATATATTCTAGAGATTAGTGCTCTATCTGATGTGCATGTGGTAAAAATTTATTCCCAATTAGTAGGCTCTCTGTTCACCTCACTGAGTGTTTCTTTTGCTGAGAAGAAGCTTTGTAATTTGAGTCTATCCCATTTATTGATTCTTGGTATTAATTCTTGTGCTACAGGAGTCTTATTAAGGAACTTGGGGCCAAATCCAACATGTTGGAGATTAGAGCTTACTTTTTCTTCTATTAGGTGTAGTGTCTCTGGTCTAATTCCTAAATCCTTGATCCACTTTGAGTTGAATTTTGTGCATGGTGAGAGATAGAGGTTTAATTTCATTTTATTGCATATGGATTTCCAGTTTTCCCAGCACTATTTGTTGAAGAGGCTATCTTTTCTCCAATGTACATTTTTGGCGCCTTTGTCTAATATAAATTATAGACCTAAAACTAAAACACAAAACTGTAAAACTCCCAGAAGATAATGTAGGAGAAAATCTTGACAACCGGTGAAGGAGCCTATAATCAAGGAGATAGCTAAAGATTGCGGTTAGCTGAGAGCCATAAAAGATATTCTAGTTTCCACCTGATAGTAATACATCATTCAAGGAATCTTTGTATGCCCGTGAACACTGCGTGACGCACCTGTAAGCTCGAGCTGTAAGCACGTGTCCTTGTTAAAGCTATATGTATATAACTGGGTGAGTTTGGTTAGAGTGGGTGGGAAGAAGAAGAAGGTGGTGGTTGGAGTTAGAGCGTTTGGAGTGATTGCTGGAGCCAGAGAGAGAAGAAGAATAAAAGACCTTTTTTCATTTTCATCCTGCCTCCGAATTTTCCTGCGACGTTCATTGCTCCAAGCGGTTTCCGCTTCAGGCAGCAACAAGTGGTGGCCTGTACGGGGAATTTGGCAGCAAGGTAAGAAAAAAAAAATTTAAAAATATGGGAGCGAATATAACAAAAAGTTGGTTTATAAAAGCCACGAATGAAATTTTTGATATCGAGAACTCAGAGGATAGTGAGAAAAGTGAACAAGAAAGCATATCCTCTGACTCAATTGAGACCAGCAAGGAGAGTAGTAATGTAAATTCAAAAGTAAGAACTGCAAAAGCCATCAGAAGCTTAATAAAATTAGCTGAGGAGTATGTACTCTCCTTAGAAGCTGAAACTCAGGATACTAGTGAAAGTGATAATAGTAACAAGGAGCCAAACCATGAGAGTACGGTCTCCTCCACTGAGCCAGTTAGGAATTATGAAGCTAGTAGTGAGGAGGAATCAAAAAGCGATTTGGGGAGCACAGTCTCCAATAAAAAGAACAAAAAGAAATTAAAAAAGAGAAAAGACCGTCAAATAGAGGAACCACTAGTGCCCTCTGCTCCTTCATGGATAGAATCCCTAACAGAAACAATAAGGAGGATTGATCAGAGTGTACGTGCCCTTGAGGTAGAAATTGGCGGCCTTTCTGAGCGCTTATACGCTCTCGAACAACATAGACCGCAGGAGCACCTAGAACTGCCAGTATTTCAAAATGAAGAGGGACAAAGATATCACGAGTCCCTAGACTTTAAAACAATAAAGAATTTTAAAGAGGCGGTAATGACCTATGGGCCTCAAGCTCCATTCACATTAAGTATGATAGAGTCACTTAACACCCTAACCTTAGCCCCCTCAGATTGGAAAAGTCTATGCAGAGCGGTACTAAGTGGGGGTCAATACCTAATCTGGAAAACTCAATTCCAGGAACTTTGTTCAGAAATAGCAAAGAGAAATGCTGCAGCAGGTTTCCCTCAACGCAATATAGATATGCTCACAGGGGAAGGTCAGTTCGCCGAACTACAAAATCAGCTACAATACGATCCCGGTGTGTATGCCCAGATACACACTGCAGCTGTGAAAGCCTGGAAGACAATATCAGGCACAGGGGATCTGCAAGGCAGCCTATCAAAAGTTATACAAGGGCCTAACGAACCTTACGCTGATTTTGTAGATAGACTCTTAAAAACAACATCTAGAGTTTTTGGCGAAGTCGAGCAAGCTATGCCTCTAGTTATCCAATTAGCGTACGACAATGCTAATAAATATTGCCAGGATGCAATAAGGCCGTGGAGAAGTAAAAAAAGACTTATCAATTTATATCAGACTGTGCAAAGACATTAACAAGGCTGTTATCACAGGCAACGTAATTGCTGCAGTGATGAAAAATTCCTCCCCTCAAAATTCCCAAAGGTTTCAACCTAGAACAGGATATTCCAGACAAAAGTATTATAATCAACCAAGATATGCTAAGCAATATCCCCCAAGGGTAATAAGATCAAATTCATACCGTGCTCCAGGCCGATGCCCCAGGTGCAAAAAAGGTATACATTGGGCCAATCAATGCCATTCCAGATATGATATATATGGAAATGATTTATCAAGGATTTCAAAAAACGGGGCACGGGGCCCAATGCCCCGGGGCCCACAAATGTACGAGGCACTAGAGGAGGAATGCGCACTAGAGGAGGAATGCCCTCAGATCCAAATGATTCCTCGTCACAATCCCTCCTACCCATTAACTCCCTTATCAGAGGGACAAGAGGAAGTGCAGGATTAGATCTCTGTTCTACTGCCTGATGGTCCTGACACCTGAAATGGGGGTTCAGCTGATTCCTACGGGAATCAGGGGACCTCTCCCTTCAGGAACTGTGGGACTAATCCTTGGGCGTAGTTCCAAGAGTTTATTAGGCTTTAATGTTATACCAGGGGTTATTGATTCAGATTATAATGGAGAGATTAAAATAATGCTAAGTACACACAGGGGCATCATCTCCGTAAATCAAAGAGACAGAATCGCACAGCTGCTCCTCATTCCCAGTCTCCATAGTTCTTTTAAAAGCATGCCACAAAATAGAAATAGCAGAGCATTCGGTTCCACTGGTTCAGGACCTATGGCTTTCTGGGTACAGGATTGTTCACGGAGGCCGATGTGCAAATTAAAAATTCAAGGTATAGAGATGGAGGGGCTGATTGATACAGGAGCTGACTCTTCCATCATAAATCTACAACAATGGCCTAAGCACTGGCCTCTACAGAAAGCCTCGACCAGTTTAAGAGGCTTGGGATATAGTAATACCCCAGCACAAAGTGCTGTAATCTTAAATTGGCAAGACAATGAAGGCCATACAGGAATATTCCAACCTTATGTTTTAAACAGCTTGCCAGTTACCCTATGGGGAAGAGATATCTTACATCAAATGGGGCTACACCTAGCAACCAAGCCTGCAGGTGTTAAGAATAAAAATCCTAATCATAATAAAAAAGGCAAAGGACATTTTTTCTAGGGGCCACTGAGAAAACAATTTTAAAAATACCATGGCTCTCTAATAAGCCAGTTTGGGTCCCTCAGTGGCCCTTATCCAAAGAAAAATTGCAAGCGGCCCATCAATTAATTAAAGAACAATTAGAAGCAGGACATATAGAGCCTTCCACCTCTCCCTGGAATTCTCCCATATTTGTAATTAAGAAAAAATCAGGAAAATGGAGACTATTACAAGACCTAAGACAAATTAATAAACCAATGCAAATTATGGGACCTACCCAACCTGGACTTCCTAATCCTGTAGCTATTCCAAAAAACTATTACCTTATAACTCTTGATATAAAGGACTGTTTCTTTTCCATTCCCCTACATCCTCTGGATGCCCCCAGGTTTGCTTTTTCAATTTCTTCTATCAATAATAATGGCCCTGATAAAAGATATCAATGGAAAGTATTGCCGCAGGGAATGGCAAATAGCCCTACAATGTGCCAACTATATGTGGACAGAGCTATACAGCCCATTAAAAACAAATATCAAGACCTCATGTGTCTACACTACATGGACGATGTTTTATTAGCTCACCCTAATCAACAAATCTTATTTAATATATTTAGTGAAATAACAAAAAATTTTAAAAAATATGGATTATATATAACAGAAGAAAAAGTTCAAAGCAGATCACCTATACTATATTTAGGCTTTAAAATCATGGATACTTTTGTTAAACCCCCAAAAATTCTAATAAGTAAAGAACATTTGACCACCCTCAATGATTTCCAAAAATTATTGGGAGACATTAATTGGCTTCGCCCTACACTAAGCCTCACTACTGGACAATTAAAACCTTTATTTGACATCCTTCGCGGGAACCCTGATCCATCCTCACCGCGAACATTAACTCCTGAGGCCAGGAGAGCTCTAAAATTAGTAGAACAGGCCATTGAAAGATCCCATTGTGATAGATTTGATTTTGCACAACCACTAATATTGATTATTATTCCTTCACAATATACACCAACAGGAGTATTTTGGCAACAGGGACCTATATTATGGATACATTTGCCTGTCTCTCCTAAAAGTACAATTGAGTCTTATACCTCCATGGTGGCTAAACTTATTCTTCAAGGACTTAAAACCTCTACTAAAATATTTGGAATTCATCCCGCTACTATTATTACTCCTTATTCATCATCACAGTTTGAATATTTGTGCTTCAATGATAATGATTGGGCTATAGCTAGATGCTCTACTTCTGCAAATTTTGACAATCATATTCCTAAATCTCCTATACTGTCCTTTTGTATCAATCATCCTATCATATTCCAACAGGTAATAAAAAATCAACCCATTCCTAAAGCATTTAATGTATTTACAGATGGATCCTCTAACGGTACTGCTGCAGTAGTCACTCAAAATGAAAAAATGATTCATATCACTAATCAAAAATCAGCTCAATTAGTGGAACTCGAAGCTATAATAATAGCTCTGGAAAATTTTAAAGAACAGCCTATGAATATTTTCTCAGACAGCCACTATATTGTACATGCTGTCCCTAAATTGGAGCTAGCAGGTCCAATAGCACCACATACTCCAGCTTTTAAATTGGTTTCTCAAATCCAAAATCTCCTATGGCAACGAAAAGAACCTTTATTTATAGGTCACATAAGAGCTCACACTAATCTGCCTGGTCCTCTCCATGAAGGTAATAAAAAAGCTGATGCCCTCACTAAAACAATATTTATATTTACTACAGTACAACAAGCTACTTTATTTCATTCCCAGTTCCATGTTAATAGCACTACCTTAAGACAAAAATTTAAAATCACAAAAGAACAAGCTCGTAGAATTGTAAAAGAATGTCCATCTTGTGTAACACTTTTGCCCAATCCACATTATGGGGTTAACCCACGAGGTTTGATGCCCAATCATTTGTGGCAGATGGATGTCACACATGAGACAAGTTTTGGAAAATTACGATTTATTCATGTCACCATAGATACATGCTCAGGCATGATTTTTGCTTCTTTACATTCCAGAGAAAAAGTTAAAGATACTATATCTCATTGTCTGCAAGCTTTTGCTGCATTGGGCATCCCCAAAATGCTTAAAACAGATAATGGCCCTGCATATACATCCACATCCTTCAAACAATTTTGTACAAAGTTCAATATTATCCACAAAACAGGTATCGCTTATAATCCTCAGGGACAAGGAATAATTGAAAGAGCAAATCGGACACTTAAAAATATGTTACTAAAGCAAAAAGATGGAAACTGGAAAAATCCTAAGGACAGATTGGCAGTTGCCCTGTTTACCCTAAATTTCTTAACTTTAGATTCTAATGGACATTCGGCTGGAGATAGACACTGGAACCCACACCAACAACATAAACCTTTGGTTTACTGGAAGAATGTTCTCTCAGGTACATGGAAGGGTCCAGACCCAGTATTAATTTGGGGGAGAGGATCTGTTTGTGTTTTTCCAAAGCACGAATCCTCTCCAATATGGATACCATCTAGATTGATAAAGCAGGTACAAAGTCAAAAGGATCAAGACGAAGTTATTGAGGAGTCTAGATTGAATAAACAAGTACAAAATCAAGAGGACCAAAATGAAGGTATGGAGTGATTCCCTTAAGAGTCCTCCATTAAATTTACAACTTAAATTTCATCTTCCCGGCCGGGACAAGAAGATCTCTCTTCAGTGTATACACAATTGTATTCTTTTTTCTTTTATATATGTATTTATGTCTGTGCATTTGTCTAAATTTCATGTTAATGTGATGTCACAAATATATGTTTATATGTGCGTCTGTCTAGTGTGATGTCACAAATAATTAAGCGCTTATGGAAAAAAAAAATAAGTAGATAGATATAGATCCAAATAATGTTAATTCATTTAAGCTTAGAATATTCTAATTAGATAATCAATATATATATATATATATATACATAGATAGATATTCATATAAGTTCAGAATACTCTAATTAGATAATCAATTATAATGATAATCAATTTTGATTTATAGTTGTCTCCGGGACTTTTCTTCAGCTGTGAATATGTTTAATGTTGTATAACCTGATATTTTGGTGTTCCGACATAGGATCGTTTATTTGTTATTAACTTCATTTGTTTAATAGCTGATTAATTTGAATTATTTTAACAGGTATAGGATTGCTGTGTATATAGAGACTCGAGGATTCCAGCTAACAAATTATTTTTCCAAAGTGCCTTTAGCTTTTCTTTATCTTTAATGCAGTAAACACCCTCAGTTTCTCTTTGATTATTTCTGAATGTGATATTTTGCCAGCTTATGTTTGTGGGAGCTTAAGCAGCAATGTGTGTGAGCAGAGATCAACTCTTATTTTCTACTCTAATAATTCTTTTTTTAGTTTGACAGCTCACCTTTTGATCTCAGTGCTGGAATAGCACTGCCTTTCCCTTAATAATGGATGCTTGAGTTTTTAGGTAGCGGGCCCTGAAGATTTGCCGGTGGAAATGTCTAGACATAAAAAAGACAGCTGCTGCTACAACTGCAGGGACCGCGGTCGCTGCAAGCATCCCTGCTGCTCAAGCATCAAACAACCTAACCAGCAGTGTGGCCTCTGCTCTGCATGCATGGGGCCTCCTGAATCTATGTGTTATAACTTATGGACATTTTGATTTTCCATTATTTTGGGACATTACGGGACAATGCCTTGCGGGTATTTGTCTAAGAGAACTCAGTGCGTTACTTGATGAAACTAAGGGCAGCTGATTCGCTTAAAGAATTTGATACGCTATGGAAACTTGGCTCGTCAGCAGTAGGCTTACCGCCTTAAAGCCGCAGCATCTCCTAAAAATTGGACAGCTGTTAGTCAACACACAGTCGATCCTGAAGGGCTCTATTGGATGGCTGGTTAGCCTATGACGGGTAAGATCCCCAGAAGGGGACAACCTAAGACACGGCACAGTCGCACGGGACAGTCTAATGTGGCCGGCATGTCAACCTAAGACAGGAGTCAGGACAGCCTAGACTCCCATGACGGGTAAGAATGTCAGTTGCACATGGACGTCCTAGAACATCCCCTCTTTTAAAACTAAAAGGGGGAAATGAAGGAGCCTATAATCAAGGAGATAGCTAAAGATTGTGGTTAGCTGAGAGCCATAAAAGATATTCTAGTTTCCACCTGATAGTAATACATTATTCAAGGAATCTTTGTATGCCCGTGAACACTGCGTGACGCACCTGTAAGCTCGAGCTGTAAGCACGTGTCCTTGTTAAAGCTATATGTATATAACTGGGTGAGTTTCGTTAGTGTGTGTGGGGAAGAAGAAGAAGGTGGTGGTTGGAGTTACAGCTTTGGAGTGATTGCTGGAGCCGGAGAGAGAAGAAGAATAAAAGACCTTTTTTCATTTTCATCCTGCCTCCGAATTTTCCTGCGGCGTTCGTTGCTCCGAGCGGTTTCCGCTTCAGGCAGCAACAAACCGGAGGTTCACTGTTGACTTTTTCAATACAACACCAAAGACCTGACTCAAGAAAAAATAATTGATAACCTACATTCATTTACATACTGTCTATTAAACCATAGCATTAAATAAACCTTTAATGCTACTATGACAGAATCAAATAATGTGACAGAGATCTAACAACCATGCCTACCACAAAGATTAAAATATTCACTGCCTGGTCCTTTTCAGGAAACAATTCAAAAATCCCTCCATCAAAAAAATTAACTTCTTCTGAAAGTGAGCATTTATTAAAAAATGAAGAAAGGAAGGGAGGGAGGAAGGGAGGGAGGAAGGAAGAAAGAAATAAATTTATTTTAATTCCAAGCTTTTGATCAATATATTACATCAGAATTTTATTTATTTATTTATTTATTTATTTATTTATTTATTTATCTATATCCTTCAGGTATGTTCATTTAGGAAGGAAGAAGGTAAGAAAGAAGGAATTAAGAGAGAAAAAGATGTAACTATATAAAATACAAATTTGCAAAACATATTCCCTGTTTAATGGATTGTTTGTTATGTGGAATCACAATACATATACCATGAAAAAACTTTACGCAAAATAACTATTACAAAAAATAGTTTAAAATAAAATGTCTTAAGAATAAATTTATAGGAGCCTTCTATCTTTTAACGCTGTGGCCTTCCAGCGGGGAATATGGAGTGCAGGGTCCATATCCTTCCCTGTAACCCCTACTGTCTTGGTAATATTGGCTATTATGCATCCCTGCTTACTAATGGTGTGAATGTGGCCAAATATTTTGCCTTTGTAAACATATTTTTCCAACTATTAAACAGGAGTAGCAATAATACACAGGGTTGTTTTGAACATTAAATAAAATGTCATAAAAACATGCACATTCTAGGACACATAATAAGCAGATGAAAAATGTGAGTTGACTTTTTTTTCCTCTCTTGCCCTCCTGATCTCCTGATGCCCTCCTCAAATGCTCAAAATACCAACTAATCCAATTCAGATATTTTGTCCTAAAAAAATCAAATTAGGTATTAATATTTGATGTGTGTGTGTGTGAGTGTGTGTGAACTAGTGAACAATCCACCCATTCCCTGTGTCACAATAACTGATTTTTTTTCAGGCTCACTCTTAACTTAGGAGAACTTCTATGTTCCCTGGTTAAGGTGTCTTATTAATTTATTTGGAATTATATGCTACATTAACATATGGCAAAATTTAGATTTTTGGAGTTTGCTCTCTGGAAAGTCAAAATAAATTCCTTGACCCCAAATTTTTACTTATAGGATCTATTATTTTGATAAGGAGGAGAAGGCTCATATAGGACAACATAATAATAAGGAATCTTGAAAGTAAAAGCTTTAGTACGGAATGTGTGCAGTTGTAATGCTGCAGAACAGAGTGGTCCAAGTAGGAGTTCTTAGACTATAATGGTGTTATTTAAATTCCACCTTGAAAACTGACAGTTTGTTTAGGGGACTATTGTGTTCCAGATTCCATCTCAACATAAATCTTGCCTTCCCACAGGCTTCTGAGAAGCTTTCTATTTTGTCATCTTCTTCTAAAGACTCCTTCAAAACCTTCCCAGCAAACCGGGATTTTCTGCCATGAAAAACAGAGGCTATGTTTTTAAAGAAAAAGAAAACATCTTCTCTTTCAAATTAAACCACATGACAATGAAAATTTTAGAAATTCTCATTGGATTTCAAGGACTAAACAATCTGAAGATGTCTTTTCAATTTTGTTTTCCACTTAATCATTCTGATTCTTTCCCTCTTTATTGTCACACCCCTCCACTCCGTAGAATAGCTACTTAGTACTACATTGTAAGAGTAGACTTAGCTGCTGGCTAATAAAATCAATGACACCCTGTGAAACCTGCTTAAGAACATGTGTTTAGGGACCACCCACTTACTTTGAATTTCTTATATAGTCATATAATTTTTTAGAATAACTGTTTTTGGAAGGCATTCCCAGAAATTGTGCCCTAACAAAACAATAGTTTAGAAGAGGTATTATATATATAAAAAAAAAAAAAAAAAAAACCTGAAACACACACACACACAAAACACATGTTGCAAGGCTGTTTAGTACTTTCATTTAAAATGGATCCATATTGCAGAAGGATTATTTCTGAATTTTATGACATACTTTAAAATGAATATTATGATTTTAAGAGTCTACAAGTTATCCAAAGACAACTTCTTTCCCAAAGTCACCTCAAAGTGGAAAAGTGAACTGTGCACATTTCATCAGGGTTCTGGCTTACTGTCTAGGTTCTAGGTAGACTTCTCGCCCCCTACCCCCTGCCCTACACATACACACACACACACACACACACACACACACACACACACACACACAAATACAGACTTTGAGATAAACTTGCTGCTTTTGGGGCACCCTCCCCTACCATCAGTGATGTCTAAAAGTGCCATAGAAAACAATGTCTTGGGATGCTCTCATGGCAGCCGATCTTTTCAAATCTCCCTAAGAGCCCTCCTGTAAATCCTATAAACCAGTCAGGATGATATGTCCGGGTGAGGGGCAAGGTCCACTTTCAACATTAGGTTTGTGGCAAATCCCAGAACACCCCCAGATGGGGGCAACCAGCTGCTCCAATGCCTGCTGTACAAGCAGAGCTGGACAGCAAGAGCTGTCAGAAAGGAGAGGTCCAGGACGCAGTGTACTAGCCTGGGCTACCAAGGAAACACCAACAGAACAACAGAACCCAAGCCTGGCTAGAAAGCTGGGCTCGCAGATTGGAAAATGATCAAGCACAAAGAGTGGAAAACCCTGCATCCCCCGTGCATAAAAACTATGATGGTAATCTCATATTTCCATCTAGAAAGACAAAACTCCATGAAGAAAGACACTGTGGTGAGAAAGCAAAATGGGCAGAGCTGAGACACGGGGTTGGAACATAAAGACAGAATCATGTTGAGACACATACAGAGTGGAAGCAGATCCCAGAAAACACTGGTGTGTTTGAATCTGAACTAAAAACAGTACACTGGGAGGCAAGGCCAATAAAGCTCTCAACTTGAGTGAGTGAGGACGTAAGGATTCTTCCTGAGCACAGCGGTGCTGGGAAACTGGAGGACAATGGCGGCCATTCTCAGTCCTTGAGATAATAGCCCAGTGAGCAGCTCTGGACCAGCTAAACTGAGAGAACCGCATACAACATTTTTGAGAGAAAAAGTTAAGAGTAACATTAAGGATATTTGAACACACAAGGAAAACAGACTAGATAATTGTCATTGAACTCACCTATAAAAAGAAAAACACTTCTTTTCAGACTGACCAGTGAAGCCCAATCAAACGCTGTGTTATAGAAATAAACTTCTAATGATATGATTCAAGAAAGTTAAAAGGGTAGGCAAATAATTATCAAGTAATTTTTTAAATAGGTCATATATTTATTAGGCAAGTTAGAACTCATGATAAAGCCTTTTAATAAGATGAATAAAGATGTGTAGTGAAGTTTAAAAAACAAAATGAATATCACCCTAGTAAAATACAATGGATCATTTCCTGGAGTAGAAATTATAAGATGTGAAAAGATTAGCTTACAAGGAAAACTAGAGAACTAAATCACTTCTTTCAGACTTAGACAATTATAGATTAAGTGGACATTATTATAAGGTTGATAACTAAATATGATACTTATAATGCATGTAAGATATCCTAATGATAGGCTAGAAATTTTCACTAAAAATACACATGGAATATTTATGAAAATTTCTTATACATCAATGCCTAAAATAAATCTCAATAAATTAGTAAAAAGAAGTAATACAAATTACTTTGTCCTACTTCTATATACTAAAATGAGGAATTAGTAAAATTAAAAGAGTGTATAGGGAAAATTAATATAATTCTCCATCAAACAAACTATGGATCAGAAGGGAAAAAACAAAATGAACAGATAGGATTCTTAGAAATAATGATAATCAAATCGCAGCATTCCAGCCGGGTGCAGTGGCGCACGCCTGTAATCCAAGCAGCTCGGGAGGCTGAAGCAGGAGAATCAAGAGTTCAAAGCCATCCCATTTATTGATTATTAATTGTATTTCTTGAGCTTTAAGAGGCTTGTTAAGGAAGTTGGGGCCTAATCCGACATGATGAAGATTTGGAACTACTTTTTTTTTTCCTTTTAGGCGCAGGGTCTCTGGTCTAATTCCTAGGTCCTTAATCCACTTTGAGTTGAGTTTTGTGCATGGTGAGAGATAGGGGTTTATTTTCATTTTATTGCATTTCCAGTTCTCCCAGCACCATTTTTTGAAGAGGCTATCTTTTCTCCAATGTATGTTTTTGGTGCCTTTGTCTAGGACGAGACAATTGTATTTATGTGGGTTTGTTTCTGTGTCTTCTATTCTGTACCATTAGTATACATGTCTATTTTGGTGCCAATAGCATGCCATTTTTGTTACTATACAGTTGTTGTATAGTTTAAGGTCTGGCATTGTGATGCTTCCTGCTTCACTCGTCTTGCTAAGGATTGTGCTTCTTCTCAGCAAAAGAAAAAAATAAATAAGGTGAAGAGAAAGCTTACGTGTTGGGAGCAAATTTCTGCCACATGCACGTCAGAGAGAACATTAATCTCCAGAATATATAAAGAACTCATAAAACTTAATATTGAAAAAACAAACAACCCAATCAATAAATGGGCTAAGGAGCTGAATAGACACTTTTCAGAAGATATACAATTGATCAACAAATATATGAAAAAAATGTTCAACATATCTATTAATTAGAGAAATGCTAATCAAAACTACTCTAAGATTTCCTCTCACTCCAGTCAGAATGGCAGTTATCAAGAATGCAAACAACAATAAGTGTTGGCCAGGATGTGGGGGGGGAAGGAACACTCATACATTGCTAGTGGGGCTGCAAATTGGTGCAACCAATCTGAAAAGCAGTATGGAAATTCCTTAGGAAACTTGGAATGGAACCCCCATTTGACCCAGCTATCCCATGCCTCTGTCTATACCCAAAGGACTTAAAGTCAGCATACTATAGTAACGTACCCACATCAATATGCAAAGCAGCTCAATTCACAATAGCTCAACTGTGGAAGCAACCTAGATGCCCTTTAACCAATGAATGGATAAAGAAACTGGGGTATATATACACAATGAATATTATTCAGCATTAAAAGAGAATAAATAAAATTATGGCATTTTCAGGTAAATGGATGAAGCTTGAGAATATCATGCTAAGGGAAGTAAGGCAATCCCAAAAAAACAAAAGGCTAAATGTTCTCACTGATAAGTCCATGCTGATCCATAATTGAGGGAAGTATGGGGAAAATGGCGGAACTGTGATTGGGAAAAGTGGAGGAAGTGGGGAGGCGGCATGGGGGCAGGAAAGATGGTAGAATGAGATGGACATCATTACTTTAGGTACATGTATGACTGTACATCTGGTACAATGCTACATCGTGTACAACAAGAGAAATGAAAAGGTGTGCTCCATTTGTGTACAATGAATCAAAATGCATTCTACTGTCATATATACCTAATTAGAATAAATAAGTAATTAAGAAGAGTTCAAAGCCAGCCTCAGCAAAAGCAAGGTACTAAGCAACACAGTAAGACCCTGTCTCTAAATAAAATACAAAATAGGGCTGGGGATATGGTTCAGTGGTCGGCTGCCCCTGAGTCCAATCCCTGGTACCCCACCAAAAAAAAAAAACAAAAAAAAACCCCCAAGAACTCTAGAATTTGGGCTATGGCTGACATTGTCTTAAGAGCAATGGTTGTAGCATAAAATAACTACATAGATAAAACAATAAAAATTAAAAACTTAAAAATCCCAATCAAAATAATTAATAAAGAGCCAGGCGCGGTGGCGCACGCCTGTAATCCCAGTACTTGGGAGGCTGAGGCAGGAGGATCGCGAGTTCAAAGCCAGCCTCAGCAATGGCGAGGCACTTAGCAACTCAATGAGACCCTGACTCTCATAAAATACAAAAAGGGCTGGGGATGTGGCCCAGTGGTCAAGTGCCCCTGAGTTCAATCCCCGGTACCAAAAAATAATAATAATAATAATAATAATAATAATAATAATTAATAAAGATTAAAGCAGAGGGTTAAGAATTAGAATTGAGGGCTGGGGTTGTGGCCCAGCGGTAGAGTGCTCGCCTAACACGTGCGCGGCCCAGGTTCGATCCTCAGCACCACGTACAAATAAAACGCATCCTGTACAACTAAAGCAAATAAATAAATATTAAAAAAAAAGAATTAGAATTGAAAATAATAAAAGGCAACTCTGATTAAAAATAAGTCCTGCTGATTGAACTGGTATTTTTAAAAAGGGAGAAAGAAGCTACATATACAACATTAGAAATGACAAGGATAAAATAATTGATATAAAGCAAATTTTTAAAAATAGGAGCACTCAAAGACTACTATAAACTGTTCATTACAAACTGAGGACAAAAGATTTTTAAAATGAGCTTTTTGGAAAACAATTTCTAAACTTCTTAAAAGGGGAGGAACAGAAACAAAATATTTAAATATTTCTGGAAAATAAAAAATAAAACAAAACACATTGCCCCAATGGAGTCACAGAGATGTTTTATTAAACTTTTATAGATTAGCTATTTCCATTATGTCTTAAAATGATTTGGAGCACAGAAAGAGAAAAGGAAATTTGGCATGCTTCTATTTGGAATTCAAAGCATAATGACTGTGTATTAAAGGACTGTAGAAAAATATCAACCATAAATATTGATGCAAGAATTTTAAATGAGTAATTATTAAATGGGATAATTATTGAATAGAATCTAAAAGTCTATTATGAAAAAAAACTTACCAAGTGAAATTCATTTTAAGAATAAAAAGCACATTATTTGTAAATCTACTGATATAAATTTTTGTTTTAATCAATTGGAGGAAAAATATTATTTGATTATTTTTATAGTTTAAAAAAAGACATTTGACAAAAGTAAAAACCCTATCCTGATGTATTTTGAGGAACTCAATAAAACAGGAATAATTGAATACTTCCTGAACTGTCACAAATTCAACATTTTACTTGGTTAAGAATTATTAATTAGCCGGGCGCGGTGGCGCACGCCTGTAATCCCAGCACTTTGGGAGGCTGAGGCAGGAGGATCGCGAGTTCAAAGCCAGCCTCAGCAATGGCGAGGCACTTAGCAACTCAGTGAGACCCTGTCTCCAAATAAAATACCAAAAAGGGCTGGGGATATGACCCAGTGGTCAAGTGCCCCTGAGTTCAATCCCCGGCACCACAAAAAAAAAAAAAAAAAAAAAAAAAAAAAAAAAAAAAAAAGAATTATTAATTAAAGGCACTGTGGTTAAAGTCTTGAGAAACAAAAGGGTAGGAATTATCACCTCCACTCCACACACCATGGAGGTACGCAATGACTAGCAATTTAAGAATCATAAAGAGAGAAGTACAACTCTTTCTATTTGCAGATTATAAGATTGTCTATCAGAATAAATCAAGATAATCAAAGGAAAATCCACTACAAAAAATTTGTGGTTGGGCATATATCTCAGTTGTAGAGTACAAATTTATCATGCATTGCATAAGGCCCTGGGTTCAATCCCCACCGAGCCAGAGAGAGAGAGAGAGAGAGAGAGAGAGAGAGAGAGAGAGAATGAGAATTTAATAAAGAAGTATGAAGAATCAGCATATAAAAATTAATAAAATAAAATAGACAGCATAACTATACAATAGAATCAATGATAATATAATTAAAAGGAAAGCATTGTAATTTAGTAAAAGAATAAAATAGTTAAATCTAATCTTAAAAAAGACATGAAGAAAATATTAAAAGATTTATGAAAATAGATTTGAAAGAATGTAAAGACCAAATGTAATCAGAGCAATATAAAAATTGGAGGTTTTATAGGAAGACCAATAGCCTAAAAATCTCCATTTTGCTACTTTAAAATAAATCTATAGTGATACCCCAAAATACCAAGAGTTCATATGTTCATTTTTAGCTAGAAAGGTAGATTATAACATTCCTATGGAAAAATAAGCAAGCAGAAAAAGCCATAAAATCTTTAACAAAAATTAAAAAGATATATAACAAGGTGATTATCAGTTAATGAATAGGTGAACAGAAGACTAAAAATATTTGCAAAAGAAAAATTGCTTCTATTCATGAAGGATAGTCAAAATTAGAGGAAACAGTGAAACAAGTCAGATTTCTCTAAATATTTCATTTTGTATTCTTTTGACTATGGACACAAATAAATAAGTTGTATATTTAATATTGTCAAGAATAAACATCTTAGTACAAAAGAAAAACATGTAGGTATAAAAGCCAACAAGGTTAGTAAGATCCCTCATGGTACATTATAGCTAAGGAGAATTCTGTATGTTAGAAATATCTATTCAGCTGGGCATGATGGTGCAAGCCTATAACCCCAGCCACTCAGGAAGCTGAGGCAGGAGGCTCATGAGTTCAAAGCCAGCAAGGCTTGCAAAGGCAAGGCTCTAAGCAACACTGTGAGCCCCTCTCGCTAAATAAAAAATAATACAAAATAGGGCTGGGGATGTGGCTCAGTGGTTGAATGCCCCAGAGTTCAATCCTGGAGAAGGAAGGAAGGAAGGAAGGAAGGAATGAATTTGTATTTTGTTTGAATAACAATTTATGCATTCTGTCCTTAAAAATGTCCAGAATCAATGATAAATGCAGTAACACTGAACATTCTTAATGCCTGTATTTTGTTCTCCAAATCCCACTCTCCACTAAAATGACCTAGGGATCTTTAAACTAATGGCTAACTCCAGAGGTAAAGGAGAAAATATACACGATGAGTTTAGAATAACAGTTGAGCCCAAATGACAAAGAAGGTCATATAAAGATCTTCCACCAGCCAAAGACAGTGAAGGTTTTGCATCAAAAAGAATAATTTATTCACATGCATTGAATATGTAAAAGCCTATATGTTTCCAATGCATTCATGGGACAGAGAGAAAAAGCATCTAGAGCACTGAGTCCTTACAATGGGAATTGAACATTGACAATGTCAGGAAAAAATTAAGCACTTATTTTGACTCTTTCATGTATCTTTTAGTCACCCTTTTCACTGTTGTGACTAATACATCTGACCAGAACAATTGTAAAGGAAGAAAAGTTTATTTGTGGGCTCACGGTTTCAGAGGTCTCAGTCCATACACAGCCGGCTCCATTCCTCAGGGCTCAGGGTGAGCCCGGAAAAACACCGCAGAAGACGTAGCAGAGGGAAGTGGCTAACATGGTGATCAGAAAGCAGAGAGAAACTCCACTCACCAGGTACAAATGTATACTCAAAGCCACGCCCCAACTCCCACCTTCTGCAGCCACACCCTACCACTTGAGTTACTGCTCAGTTAATCCCTATCAGGGGATTATAATCACAAATTGGGTTAAGAACAACCCAATCATTTCTCCTCTGAAACTTCTTGAGCGTTGTCTCACACATGAGCTATTGGAGGACACCTCACATCCAAACCATAACAACGCACTATAATTCACAATAAATGAATAAGGATATTTGATGGAATGAATTTCTCCCTTGCAGAAGAAAGGTAGCTTAAGGAATGACAAAATTCAAAAATATCAATTTTACAACAGCTAATGAATTAATTCAATTTTCAGATGGGTAAAAGGTTGAAGAAAAGTTTGGCAAGGAAGGGACCACCCCAAAATATTTAATCTCATATCTGTCAAAATGGGGCAGCCTAATGGTTAGAAATACATATCAATCCCTTATGATGGATTTGGGGGATGGGGTGGGAAAAGCTGAACCTGAATCTAATCAAGCTTCTGGACACTATAGTATCTTTTTCCTCCAAAAGACAGAAAATATAGAAGTAGAGAGAAGAACAATCAGCTAAATATTTTTGAGACATTTTATGCCAAAGAATTATTGTTAATTTGTCAGGTATGGTAAGGCTCACATAAGGTGTTCTTATGTGAGAAAAAAATTATTGTTAAGGTGCTTACAAAAACATAGAGGGGTTACAAAAAAAACAGGACATCTGAGAACTACTTCAAAATATTGTAACAAAAAAACAGGAAAAGAGGCATGAAAACATACATGATACATATG
The DNA here is from genome assembly GCA_025594165.1 of Tamias sibiricus. Lineage (NCBI taxonomy): Eukaryota > Metazoa > Chordata > Mammalia > Rodentia > Sciuridae > Tamias > Tamias sibiricus. The sequence goes on from CM046670.1 coordinate 19,806,015, forward strand.
TGGCAGGAATTTGATAAATGTTAAGTTTGATTGATGAGCACACAGCATTCATTACACTGCTTCTTTAGCTTTTGTGTTTATTTGGAAACCTTTTGCAAAAATAAGGCTTTTTAAATTGTCATAGACAGACCACCTGGTGTCTCAGAAAAAAGCATTATCTCCAATATCAGACAGACCTGAATTCAAATCTAGTTTTATCATTTACTCTTTAGCTCGAGAAAGTTATTTATTTGCATTAGATAATTTTTGCAGGCTTCTTTACCTCATCTATAAAATAGGAAGTAGATTTTCTAAGCTGATATCTGGAAAGGGGAAGAATCCCCTTTTAACAAGATTCCTAGGACTGGTGAGAAAATTTCTCACTGCTCATGCTATGTCTAAATTACCTTTAACTCAAAAGTTTGTAGCCTTCCTTCATCTATGAAGGTTTTATGAAACATACCTCTGCTATGGCATGCTAGTCTAATCATCATTAACAAGAATCTCTCCTACTGAGGATTTCTTAGAAATAATGCTGTTATAAGCAAGCTAGTATTATTGTGATATATTAGCAAAATTGTGGTGTGTAATTACTTCACCGTATCAAAGCCAGCTAAAATAAATTGTTGGTCATTCAGGCATGAATGCCTGCTGATACGAAGGGACCAGGGAAGATCCAGGAAAAATTAAAATTAAGGTGATGTGAATATTATGAGAAATTTTAGAAAGAATTGGCATATGACATTGCTTATGGAGAAAATGTAATGATCCTCTGCAAATTTATATATGGTAATTTTAAGCAGGATCGGCTATACTGGACAAAGGATAAGAGGAATGTAGTAGAAAACTAATTCATGTTTCTCAATTACAGCTGTCTGTGCAAAATGCATAGGGTATTTAACAAAAAGATTCTCTTAGGATCTTGGAGAAAAATGTTTAATCCCCAAAATGGCTGAAGCAAGAGATATAAACATTTTAGCTCTGAATGAACCATTTCAAAAGAAAATTTTAAGAGTCTACTACGAAAGAAAACGGGAGAGTGCAGGCTTCAAGAGACAATTTTATGGGATCTTCTTAAAAAGAAAAGGAAAAGGCAAAAACCCAGATGGCTCTTTAGTAAAAATTGCTCTTGAGGAAATCGGAAATTGAAACTTAAATACATGGATATATTATATTCTCTCTGTTGGAGGTTTTGGCTGCATGTTTGCAGAAGTTCAAAAATAAAGAAAAGTTCAGTGTTTTAAGAAGCAACAATTTATTTAAAAAGATGGAAAAAGACAATAAATATTTAACCTAGAATGTGATAAGAGTTTGGCATAAAGAGTTATGGAAAGGAGAACTGAGATAGGCATGACTATAGCAAAAGCTACATCTCAGCAAAGCCTCAGTGAATGATAGAGACTTCATTGTGAGAAGAAGAGAATTTTACATTGGGGAAGAAAGACCCAGAAAGTCACAGAAGGCTGTGTGCGAGGGAAGATAACTAGTTCTTTGTGGCTAAGTAGTAGACAACCACAGTCAAGTTTCCTTGTGTTTTTTTGTTTGTTTGTTTGTTTGTTTTGTTTTGTTTTGAGTTTTATTTTTATTTATTTGTTCTTTTCAGATATGCATGACAGGAGAGCATATGTTGACATATTTATGCAAACATTAAATATATCTTATTCTAATTGGGATCCCAGTCTTGTGGTTGTATAAGGAGTCACTAGTAATGTATTCATATATGAACATAGGAAAGTTATGTCCAGCTCATTCTACTGTCTTTCCTATTCCCATCCTCCTCTCTTCCCTCCATTCCCCTTTGTCTAATCCACTGAATTTCTGTTTGTCCCCTCTGTCCCCCCCAATCCCCTTATAGTGTATTAGCATTCACTTATCAGAGAGAACATTTGGCCTTTGGTTGTTTGGGATTGGCTTATTTCACTTAGCATGATAGTCTCCAGATCATCCATTTAGTAGCAAATATCATAAAGTTATTCTTTTTATCACTGAGTAATATTCCATTGTATATATGCCACATTTTTGTTGAAGGGCACCTAGGTTGGTTCCATAGCTTAGCTATTGTGAATTAAGCTTCTTTAAACATTGATGTAGCTGTAGCAGCATAGTATATTGACTTTAAGGCCGTTGGGTATAAACCGAGGAGTGGGATAACTGGGTCAATTGGTGGTTTCATTCTAAGTTTTTTGAGAAATCTTCATATTGCTTTCCAGAATGCTTGCACCAATTTGCCATCCCACCAACAACGTATTGTTACTTGTATTCTGGATTTTTGCCAACACCACTCTTTGCACTCAATCCCTGTCCCCTTCAGTCAAGACTCCCTGGCAACCTGTGAACTGCTTTCCATTATTTCTACAATTCCATATAAATACAATTCCGCTGCTTTCCATTATTTCTACAATTCCATATAAATACAATTCCGCTGAAGATGGTTTTATTGTGATTGGCTTCTTGCACTTAGCATACCATCTTTAACATTCATTGCATTGTTTCCTGTGTAACTTATTTTGCTCTTGTTTATTTCTGAGTAGTATTCCATGGTACAGATAAGCCACAATGTATCTCTTTACCCAATGCCAATCATTTGGGTTGGCTGTTATAGAACAATGTCCATGGATACTGAATATGTTTTAAATTTTCTTGTGTAAATACCCTGGAATAGAGTTAGGCAAAGGTGTTTGAACTCTATTTTCCAGAGTTGTTCTACCACTGTGCATTCTCCCCCAGCAGAGTATGAAAGTTCTAGAGGCTCCACATTCTAACCACACTTGACGTACTCTGACTTTTCAACATTACCTATTCCAGTGTGTGCCAAATATTTCACTGTCTTTAATTTGCATTTTTCTGGTAAATAGTGATGCTGAGATTCCTTTGATATTCTTAAGGACCATTTCTGTATCTTCTTTTGAGAAGTACCTATTCGAGTATTTCCCAATTTTATTTGGCTCCTTTGTTGGTAAGGCCCCCTGCAATGTCAGGGTTCACTGTGTGGCAGGTTCCCTTTTCTGGTTCTCCAGGGTAGGAAGAATGGGCTTTTCCCTGTGTGTCCTCTTGCTACTACTCATGCCCTGCCAGCTACCCTCTGTCTCAGAGTACATGCTGGGAAGACAGGAAGACCCTTGCACAGTTCTCCATGGTTGGCATCTAAGCTGTCCCCAGTACCTTGACATGTGACTTTTTAGCTATGTCCAGGTTTCTGCAGCAAAGGGACATTCTATGTGCAAGTTTAGTATATTGTATTTGCATTACCATTCAAGTCTAAACAATTTTCTAAATTTCTTTGTTTGACTTCCATATATTTGAAAATATTCTGAATATTTTAGTGTTACTGATTTCTAATTTAATTTCACTGTGGTCAACAATAGTCTCTTTGTTGACCACAGTGAAATTAAAGAGCTTTCTCAGTGATATAAAAATGGATCTTTCTTCAAATATTTTACAATTTTCATTTATATGTATATATATATATATATATATATATATATATATTTCCTGAAATGCTAATTTGTAAATTTAATCAAATATTTCTCAGTTTCTTCTAGAATTTCCCAAGCTATCTTAAGAATATTAAATACTTGTTTTGTTAGTGGATCAAAGGCTTAAAGTGTTTTTGGAACTCAAGTTTTGGCCAACACCACATTTCAGCCTTAGAAATTTGCAAGGCTCATTAGCAAGAGCATTCTGAGAAATCTCTCAATAAAGAAATACGTCCAAGTTTTTTTAAATCACCAACCTCCAACTCACCTGAATATCAGAACTGTTTTTCACACAATGGTTAACATTGCACGTAATAAAAGTTAAGGTTTCCCTTATCGATTTATCTACTTATCTACTTTTCTACCTCGTGTTCTCAGTCTCATCTGCCACACTTCTTATAGGAGTACATTTTCCTGTGCATTCTTGCCCACACTTCTTTCTGAATGTAGTAAAAAGACATGTTGAGTCTGTACAAGCTCTTACTCTTCAGGGCTTAAGCAGTTCTTTGCAACCCCAATTTCTGGCATCTTTTCTTACTTCTTCATTTCTCTTGCAAACTGGCCAGTTCTTTCCAGGGCTCATCTCCTTCTTGTCATACTTGCCAAAAAACAGCAAACAACCAAAACCCACAATTGACATTCTGTTTTCTGGTCTTTTCCCCTGGCGCACAGATTTCTCAGTAGATCTAAAGATCTGCCTTCCAAATATTTTGCAATGATACATTGTCTTTCTAGTATGAAACATCATTTTCTTCACCAGACAATATATAGTACCAAGTCAATGCTAGATACTTTAGTTTTCTGGAACAGCATAATTAGTACCAATTTAAATGTTACTTCATAACTCTTTTTAGTATTTTTGAAATGATACCCATTTGTAGGTTTATGTAGCTTTTTTATCATACATCCTCAATATTTTGATCAATTTTGTTCCATGGGATTTTCTAATTTTAATATTTGGAAAAGTATTTGGTATCTATACTCCAATATCTATTAAATCATATTATTAACTCTCTAGTTAGTTATAGCAGGCTTCAACTTTACTTTTAGACATTCAAGGTAATAACTTGACCTGAAAGAAAAATTATTTGTATTTTCTCCATCCTTGTATCTACTAAACCTCCTAAGCCAATGTAAAAAACGATGTTGCTGAAGGTAACATCCATATTTATTCTTTAGCATCGTGCTTCCAAGGTGTGCCATTAAATATGATGTTGGCTATCAATTTATGTAAGTGGTATTTATAATAGAAGTATTAATCTTTTAAATACAAGGAGAATGGCTTTTGAATATTTTCAAAAGCCTGCTTGCCTCTATTGAGATTAATTATCTAATTAATGAAATCATTGAGTGCTTATTGCCACTTACCGTGTTCCAGGCCTGGAACTGCAGTGGTAAGTAACAGGAACGAGGCCACTGCCTATATTGATCTTCCAGTCCAGAGAGGAAGGTCCTATTTTCTGCTTTGATGTATCTATGTTATGTTCTAGTGTTACTAATATGACGAGCTGAAGCAGGACTTCATCCCTCCTTCTCACCTGCCCCCCTGTGCTCTCATCAGAGAAATGGAAGGGTTTGTCCAACAACAAAACTTGGCCATAAACTTCTAATTTTGAATGTTTTTTAATGATTTAAATTATTTCTTTTTACACTCATACATAACAGTGAGATTTATTTTGACATATTCATACATGCATGAATATCATTTTCTCCATTACCTCCCCTACTCCACTTATCCTTCCCTACCCCCTTCTCTGCTCCCCTTCCTCTATTCTACTGTTCTTCTATTTATTTATTGTTTTAAAATTGGTGCTTCATAGATAATCATAAAGGTGGGATTCACTGTGGTCTAGTCATATATGTACATAGCACAGTTAGGTCAGTTTCATCCTGAAGTTCCTTCCTTGCCCACTCCTCCTCCTTTCTCTCCTCCATTCTTTCCCTCAATCCCCTTTCTCTACTCTACGGATCTCCCTTCCGTATTTATGAGATTACTCCCTTTTATTTCCTCATTCCTTTCTAGCTTCCACATATGAGAGGAAAATATTTGACTTTTGACTTTCTGAGTCTGGCTTATTTCATTTAGCATGATATCCTCCATTTCCATCAATTTACCAGAAAATGCCGTAATTTCATTCTCTATGGCTGAGCAAAACTCCATTGTGTATGTACGTTGCATTTTCTTTACCCATTCATCTATTGATGGGCACCTACACTGGATCCATAACTTAGCTATTGTGAATTATGCTGCCATAAATGTTGAGGTGGCTGTATCACAATAGCGCGCCAGTTTCAGTTCCTTTGTATAAATACCAAGGAGTGGGATAGCTGGGTCACATGGGTGGTTCTATTCCTAGTCTTTTGAGGAATTTCCATGCTGCTTTCCAAAGTGGTCATACTAATTTGCAGTCCAACCAACGATTTGTGAGTGTACATTTTTCTCCACATCCTTGCCAGTATTTATTATTTTTATTCTTGATGACTGCCATTCAAACTGAAGTGAGATGAAATCTCAATGTAATTTTCATTTGCATTTTCCTGATTGCTAGGGAGGTTCAAATATTTTCCATATATTTGTTGGACATTTGTATTTCTGCTTTTGAGAAATGTCTGCTTAGGGTCTTTTGTTTTTTGTTTGTTTGTACATTTATTAATTGGGTTATGTGTGTGTGTGTGTGTGTGTGTGTGTGTGTGTGTACGTGCATGCACGCACACAAGTGTTTTGAGTTATTTATGTATTCTGGATATTATTTCCCTGTTTGAGGAGAAAGTGGCACAGATTTCCCATTCCACAGGCTCTCTCTTCATGCTCTTGTTTCCTTCTCTGTGCAAAAGCTTTCTAATTTGATGTCATTCCACTTATTGATTATTGGTTTTATTTCTTGGCTTTAGAGGTCTTATAAGGTGCCTGCACCAATATATTAGAGTGTTGACCCTACATTTCTTTCTAGCAGTTACAGAGTTTCTGTTCTAATTCCTAGGTCTTTGATCCACTTTGAGTTGACCTTTATGCAGGGTTGAGGATAGAAATCTAGTTATATTCTTCTACATATGAATATCCAGTTTTCCAAGCAGCATCTGTTATAAACTCTGTTTTCCAGCATTTGTGTTTGGCAGCTTTGCTGTGTATCAGATCACTGTTTCTATGTGGTTGTGTCTCTGTGTCTTCTGGTACATTGGATTTCATGTTGGTTTTGATGCCAGTACCAACTATTTTTGTTAATATAGTTCCATAGTAAAATTCAAGATCAGATATTGTGATAACTCTAGCATTATTCTTGATCAGTATTGCTGTCGCTATTCTGGGTCTTTTTTCCCCTCCATGTAGATTTTAAGATGATTTTTTTTTAGTTCTGTGAATAATGTCATTGGCATTTTGATGGGATTTTCATTGACTCTGTAGATCACTTTTGGCACTATAGCCATTTCGATATTACGTTTGCCTTCTTCTTCAATTTTTTTCTTCAGTGTTCTATGCTTTTAAATGAAGAAGTCTTTTCACCTTCTTGGTTAGATTTATTCCTAAGTTGTTTTTGCTTTTTGTTTTTGTTTTTGAGGTTATTGCAAACAGAAGGGTTTTCCTTATTTCTTTCTCAGGGGATGCATTATTGGAGTAAAGGAAAGCTATTGAGTTTTTTTATGTTGATCCTGCTGCCTTGTTGAATTTGTTTATCAGCTCTAGAAGTCTTCTGTTTGGGGTACTTCTACATATGACGTGTCACCACCAAACAGAGATAATTTGACTTCATGTTTTCCTATTTGCATTTTCTTTTATTTTCTTCCCTTGCCTGATTGCTATGGCTAGAGTTTCAAGGACTTGAATAGAAGTGGCAAAAGTTGACATCCTTGTCTTGTTTCTGATTTCAGAGGAAATGCTTTCAGTTTTTCTTCATTCAGTATGATGTTGACTTTGGGTTTGTTGTATGATTTTATTATTTTGAAAATATTTTTTAAGTTTTTAAAATTATTTTTATGATTTTATTATTTTTATGAATTATTTTTATGATTTTGAAAATATCCCTAGTTTCTTCAACATTGTTTTACAGGAATGGGTGCTAGATTCTGTAGAATGATTTTTCTGTGTTTATTGAGATAACCATGTGATTCTTCTCCTTAATTCTATTTTTGTGGTGAATGATATTTACTGACTTGTGTATGTTGAACCAACCCTGCATCTCTGCGATGAAACCCATTTGATCATGGTGTACAATCTTCTTAATAATGTGTTTTAGAATTCAGTTTGCTAATATTTTATTGGGGATATTTCTATCTATGTTCATCAGGAATATTGATCTGTAGTTTTCTTTCTTTGATGGATCATTGTCTAATTTTGGTATCAGAATTATACTGACTTCGTAGAGTGAACCTAGGAGTGTTCTTTCCATTTTTATTTCGTGGAATAATTTGAGGAAGATTGCCCATAGTTCTTCTTTAAACGCCTAGTAGAATTTAGCTGAGAATCCATCGAGTCCTGGGCTTTTTTTTTTTTTTTTTTGGAAGGCTTTTAATTGCTGTTTCAAACTCATTGCTTTTATTGGCCTCTTCAGGTTTTCTACATTCTTTTGTTTTAGTTTGGGTTGGTTGTGTATGTCCAGAAATTTGTCAATATCTTCTGGATTTTCCACTTTAAAGGAGTATAAATTTTCATCAAATAGTTCCTAATGATCTGGATTTCAGGAATGTCTGTGCTTTATCTGCTTCTTCATCCCTAATTTGATTGATTTGAGTTTTTTTCCTTCTTTTGGTCAGTTTCGATGAGGTTTTGTTATCAATCTCATTTACCTTTTCAAAGAACCAACTCTCTATTGCATTGATTCTTTGTATTGATTTTTTAAATTTTCAATTTCATTAATTTTGGCTCTGATCTTAATTATTTCTTGTGTTTAGCTGATTTTGAAACTAGTTTATTCCTGATTTGTTAGAGCATTGTGGTGCAATATTAGATTATTTTCTTGGAATCTTCCTGTTTATCCTTTCTTTTTTAATGTAGGGACTCAATACTATAAACATAACTCTTAGAATTGCCTTTGTGTCATCCCTCAAATTTTCATGTACAGTTTTTCTTTTCTTCTTCTAATTTTTTAATTTCTCCCCTGATTTTTTCTCTGACCCATTCTTCACTCCTAAGTATATTGTGCAATCATCAAGTATAAAAATTGTTTCTGTTTTTTATCTTGTAATTGATTTTAAGTTTCATTTTCATTGTTATATGATATGATGCAATGAATTATCTATATATTTTGCATTTTCTAAGATTTTTTGTGCCCTGTTATATGGTCTATTTTAGGGAAATAAATAAAAACCACTAAATAAAAACTCCCATGTCTCCATTCCCAAACATAATCAAACTTTTAGAGAAGTTTCAACATGCAACTAAGACAAAAATGAATTCAGTTGTTGATAGATGAGATATTCTATAGATGTCTGTTAGGTTCATTTGGCTAGTAGTATTTTTTTATTTCTGAAGTGTCATGGCTTAGTTTTGTCTGAATGATCTATATATTAGTGAGAAAGGTGAGTTGAAATCACCCAGTATTATTGTATTGGAGTCTATTTGAGCTTTTATTTTGAGTAGGGTTTGTTTTATGTACATAAGTGCACCAACATTTGAGGAATAAATATTTGAAATTATTATTCAGTATGTCTTTGTGTCGGATGATCCCCTTTGCCAATTTGAAGTAACCTTGTCCCCTCTGATTAATTTTGGCTTGAAGTCTTTTTTGTCAGATATGAGAGTAGCTACTCCTACTTGCTTTTGGTCTCCATTTCCATGGCATATCTTTTTCCACCCTTTCTCCTTCAGTGTGGAGGTGGCATTGCCTATAAGTTGAGTCACTTGTAAACAACATATGGTTGGGTCTTGTTTTTTAATCTATTCTGCCAATTTATGTCTTTTGATTGGAGAGTTGAAAACATTTACATTTACATTCAGTGTTATTGTAGAGAGATTTTTTTTAAAGGTCTGAACATGTTGACCTTGGTTTCTTTTTCACTCATCATCTCCCTGAAGGTTCTTGTATGTGGACAGCATGCCTTTGTTTATTTTTATGCGATGTTCAGGAGTGAACCCAGTACTTCACATGTGCTAGCCAAGCCCTCTGTCACTAAGCTACAGCCTCAGCCCTGGGAGATGATTTTTACATACTGTCATTTAATTTCTGCTTAAGTTAAATGTGATTTCCCTTTAAATGATTATTCTTTTAGTGAGATTCATCTATTCACTGGCTTTGATGTTTATTTTTATTTCTTCTGTGCACAATATTTTATTAAACATGTTTTATAGTACTGACTTAGTGGGCTATGAATTCTTTTAGCTTTTGCTTATTATTGAAGATTTTATTTAATCTTCAATTTTGAAGGATAGCTTTGCTGGATATAGCAACTTCAATTGGCACACATTATGTTTCAGGGCTTGGGATATATTATTCCTTGTGCACCTGGCTTTTAGGGTCTGGTATAAGACATGTATAGAAAGTTTAATTGACTCAACTCTAAATGTGGTCTGCCATTTTCTCTTACAACTTTTAAAATTTTATCTTTGTTGTGTATATTAGACCTTTATTATAATGTGTCTTGGTGAGGATCTTTTGTGATCCTATTTTGGTTTCTAAATTATTCTGGTATTTGGATTTCCATCTCATTCCTAATGTTTGGAAATTTTTCTGATATAATTTCACTGAAAAGGTTTATATCTTGGTGCCTCCTTCAACAATGACTCTTAGATTTGGTTTCTTAAAGTTATCCCAGATTTCTTGTATATTCTGGTCACATAGTTTGTTATTGTCTTTTCTTTATCTTTTACATTAGTTTCAAGATCATATACTTTGTCTTGCAGACCTGAAAATCTGTCTTACATATGATCTAATCTATTGGGGATATTTTTAACTGAATTTTTACTTTAATTTATGAAGTCTTTCATTTCAAGGATACCTGTTGGTTCATTTTATTGAATTTCTATCTCTACAGAAATGTTCTTTCAGTTCCCGTATATTCTCTTTTAGTTCATTCCTTGGATCTTCTTTTAGGTCATTCAACTTTTTAATTATCAACTTTGAAAATTCTTTTTCTGGCATTTCCTCCACTGTGGTGTCAGTGGCTAAGTTGTGTTGTAAGGTTTTGGTGGTGTCTCATTCCCTTGATTTTTAATATTGGGAATATTCCTACCCATCTTTCGGAATGATTATATCTTCTACTTTTTATATAAAGGCCTTTTTAGTGAACTACTTTCTCTTTACTATGTGTTGTGGGTTGGGTCAATGATTTGGTGTTAATCTTTTCATTCAATTTTAATCCCCTACTGTGTCCAGTTTCTAACACCACATTGAGAGGAAATACTAATCCCCAGTTATTACAGTGACTTCAGAACAATACCTTATGCTAATAAATCTTAAAAAATAATTTAAAATATTATGCAGCAGTCCACTAATCTGAGTGGCAAATAAGAGTGATTTTCCTTAATTCATTGAGAAATTAGATAATCAGGAAAGAAAAATGAGTTTAAACAATGTTAGGCTCTCTGGTCAGCTCATCTCTCACTGCTTCCATTATGGGCTGTGGAGGAGTCAAGACTTACTATCAACTTCCCCTTCACCATTTTCTAAGAGCCCATTTATTTTACTTGTGTATTTTTATTGCTGAGGTTTTTGGAATAGAGTTATTTCTGGAGTTTCAGTTATTGTGTGGTTTGGTTGTTTTCAGTTCTGACCTAAATGGTCACGCTTGTCAGCAGGTTCTGTGTACACTTTCATGCCCTTCTGCACCAGCCAACTCTCACACATCCTTCTTTATGGAAGCCTCAGACCATGTTCTGGTGGGAAACAGAGTAGAATGCATCAGCCTATCCTCTGTCCCTTTCTGGGCTTGGAAGTGGTGACTCAGGGATCACCAGACTTGGTCTGGATTTAACTAGTCTTAGTCCTTCCCAGAGTATCAGTTACACTCCTTAGTCCAGAACTCAGATCACCTGTTTCAAATTAAGGAGTTCTTCACTCTTCTCAGCTTTGGAAACTCATTTTCCAGTGCTGAATTGCTATTTTGGAATCACTCTCGGGAGCTGCTATAATAATGTGGCTTCCTCTAATCCACCTTATCCCATTCCCCAAAAGAATAAACTACATGGATTAAAGGAATGCTAAAAATGCAGGTCATTAAGATTAAAGAAGTTGGAGTATGACAGCTGAAGGAAGGTTGGAATATTCACAAGGTGAGAGGAGAAAAAGTGGAGAGCAGTTCTGCATGAATGAAGGCCCTAAAGAGGGAGGAAGTGAAGAAGCAAAAGAGAGAGAACAAGATATTTTGCGAGGAGAGGCTGCTATCTCAGCCTCTCTGCTCACAGTACAGGTGGAGGCAGAACTGGAAGTTCTTTCTATTGGGATTTTGTTTGGCTATCTTTTTTTAAAATCTTTTATTTATTTATTTATACTAGTACTATGCATTATAATTCATAGTAAACATATAGAGCATCTTTTTACAAAACACTGTCTGTATACAATGTATATTCGTACCATTCAAATCTTCAATCATGCCTTTAGAATAATGACATCCATCTTATTCAACCACCTTTTCCTTTTTCCCCTCCATCCTCCCTTGCTCTCTTCATTCCCCTTCTTCCCCTTTGAACTTTCTAGCATTCCTCTAATCCTTGACCCAACACCACTGTGAATCAGCCTCCTTATATCAGAGAAAACATTCGGTATTTGGATTTTTAAGATTGGCTAACTTCACTTAGCATTATATTTTCCAACTTCATCCATTTACCTGAGAATGCCATTATTTTCTTTTCTTTTATTGCTGAGTAAAATTCCATTGTGTATATGTACCACATTTTCTTTATCCATTCATCAACTGAGGTACATCTAGGTTGGTTCCACAATCTATCTATTGTGAATTGTGCTGCTATAAACATTGAAGTGGCTGTGTCCCTGTAATATGATACCTTAAATCGATGCTCTTCCTGATTGAAAGTGGTGCAAAGAACTACTCAGGAAATTCTGGCTGCTGGGGTCAAGCTCTAAACAAAACTCTGGACCTCTGTTTGGGGTGTCTAATTTGGAATGATTAAATGGTTGCACCCCTAGGAGTCATTAATGCTGATCTCAACTGGGCATCCAGGTTTCTAGGCACTCCTCAGAGTTCTACTCATAGGTAACAGATTGCCATGGGTAGATAGTAGAAGGCTGGGTTCCTGTAGTTCCACCCCCTGCCACTAAATGGGAACTCCTAAGTAACCATTCCCAAACATAATCAAAACCTCTTGTGCAATTTCCTTGATCCTTTTTAGCTGTTAGTTCACACCAACGGGCTCCAAGTGATAGTGGGCTGCACTTTCCTGTTCGCAGTGTAATCATGCCCACCTATTTAATTTATTTGATACTTTTCAAGGGGCTATTTGAACTCCATAGCTCAAGGGGAGAGCAGGTTGCATTCTCCTCTGTATCTCTGTCAAGTTTACCTGAATTCAGGAAAGATCACTTTTACTCTCAAGGGTCATAAGTCACAGAGGAAGTGTTGGGAGGAGCTGATCTTGAAGATCATCAGCAAAAGAAATTAAAACAATGCAAAAATATCCAAAGAGAAAGTGTTTTAGACAACAACGACATAACCTGAGCCCCAGATTTCCAGAATTTTGCTCTGCCAGAGGCCAAAACTAAACTTAGGATTTTCGTTCATAGGAACCAATCATTATCTAGTTTTCTTGTTGTTATGAGTGCAGTTTTATAATTTGCAGCTTACAGAGCCCTGAATAATATAGATTAACATATAATATGACATAATCTGTCTTTCTCTTTCTTTCTTTCTTGTATGGAGAGAGAGAAAAGGAAAGAGAAGAAAAAATGTTTTCTCCCAATTATACATAATAAATATGGAAGTAAATATTAACGTATAGAGGATACTATTTCTAGGTATGGTCAGTAAGAAAAATAAACAAAACAAATTATAAATACAATTAAAAGAAAAAAAGGAGAGCTCGGCATGGTGGTATAGGGACTTGGGAGACTTAAGCAAGGAGATCACATATTTGAGGCCAGCCTCAGCAACTTAGTGAGATTCTCGGTAACTTAGCAAGATTTTCTCTCACAAGTATAATATAAAAAGAAGTAAGACTCTATCCCAAAAATACAATATAAAAAGAAGGAAGGAAGAAGAACAGATGGAGAAAGAGAGAAAGAAAGAACAAAAGGAGTGAGAAGGGAGAAAATGAGAGAGAGACAGAGAGCGTGCCTCTCTGAGTCTCAATAGATACCAGGCTTTCAATAAAGCACTTATAACAATAAGGCTAGTTATGGAAACCATATGGGAGCCCACTCAGAAAGAGTCTGGGAAGAGAGTTCAACAAAAGAAGGATGTGAAGAATCAAGCAGGGTTAGTGGTAACCTCCAGGTGGGTGAAGCATCCAAGCCATTACTCCCCCTCTACTAGAAAATGTAAAGGGAGAAAGTTCCAGAACGTACAGAGGTGAGGCTGTAGGAGAGACCTCCCTGACTTCAGCTCTAGAGCAGCCTTCGGAGGAATTCAGACACCCACAACCCAGCAGGGAGGCAAAAGGGTCAAGTGTCCTGAGCTCCCCCTCCTCCCACCCTCATCACCTGCTAAAGCCAGCTTCACCTCAGGGCGGAAGGGCACCTGTCCCTAGTGTTCCATAGGGAGCAGCCTCAGGGGCACAGCACAGGTTGGAGTAGGACAGAGAGCAATTCAGAAAGTCAAAGAGAAAAGACTTTTAGTTTAAAGTCACCATTCTTTTGAGAAAGTGGAAAAACTTATTAAATTTTGACATCACAAATACTAATCGTGATGTTTTCAGCACATGAATTGTATAGATACCACCTATTTGTATAGTGTGCTGCACTGTTTTCCTTCTTTGAATGCATGAGAAGACCCTTGACTTTTCGGCTCAGTCTCAAGTTTGTGAGGAATTAAAATATAACTATACAAGTTTGGTTTCTTTACATTAAAGAAAGCTTTCTTGGGAGCAGATATCACATCCAGAAGTGACATCTCCAAGACTGCATCTGACAGGCTGGATTAGGACCTTCTGGTCACAAAACACTGCTGCTTCTCTGCTGGAATGTTGGGAGGGCTGATGCCCAGAGTGTGTGGTCTTTCTGCAGAATCCTGGGAACCAGAGGACTAGCTGTTCCTGACAGCTAGTTGGTCAGCATTTCACACACACACACACACACACACACACACACACACACACACACACACACACACACACATCTTTTTAAACCGTGAGAATCACTGTGCCCAGAAAAAAAAAAAAAATCACTGTGCCCTTCTCTTCAGTAGGAAGAGAAGCAGGGAAGCCAGCTCTGAAAGGAAGATTAAAAATTTGAGTCAAAACTCCTTCATTAGAAAATGCCTATGTATTTTACAGGTACCAATAAAAGGTAAAATAAATAAGTTATCACTGTTTTAAGTTTTACTAAGCTATTTCTGAGACAATATAAAACTGAAATGCAAGAGAAGGGAACTGAAGTTTCAGATCTTTTGAAGGTGCTCAGACTTATCTGGAATAATTTTTGAAGGAAGTATTTTCCTGCAGGCAGTCAGCATGTTGAGCAGCTGTGATAGCATTGTGTCTACCTATGGTGACCTTATAAGGAATAAACTACCTACATTGGTGTTTCGCGGCAGAGAATTCGGGTATTCACACCTCCCTTCAATTAGAGAATTCACAATTCCTCTGACTATCATCTCTCACCCCGGTGGCTCCATTGATGACTGTGTTCCAGCCTGCACAGTGGAGCAATGATGAACCCGAGACAGCCTGTCTGGACTCTGATCATCATGATGCACCTGTTTCAGGAAAATGTAGCACTTCATCTTCACAGATGTGGTGACATATTACCACTTGCGCTGCAGTACTCAAAAGAAGTTAAACTCACACTCTTCCACATCTAGATTTGAACATTTTAATGCAAACTCTCAGAGATGACAAGATAAATTGAACTGCAAAGAGTAGACTAAAAGTAGAGATGACGCAGGTCTGACATAATTATCCCCTCCATATCCTCAGTTATCCACACGCTATCAGACCCAACGGTGACAAAATTTTTTTTTTAATAATTTTTAAAAAGGAAAGAAGAGAAGGCAGGATCAAAAAGGACAAGAAGCCAGGCACAGTGGAGCACACCTGTAATCCCAGCAACTCAGGAGGATGAAGCAGGAGGATCACAAGTTCAAGGCCAGCCATAGCAACTTAGTGAGGCTCTAAGCAACAGAGCAAGACCCTGTCTATAAATAAAATATTAAAAGGAATGAGGATGTGACTCAGTTAAGCACCTCTAGGTCCAATTCCTAGTACCTAAAAAAAAAAAAAAGAAGAAGAAGAAGAAAGTAAAAGAAAGGACGAGAAGGGAAGGCAACAAGAAGGCCATTCAAAGGTAAACTGAACTACCACGGTGCTATATTTCACTACCTGCTTTCACTGGAGAATTATCTGGGAGCTTCAAAAATGTGGATGCTAGGACCCCACCATACCGATCATCAGAAACTCTGGAAGTGGACATCACTTCGGGAATTTTGGTTACCATTCCCCCAGGTGACTCTGATTGACAGCAGTATAGTACTGAGTACCGTTGCTGAGGTGGTCACATGTGGCTTACACCTTTTAATGTATGTATGTATTTTCATGTATATGTGCATATGTATGTGTTCTCTCCAGACTTCCAATTATGAAAAGCATTCCTCAAAAAAGTTGTTGAATATGTTGGTTATGCTTTATCAGGATTTTACTATGGTAATGATACTACAATTTTATATTTGACATTTTTGAGGGTTCCATCTTTAAGAAGTTATAGATTTCTTATTATCCTTATTAATAAAACAATAGAGCAAAAAATACTTATACCATTAGATATTTTTAATATAAAATTTGGCTATAATTCATGCCTTCTCCTTAGAGGAAAAAAATTCAGGACACCTTCAAATAAGCAAAGATAGATAGATAGATAGATACAAATAGAAGAGACACAAGAGGTGATAGATGATTGATAGTAATAGAAAACAGATGATTGATAGTAGAAAGATAATAGATGATAAATAGACAGGACAAAGCATCTATGCATATGTTACCTTTTTTTTAAAACCTAAAAACTCTTCTGAATTAGTTTCTCTGATGCTTACAAACCACTTATAGCTGAAGTTTTGATGGCTTAAAAGCTATTAAAGCCATGGTGTTTAGATGGAGTTCTCTGATAACAGAAAAGCTGATAGGCTTTAAAGAAATTCTGGGGAAAAAAATGACAAGAAAAATGTTATTTCCCGAACTCTGTTCCAACTAAAAACTTAATAGAGGCATTTGCTTATGAATTTCCATATATCTTGCCTTTGGGGAATCTCTCTGTTGAATACCAGGACCACAGTATAAAATATGGGCTTCAATGAACTGCTGCTGCTAAGGGTGCTATAGGAAGGGCCCCACTTCCTTCCCTAATCACCAATTTTCTCCTAACAAGAAAGGAATAGGCTTTAATGCACAGCTTTGTGGATTTACTGTTCTCCATGATACTGGTGTGGAGTCTACAATTCATGCAGAGCACTGTCAGATGGTATCGTATACTAGGATGGCAATTACCATTGAAGTAAAAGTTTCGATTCACACATATCAAGGGCTTGATAGTGTATGGTGATATAAAATTTAACAATGCATTTTTCTGTCTGGTGAACATTAACTCCCAGGGAGCCCAGGGCTTGTATAAATACCTTGGCTAAGTATTTCATTGCCCAGCTCAAGACTGCTCATATAGTCCACTTATTCTTCCAAGTGCCAGCTTTTTTCCCTTTGTTTGTAAATCCGTAAATATTTTTGGCACCTTGGAGATGATATTTAAAGAAGAAAAAGGAGTAAGTAGCATGGAGTCTCTTAAAGTGTTCCATGAGCAGAAAACCACTGGGCAACCATTTCATTTAGTTAAACTCCATGGAGCATTGTTACAAACCCTTAGTTGACTGAAACTGTAAAATACAGTAATCAGAGGACTTTGACAATGCTTTTATCAATGTCTACCTGAAAATTGTACACTGAAAGTTATCCATTCAAATGATTATAGGCAAGACATTGCTTTCTTGTGTGTTATTAAATTCCAAATCCAATGCCTATACAGATTCCTGTATATTTTTATAGGGTGCCATAGAATAAGAAGTGATGAATGATGTAAGAATGGCCTGGTAGGGGATACAGTCATTAATTATAATGAAACAAGCTTGCAAATCAAAGAGACTTATGTGGTGCACACAGCTCAGGAGGATGAGGCAGGAGGATAACACGTTCAAAGCCAGCCTCGGAAACTTAAAGAGGCTCTAAGCAACTTAGAAAGATCCTTGAGTAAGTACCCCAGGTTTCAATCCCTGGTACCAAAAAGAAAAAAAGAAATTGATTTTTTTACTGGACAAATTTGACTTTGGGTATATACATTTTTTTAAAATGAAGAATTTCAAATTAAATGATGATTCAAAAGTCATCAAAATTCATAATTTCACATATGTATTCTGCTATTTTTCTCCAAAAAAAAGAAAGTATTATGTACTAGTAAATGAAAACAGAAAATTATATCTAATAGGAAATTCATAAAAATATCAACTTTTATGAAAATAGAAGTGATTTTTATTTTATATTTCATGTTTTCTTAACATTTCACAATAAATATATTGTTTTGTATTAAAAGGCTAACTAAATAATAAATTCTATATTGTATAACTTAGAACTTGACCACATTTCACATGCACAACTTGAAAAAAGAATTATCTTCCTGATGAGGAAGTGGATAACAAAACAGCATTGAATCCCATTGACAGTTTAGGGATTTACTTTTTCACTCAATTGCCAGAAATCAAAGTTAGAAACTCTTGGAAAGTCATCCTCACCTTTTTTATACTGGCCTGAAAATGATGTCATTAAATTGTTCATACATATAAAAATGAAATTGTTATAAATAGAACAATATTTGATAAAAGCAATTTGTGCCAGAGTCCAATATGTTCTGAGTTATAATGAGTTGGTCAAAAGGAATCTGCAACTAGTTAACAACTTCATTTTGCTTGAAAGATGAGAAAGGTGGGCATATTAAATAATGATACACATTTTGTTTTTCTCTTATCCTTGACAGCTGGAACATACTGTTACATACATGAAAATTTATTATAAAATTATAGAGAAAGTACCTTATTCTACAGGATTAAAAAAACCTTATTTTTAAAGAGGTGAAAATCAGACTGGAGGTCTCAGAGGACTTACAGAACAATTAGGACTTGAACTCAGAGTTCTACATCCCATCCATATCTGTATTCTGTTTAGTACTGTTTCACATTCACCATCTTACCTCCCCTGCTGTTTCTCAACATTGTCATTCTTAAATGGATTAATGTCAAATTTTGTTAACACGATAATATAAAAATAGTCACAGATACAGAAATGTGAAAAAACTCCACAGTAAACACCCACATACTCACCCCCTGAACTATGCCCTTGAATTTTACCTACCTCATAATGCCCTTCATCTAGAAATCCAGTTTATCTGATGTAATACAGCCATTTCATTATCTCTCTGCTTATTATATAAATAGTATAATGTTTTTATTCAACTAATTTCAGCTTATTTGTGTTTTTATATTTAAAGTACTTTTAAAATGGAATATAGTTGAATCTTACCCTTTTAATCAATGTTGATAAGTTTTGCTTTTTTATTTGGAAAATTTTGACCATTTACATTTAATATATTTATTTATGTGGTTGGATATGTGTCTACCATTTTGCTTTTTTGTGTGTGTCCCATTTGATTTGGTTCTTTTTTTCCCCTCCTTTTCTACCTTATTTCAGTTAAACTTTGTTTTTTTTTTTTTTTTGCATTCTTATTTTAATAAAGAGCCTTAAATGATTATAGTATGCTAAAAGCTAATGTTATATCATTTCATATAAAGTGATGGAGAAAACATGTGACTGTGTAGTTGTTTTTTGTTTCTTTTTCAACCTTTAGCCTCTTTTTGTCGTATGTATTATCATAGCCCATACATATTATAATGTTTATGTGTATGTTAAATATTTGCTTCCAACAGTAAATATAATTTAAAGAAATTTAGAAGGGAAAAGAACTTATATTTGCAATTTACTTTTTCTTTGTTAATTAGTAAATGGATTGAAGAGGGATCAGTGGAGTGGAAGGGAGGAAGTGCTGTGGACTGAATTGGAGTGGATTATGTTCCGTGCTCTTGTAATTATATCAGGGTGTATCCTGGCATTGCATATAACTAAAGCAAATTTTTAAAAATTACCATTTTCTTACATAAAGTAAAAAAAAGAAAGTTAGGGAAAGAAAGAAACCATTCCACTCCAAAGAACATATATTCAAATGTCCTCAGAAAGATACTCACAGGTAGTTTTTATGAAACTAAATGAAAATCACTATTGTAATCTTAATCCATGGCACAATGTCTTCTTTGTAATGCATTGTTTGAAAGAATATATAAAAGAAAATCAATTAACAGGTGGACAAATATATACAGCTGTGTGACTGACTATATGTCCATGTATAATACATGTATCATAGGAAATGTGTATATTACATAATACATATAGTAGATAAACATTCAAAAAATGTGAGTCCAGATATTTATAATTATTCTTATGCATGTCCAAATATTATACTTCTCCTCTATACATCTCAGGCTGCGTCTATTATTATGCCCTTTGACCTGGAAACTCTCTTTAGCATTTCTTTTAGAGCATGTTTCTACTGACAAGAAATTTATTTAGTTTTAATTTATATGTGTCCTTTTTTCACATATATTACTGAAGTTTGCTGTCAATGCATATCATTCTAAGTTTGTTGGATATTTCCCCATAAGCATTTTGAAGATATTTTCTGACACTGTCATGTCCCCCATCCATTGCTTCAGATGAGAAATTCATCATTACCCATATTTTTTTCTTATATGAAATGTGGTGCTTTATTCTGAGTGCTCTCAGTATTTTCTATTAATTTTTTATTGCACTTCTTGGACTTTGGTGAGTTTCTTCATTCTCTAAAGTCATCTTGCAACAAACTTGGATAATTTTTGTAAATTCTTTATTCACATATTTTTTCTGCCCTATTTTCATTTTCTTATTTATTTTGGAATACCAATTAACTTATATTAGACATTTAGACATCGTGCCCCTGGTTCTAAGGTGCTATTCACGTTTTTCCTACTTTTTCTTTATTTCTTCAGATTGGTCCCTCTCTAGGGCATCTGTTTCCTGGATTCATGACTCTTCTCCCTGACCTTTTTAGTCTTCTTCCATTAATAACAACCAATGAAATTTTTACATTTCAAATATTTTACAGTTCTAAGATTTCCATTTGATCCTTTTTTTCATATTTTCCACACACTCCTGAGATTTTTCTATTTTATTGGTTATGAATATGTTTTCATTAACAATAATAGCTGCATTAAAGATCCTCCAGTAAATTCACTATCTGTCTCATCTCAGGGTTGGTGTCCATCAATAGATTTTTACTCTTGAGTCTAGGTTATGTGCTCCAATTTATCTGTAGATTGAATAATTTGGGGATTATATCCAGACATTTTGGAACAATTAATTGTGGAGATTCTGGATGCTGCTTTATTTTCCAAAAGAATGTTGATTGCTTTGCATAGCAGACAGTTAATAGACCGAACCTGAGCTTTAAACCCTGTGGTGGGTAGAAGCTACAATATTCTGTTAGCCTTGGCTGTATTGCTTGGAGTCTGCCCCTATGAATCTGCAGCTTAAGGGCCAGCAAGAAGAAATTTGGGGAAAACATATGCAGCACTGGGGCTCCTCCTCTGTGATTTTCTCTTTCCAGCATTCTCCTTTTCCTTCACTTTCCAGGGGTTGAGATTGCTATAGACATTGGGTGTTGCAAGCTAGTGAGACTGAATGCATCTATCCAGTTTAGGCAGGGCAGTGATATAACAAAAGCTGAGGTTAGCTGTACAGTTCAGGAAACTCCTCAGGGAGGCTCCCTACTTCCAAATGTGGAGCTCCTTCAGTTTCTGTCTTGGTTTGATCACTCTCCAGTTGATAGCAAGTAAGAATATGATAAGGGCTACTTGACTATGGTACAAAGTGGAGCCAAGTTACAATTCACTTTATCCATTCCTTGTTCAGGAATATTTTAATCCTTATGGGAGTTGAGGAAAATTGCTTTGTTATAATCAGGGACAGATACTTGTGGTCAAATATTAGTCTTTCAGGTCACTGGGTATATGATCTTGTTTCTCAAATCGCAAAGAGTAATAGTAATACCAATCTCATAGGGTTGTTTTTGAGTCTAAAATGAGAGATTATTTGCAAATTAGTTAGGATGGTTACTGGTTCATAATAGAGAATGGAAGTTTAGCTATTAATTATTATCAATATAATGAATATTCTTTTGTTTTTCAAAAACAACATAGATTGCAAAATCTCTACCTGTGAAACTTGAGCTACTAAAATTCACAGAGATCTTTCTTCTATTGGGCAACTTTAAATCAAGCCTTTTACAATCCCAACTTAAATTTTCCTTTGAAAGATTGAAGTACACAATAAACAAATGAATGTGCTAGGGACACCTGCCTTAGGGAAGTCTCTGAAATTGGACTAACTAGAAATCAATCATTGAAATTTTGTAAAATTCTGTGCCTCTGGCCACTTATTTTATGTGGCTGGATAAGCTGTCCATATGCTCTCTAGTTGACTAGACAGAAAATGTGGACGTGGTTCAGCTTCTTATTTATTGAAGAAGAGAAGTCAGCAGTCTTTGATCCAAAGAGCTGTCTCGTTTGCATGTGTCTGGCCCCATGATTTTTCTGCCATCCATTTTCACGTCAAAAGTCAATGTTATAGTTACCGGTGAAGTGTTAAAATTATTTTTAAATAATCTTGTAGTTTGGGAGATTGCTTTCACTCAAAAATAAATTAAAAATCACTCAACTAATGAATCTCCTTTCTCTTTATTTGCACCATCTCTAACTGTCCATTTGCAGGGTCCTCTTTTGCAGGCATGTGAATACAAAATACCGAGCAGAGAGCAGAAAGTAAGACTTTTTTTTTTTTTTTTTTTCATCTTCTGCAGCTGCCTCTAGCTGCAGATCCAGAGCTTTTAAAATTTAGGGGTATTATGGAAATTATAGAACTTGTGAAGGGAGGCCTCAGGAAAAAAAAAAGTTATAAACTTCACAAGACTCATGAATCATAGGCAAAATTTATTCAAAGTAGAAACTTCCATGATTTTCAGACATCACATCAACCGGGCTTCCTTTGCTCAGTCCTTCAAGACTGAAATCCAAACTATTGCTGAAACTGTAATATGTCACCATCATTTTCTCTCATTGTATTTGTCTAATTTATATTTTGTCCCTTGGGCAAGGATCCAATGGGGTTTTGCAAATGTTGGTAAAGAATTTGTACATGTTGTCATCTTATAAATATAAATTAATAACAACAACAACAATAATAATGCTCTATTACAAAGTAGATACTTACAGCAAGGCATTAACAGCAATTTAGCAGGAAGCATCAAGATTTAACATGAAGCAATGCTTACAAAAATATTAGAAAAACTATCAGTGCCTTGAGCTATAATATTTTATTCAGCCCCATAAGTTTGAAAGCTTTCTTTTCCCCCCAAGAAGAACTGGAAAGTTCTGTTGAATCACTTCACTTCTATAGCTTTCCCCTTCTATATGGGAGACTTGTTGAACAAAACCTTTCTTTATTTGTGCTTGAATAATTATTCTGAATTATTGGTTATTTTTTTTCTCTCAGATAACTGTAGCAAGACTTTCCTTGAACCAAATTAGAAAAGCAGAATGCAAATTGCCTGTATATTGTGGTCGCAATTATACAAAAATATAACTGCTATGAGTAAAGGATTAACAGAGAATATATAGAAATAACTTTAATTATATGAGTGTGATGGAAATGGCCAGGGTCTGCACATACCACACACACACACCATTTAAATTTTATGTAATACTATGTAATATTGCTTTATGCTAGTGTTTCATTTTTTAAGAGTTTCCCCACTGACGATTGCAAGTCTGTGAAAACACTTGGGTGATTTTAAAATTAAATCTTTTTTCTACTTTTCAGAAGCTCCCATTCCTTGCTAGCTTCCTTACACATTCCTCTTCCAGGAAACTCATCCATTTCACTGGAGTTCATTGAGCACCTATGTGTGGATCTCGTGGATGCGGTGACCACCAGGACAGAGCCTGTCATTGACTTTCCTCTCAGACCCTCAGACTCTACTGACTTCTGGTCAGTACCCCATTGTCCCCCTCCTGATGACCATTCAAGCTCCTTTTCTGTCACTGCTAAATTTCTCCCTGTTCCCTTTCCTCCCAAGGACATCTTCTCTCCAGGTTCGAGGACATGTTGTCCTCTCCCAGTGTCTCTCATCACAGAGGGACATTTCACAGACATAACCAGCTGCTTCTTCTTGATTCTTTTCTGTGCCACTCCTTTGGCCATGGTAAATCTACCCTTCCCCTCTCATTTGAAAAAAGACAACTGTCATTTCTTTATCCCCTTCTTTTCTCATCCCCTACATTAAATTTTTCTGTCCCTCCAAATTCTTTGACCTTCATCCCACTCTCTCCACCTTCTCTGCTCTGCCCAGAGGACACTTGCAATAAGCATTACATCATTCCACATGCACTGCCATGCCCACACTATGCACGCAAGCATCATTAGAATATTTACATTTTATTCAGGGCTTATTTCATGCCAGGTTCTGTACAAATAAGTACAGATTTTGCTTCTGTTTCATTTAATCCTTAGAGAAACCACAAAATGTTCCTTAAATAAGAAACCTCTGAGCTTTAGAAGGATGAAGATATTCTCCTAGGGTGACATTATTGTAAACAGAGGAAGTGGCCTCCACTGAACAGTGCCCACCTGCAGGGCCCAGCATTACAGTGCTGGGCTGTGAACCACTCAACATCGTCCACTACCTCCCAATCTGACCTGGCCACCCTAGAGAATTCTTTTCCCATCACTCCCATCCCACCCAAATACCTACTAGACCTTCACATGAAAATGACACCTGAAAACTTAGACATTTAAGAAGTCAAGTTTCCTAGGGTACTCTGTCCTCTGTTTCTACTTAGTGCTGTCACCATGACTGTCTCTCATATTCAACAGCTGCTCCTCACCTCTGGCTTTAACTTCTTCCAGGTCACCCACATCTACAAAGTTACCAAGATTCACTGACTGGTTTTCTCCAAAGTCTGTCAATTTGCAAGGAGAAACTCACACAAATACAGACGCACAGGCAGCTGTACAACAGCAAAAACACCTAGCACAGAATTTTTAAGATGGAAAAGACATACATTAAAAAAGATGGTAAATAGATTTCATACCGATAAACACCAATGGAATAAAGTTAACTCTAAATAAAAAGCTTTCAAATTGTATCAGAAAGTAAAACCAAAGTGTGTGTGTGTGTGTGTGTGTGTGTGTGTGTGTGCATGTGTGTGTGTGAGATGTAAAAAACTGTAGCAAAAATAAAATATCTTAATGTGGCGTATATATACAATGGAGTTTTATTCGGCTAAAAAGAAACAAGAAATTATGGCATTTGCAGGAAAATGGATGGAACTGGAGTCCATCACATTAAGTGAAATAAGTCAATTTCAGGAGTTTAAGGGACATATGTTTTCTCTCGTATGCAGAAGCTAGAGAGGGAAAAAGGTGGAAAAAAGGTAGGGGTGGATCTCTCCTAAAAATCAAAGGGAGATCATCAGAGAAAAGGGACCAAGAGATGGGACACAGGGACGTGGGGGGGAAATGCTGGGGAGTGATATTGACCAAATTCTATTATACTGTGTGCACATGTGAATATGTAACAACAAACCCCATCAATATGTACAAATATAATGCACCAATAGAAAGTGAGGGAAAAATTAATCCAAAAAAAAGAAAGAAAGAAAACAAAAATGTCTTATAACGTGCATGAGGCTCTGGGTTCAATCTCTCACACAGTCAAATAAATAAAAAAATTCATAAAATTACTTAGACCAAGAGTATACAAAACTGGCCCAACACAAACGATAATATGTCAGGAACTCTTTATTCAAGGCAAAAATACAAGACAAAAGCAGAAATAAAACAAAAATTAATCTTCATAAAAAGAGAGTGATTGACCCTCAGTGATAATGATAAAGGGGTCACCACATACCCCAACCACCAGTCCTAGGCCATCCCACTGGATTTGTGGGACTCTGTGAAGTGGTTCACCTTCCTCGGGTCTTTTTTTTTTTTTTTTTTTTTCCTGTCTCCAGCCCATCCCGGCACAGGCAGCACATTCAATGTCCTTGACACTGACCTGTCACTAATATGGTAGATACAAGAATGGCTCCAAGCCAGCAGCCTGAGTTCAAGTCCCAGCTCCAGGACTCATCAGTTCTGTAGTCGGGGCTGGTCACTCATGCACTTTTTATTTTTGCCTTGAATAAACAGTTGATCTGAGTTCTGTGGCTGCCTCCTGGCTACCAAATAAAACAGGAGTTCATAACCTGAAACTTAAGTCCTTTGTAGCTCAGAAGGCAGTTTGTCTTGTCCACACTCTGTTCCCGTACTCTCTGCCTCACTCTGTGCCTCTAGGTCAACCAGGGGCCTTGGCCACGCCCCCCACCCCGTTCCCATGCATTCCTTCTGCTGAAAGGACACCCCGTTGTCTCTGCCACATGTCTTTTAAACACTCATTCCAGTGTCCCAGCCACACCTGATGTGGGTCTTCTTGCAAATCATATTGCTCTGTTAGGATCTTATGGGACTTCTGGACAACGTGACAAGCCCTTCACATTTCCCTCACATTTTTGTTTCCCTCAGTTGAGTGAGGGAGGGAACCTGCTCACTTATTCCTTTGCAAATTCACTGTGTCTGATACACGAATTTAAAATACTAGGCGTTCAGAAACATAATTTGAATCAGCGAAAGGGACAATTTTTACATTTTCTAAAACGGAAAATGCACATTTTTATGCCAAAGAAGTTTCTAACCACCAAACAATCCAGTTCGATTTTAATCCTTTGCATTTCATTTGCTTTTTAGGAAATTGTTGTTACAGTGGGCCTCTGAGTTCTCTGTTTTCCCTGTCATAGACCCACAGAGATTATATCTTTCTGCTAAGCAATAACAATGAAAAACTTTGTTTGGATCCTACTCTGGTCTTGGTAGCTCTCAGAAAATGAATGTTCTCTGAGCCTGTTTCTCCCTGTGCAAAGTAAGGTAATCCCGTGTAAGTTTGATGTGAAAAGTAAATGAGATTCCCATGATGTGTTTAGCCCATAGTAAGATTGCAATAAAAGATAACTAACAATAATAGTTGTAACTATAATAATTTTCTTTATAAACTCTATTGCTCTTTTAGTCTTATTTGATTTTCTGTTTTTACATCACCAAAGGCAGGATGTACCTTTTCAGTAACAACAGTAAGTTATAGAGCTAATTCAGTGTTTACCTTCACTTTGGATTGCTGAGGTATAAAAGCTTCCTGTAGAGGTAGATCACATTTGGGGAGTCACCACTTTGTCCATTCATCTTCCTAAAACTTTAAAGCAATACAAATCACAAATCTATTTCTCTCCATGCTTATAATATTCTTCCCCTGCAAATATTGTCAGTATTTTATGGGATCATCTGCTGCTGATGAGGTTAGCACGTGATAATGTTGGCAACTTCCCAAACTGTGTAGTTTTGTTATTTATGATAAACATATGATGCTTCAGAATCACTTTGGAAGTGATTAACCAGAGGGACACCTTCTGAAACACTCTCCTTTCTCCCTGTGCCTTTCCTAACTCTTTCACTCTCTCCTTAGTTTTTCATTTCCTTTTTCACTATCTTATTCTACTTTTTTTTTTTTTTTTTTTGTACTGGGAATTGAACCCAGGGGTGCTTAACTACTGAGCCACATCCCCAGCCCTTTTTATTTTTTATTTAGAGAAATGGTCTTGCTAAGTTGCTTAGGGCCTCGCTGAGTTGCTGAGGCTGGTTTTGAACTTGGGATCCTCCGGCCTCAGCCTCCCAAGCTTATTGTACTTTTTTTATTCGAGATGGTTACCGTGACCAGTCGACTGGGTTCTGCCTAGGACAGATAGTCTCTAGTTAGGGCCACTCTTACAAGAGTCCCAACTTATAAAACCCTTCTAATTTCAATCAAGAGCAAATCCAATTATTCTGTAGGAAGCTGACCATTACTGTTTTCCACAGCTGATTAAACTGCTGAGCAATTTCCTCTTCTCTCAGTAACCTCGTCTGAACTTTTGGTTTCCTTTCATTTGTTTGGGTTTTAGGGAGGCAGGGATATTCAACAGGAAGACTGGGGCTTGAGACCTGAGCAGACTCAGGTCAAATTTTCACTCTATCAGTTGCTTACTTTGTCTCTTCAGGTTGACCTTATTGTGTTTCCACGGAATGGTTCACCTATAAAACACAGATGAAAATAACCACCTCAAAGGGTTCTCGGGACCAGAGGAAATGAATGTGCACCCCTCTCCTCTGCCTAGAGCCAGCACACATGGGGGACCTCTGTCTTGGTGGCTTTTCAGGCGCTACACCATGTAAGGCAACACAGAGCTGAAATAAGCACCAGCGATCTAGCCTGGAAAACAAATCACCTTTAACAACTTTGTTTCCATGGGAAAACACATTTTGAGCTGTAAACAACTAATTTACTAGCATGTGTTGGGAACACAATTAAAATATCAGACGCTGGAGCAGAGATGAGCCTAATCTGTGAGTTGGATGTGAATAATATATGCAACACAAAATAAGCTGTTAACTTTCTTATTATTTTGTGAGAATTTTAAGAATAATTTCAGTATTTGAAGCAGCTGTAGGAATAAAGTTGGTTACTGGAGTAAAAAGATTAATTTTTCACTTAGCTTTCCCTAAGGAGAGCTGCTCTTGGTAAACATTTACTAATGGGCCTTTGGACTCAAGAGTGTGAAGATACATTAAATTACTCAAGGCTCATTCTTCTGTAGGAAAAAAAACAAGTGAGATGTTGATTTTTCACACCCAGAAGACTGGAGAGGCATTTTTTGGTAGCAAAAGTTCCCTTGCCCATTTGACTGTTCATAGATATTTTTTGTTGTTCTATAAAACTCGACACATTCGTAGGCTTGAGGAAACCAAAAGATACTTATATTTAACCATGGATAGGGAGAGGAGTTAGCAAATGACCCCAAAGGAGAACAAAAGACATATTTTGTTAGAAGCAACCAAAAACTACAAATGAAATAACACAGAGAGTGCTTGGTAAACCGCGGGGAGAAGCAACATTCAGGGGATCTTGAGGGTAATAGAGTATCTATGGAACACTGAGTGTGCCCAAGGCCACACTGGGTGCTCAGATCACTATGAGCAAAACAGACAGGTTCACTGTCCTCATGGAGTGTTCAAAGAGTGGGAAAGGCAGATTACAGGCCTATGGTTAAGATAGGCCTGTAATAGGCCTGTTAAGTCCCATGCAGAGAAATCATTTGTTCTGTTACCATAAGAAGTGGCACTTGATCAAAAAATCAGAAGACCTTGGAGGGTAGATGTGGTAAAGAACTGCATGCCCACTGCCCAACTTTGGATCTGGAACATCTCTCCAGATGCCCACCTGCGAAAGGCTTTGTCCCCAACACCACAATGTACTGCCTGCCACAGGACCAACTGATTATGGTCTAAAACCTCCAAAACTGAGCCTCAATAAACCTTTCCTCTTTTGAAGGAAGTTTATCTCAGACGTGTGTTACAGCAGTGGAAAGCTGACTGATACACCCACATATCAGAGATCCCAAAAAGGCTTCCAGAAAAACTTGGAGGTAGAAACAGTGTGTTTCAGAATTCCCAACATTTCTAATGTCTGTCTTTCCTCTTTTCCCAATTGAGATAGGTTTTATAACACTCTATTCAAATCTCACCAGTAAATGCTTATCAAAACTTCACCACTGCTGTGTGTGTGGGCACACACCTGTAATCCCAGCAGAGCAGGAGGCTGAGGCAGGAGGACAGCCAGTTCAAGGCCAGCCTCAGCAAGTTAGAGAGGCCCTGAGCAACCTAGAGAGATCCTGTCTCAAAATTCTAAAATAATAAGAGCTGGGGATGTGACTCAGCGGTAAAGCACCCCTGGGTTCAATCCCCAGTATAAGTAAATAAATAACAACACACACACACACACACACACACACACACACACGAAAGAAAAAAGGAGAGAAAAGAAAAAAGAAAAAACTTACCCATAGAGCTTTTCTACCTAATAATGTAAAAAAATGGCCATTTATAGCAAATTTACTAAATCCTCAGGGTGTTTCAAATTTCCACAGAATAAAATCCTTAAATTAGGATATAATGAGTATAGAATTTTACAGGAAGATTGCTAGGTAGGACAAGATACAGTAATGTCTCTGTTGATGGATGCTGATTAGTCCTCAGTGAGACACTATTTATGGATACGTAAATCTAATAAAAGTACAACAACTAGAATCAACTACATGCAACTGAAATGTTTTGTTTTGTTTTTAAGAAGAAACAGACTTAAAGGAACACGTGTAAAGTGTCTCATTTTGGAGTTCATTATCATCATTCTAAGTATAAAAAGTTGGGCTGGACAGAGTGAAATTTTCCTGAGTAGAAGCAACAGTTGATCTCAGAAATTGGAACCCACCCATTTTGAACTGGTGAACTTTCTGATCTGCCTGCTTTCACTCCCTTCCCATGCCTTCTCTTTCAAATTCCCATAGACCAGCAATTCAATAGAGCCTGTGTGTGGGGGGAGAGCCCTCTTCTCTAACCAGGAGAGATAGGCAGTTTATCAAAACACCTGGGGCAAAGGTAACTCTTTGCATGACTAAGCCAACATTTGGTTTCACCTAAATGGTTAGAATGATACTGTGCTCTTGTCCAGGAAGTAGTTGGTTTCCATTTTAATTTGTCCTAAGTCCATAGCTTTTTTGATGGCAGAACCATTATAAAACTAAATTTTGATAAAATTAATCAGCATGACTCACAAAGGTCTAGAGTGGCAATTGTTCTGATTGTGTTGCCTTGGAGAAAGTTTATACTGCTTGGTTGGACCTAAATGTAGAGTTGAATAAATGATGCTTAAAATATAGCTAATTATACAGGCAAAGGCTAATATCCTGGTAGCCAGTTATCAGAACTGGCCAAACTGTAGACAAGAAATAATTGAGGCACAGATATAGTGCAGCTTAACAGAGTAATAGAAATGATTATCCCTAAAAATATTTAATCTCCGAATGTTGTTTTTGTATTTAACAAGATCTATGCCTGCTCTTGGGGACCCTACATGTAAAGTCAGTGAAATGAACTAATCCATATGTTGCACATTCATTAAAATCAGGCACTGTCTTGCAAGTACAAATTAAATTGGTACATCTGGAAAGAGGAATACTGGGATTTACAGGTTTTTGTGATTTTTTTTTCCTTATCATAAAATAATGTAAACTGTAGTTCTGATTTTTATTTGATTAAAGGAACTATTTCATTGTTCTAATTGGAAAGGTATATAAAACTTCTGAAATATGGACATATGGATCAGCCTTGTTAATGGAGTCTGTTAATTCGGCATTGTTAACAGTCTGCATTTTTCCCAGCGTACATATTTTTGGTTTGTCAGAAAGCATTTAGTTGAGCAGTTTTTCTTTAATTTCTTCTTCTTCTTCTTTTTTTTTTTTCCTACAGGGCTTTTTACTTAAAATGTGTTGAGAATTTTTATTGCTTTTATGTCTGTCTGAATTTTCTCAAGTAACCCAGTTCTTATGTGCTGTTTGGATAAAGACATTTTCGAATCCCTCTAGAATAGTTCAGTTTGGAAAACATCCTATAGACATGATTTGCTGGAGGCAAGCTCACATTACAGATGAAAAGTCTACACTAAGACAATAGAAAAAAATCACAGTTTCTTCAAATCAAAAGGGAAAGCATTTTTAATCTTTTTTTCACTGAGCCCAAAAGACCTATTTAAAACTTTGTTGGAATAAAAAAAAAAAAAAAAAAAAAAAAAAAAAAAAAAAAAAAACGTTACAAGCTTTGTAAGATGTCACTCTGTCCATTTTTTGCACCCTCCATTTGTACAAATGTCCCAAGCACAGGTATGTGCTAGGAACTTGTGGAAATCCACTCCACAGCAGATTGGTTGATTTACGCTCATGATGATCCAGGAAAATGAGGAATGAAATGAAACAAACCACTTCTCCAAAATGGGCATTTAGCAGACTCTCAGTGGTGGGAAAATACTTCCTAACACCTGCCTTCTAAAGCTTGTTTCCTGCTTATTTATAAATAATCATAGAGAAAGCAAAATCCAGTGCTGTCAAAAATAAACAAATACTTTCAGAAACTCCCCAGTAATTTCTCCAGGAAGTTTCACCAGTTGCTAAAGCTGATTTTGGTTGCATCCTCTGTTATTTCAGAGGAATCAGTGGAGATACCACAGTGGATTCATCTTTGACCTGTCTTAGCCACACTGCAGTGAGGACTCGTTTACTTGGCTTTCATTAAAGCAAGGAAATAAAAAAGACTTGATATAATCTTACTTTGTACTTGAAAATATCTTACTTTTTCCATACTGTCCCAGAGGCTAACATTTCATATATGTTCTTTCAACAAATGCTCCTCTTTCTGTGTTTTGAACAGATATTGTATATCTGTTCCTAAGAAGTCCATGTAGCTGGGCTGGGGATGGAGCTTAATGGTAGAGTGCTCACCTAGCATGCATGCATGAGGCTCTGGGCTCCATCCCCAGAAACTCCCAAATGGAATGATCCTGTAAATCAGGGAGCCACACACATATGGAAGCATCCAATTCTTCCAGAAGAAAATTAGCTTTATCTTCCAAGTTTTCCACCTGGGTTGAACAAGAGGTAAAAGAAATATGTGGTTT
Organism: Tamias sibiricus; assembly: GCA_025594165.1. Classification (NCBI taxonomy): domain Eukaryota; kingdom Metazoa; phylum Chordata; class Mammalia; order Rodentia; family Sciuridae; genus Tamias; species Tamias sibiricus. The sequence continues at coordinate 19,838,374 of CM046670.1, forward strand.
CACAGCAAAGCAAATGGAGCTGAGCAAAATACTCAGGAGCAAATTCAAGGCCTTTTGAATCTGGGCAATGTCACTGACCCAAGATGTAAAATCAAGGTTAATCTGTAGGGTCGTACCTAACAGCTGCCTCCACAGCATTGCCTGTGTTTAGGGGATGGGTAATCAGCTCCAAGTGCTTCCTTCTATGATCTCACCTTCCCTTCCTAATTCCCTGAAATTCCCATTACTAAATTCACAATACCAAGCTCTGCATTCCCTAATTGAGGAAACATGTCAAATTATTTATTCAACACAAAGAAAGTCAGACACTCAGCTGGCACAAGCCAGCACATCAATAAGGATGTTCACTTTGGAACAGCTACCTCCCCAGGCACCCAGGCCTCCCCAAACCCTGCCCTAGCCCCACCCAAGAGCTCCCAGAATCCAGTCATTTTCTTCTTTCAGGGTCCTACCCAAGCCCAGTGGCTGACATCCATTCTTGATGGCCGGGGGCCTGGACGCAACAGTTATGACCTATTTTTTAATATTATCCCTGACTAAAGGCAAGGATTTTTCCTCAAGAAAGTTGGAAGAGAAGAAGACCTTCTATTTCCCCATCTCTCTTTAGGCATGAAGATACTCAGCGGAGTCAAAGAATCCACAGACTGGACTCTGAAAGGGGTTCTGGACAGGCGGGTTTTCTAAGTGACCTCCCAGGGAAGATGCCGGCAGGCACAGACCAGGAAAGGCAAACTCAGTGCTCCTCTCCTTCAGAGGCGGTTCCACCAAACCAGACCGACATGAGATTGTCTTTGTCAATTCTGGCTGCTGTAACAAAATTCCATAGGCCTGGAAGTGATTGAAGATGGTCATTTCTCATGGTTTGGGAAGCTGGGAAGTCCATGATGAAGGCAGATTCAGTGTCTGGTGGGATCTCTTCTCTGGGTCTGTAGATAGCTGTCCTCGCTCTACGCTCACGTAGTGGAAGGGGTGGGTGCTAATACAATTCTTGCCCATGACCTCATCACCTTCCAAAGGTGCCACCTCCTAACACCATCACCTTGGGGGCCTGGTTTTAACATATGACATTTTGGGGAGACACAAACATTCAAACCATAGCAGTGACAAGGACAGCTGGCACTGGGAGAGGGGATGGTACTGTGGGGATTGAGTCAAAGAAGGAAAAAAAAAAAAAGAGGAGAAATCATGGGCAAACAAGCCTCCTTTATTATTTTCTGGAAGCTAGTTTAAATTCCTGAAAAGTCCTAACAGGAAGTTGTGTTTCTTGTCCACAATTGCCCCATCACCTGCACAATGTAGCTTGCTCATCACTTCCTCTCCACCCCCAGCAGGGAACACACCCCGTCTGTTGAGTTTACCTGTTCACGCCACTGCCTCCTTTAGGAGCTGAGATCCTGAGGTTCAAGATCACACTTAGTATTCTGTACATCCAGAGCCCCACACAATGTCTGCATGTTAATAAATGTCAGTGGAATACCCATCAATAACCAATAGTGAGCAGAAAAAGTGATGGTTAAGAAGGAAGAATGTGGTATCACGTGTAGCAGGAGAGGGCCTCTTTGAAGGAATAGATGATGTATACATTCTTAAGCTTTCTTGGAAACACTTCCCTCCCCAACTATATTAAAATTATTCTGCAATATTGTTTATGTTTGAATTTGCCTAACTGGAATGTAAAGGGGATTATTCAGCAAGGCAGTGACTTTTAATACTTTTGTTTGTTTTTACAAGTATAGAATTAAGAGACGATAAATTATTGCATTACTATTATATACTTACACAAAGACAATCCTCCTTTTACCTGAACTATTGCATTGTGTGGAGCAAGACCTTCAGGAGAAGAGAAGGAGAGTTGATTCACAGTGCCTTGAGGTATATTTAAGAATTTCACCCCACATTCTAGGCTACAATGATACACCACATCTTTATGGGAAAAATTACTTCTGAAGGGTTAGATCTGAATTTGTCTACCACCAATAAGCTTCCAGAAAGGATTTGTACTTTATTTTCCATTGCTATAATAAAATACCTTAAACTGAATCATGCATAAAGAAAAGAGGTTTACTTAGCTCACAGTTTTGAAAGCAGAAACAGCATAATGCCAGCTCTGGTGAGGGGCCCCGTGGCTGAGTCACATTAAGGCCAAGAGCACCATGGCGGAACTGCACGTGAGAAAGAAATTACATGACACAACAGGAAACCAGAGAGCCTGGGGAAGGGCCAGCATTACTTTTTTATAACAATCCTTTCTTGAGAACTGAACAGGGTCCCATGAGAACAACATGAATTTCTTTCCCAATTCTTAAAGCTTCCACAACCTCCCAATACCACCAACACATGGAGTATTCCTAATGAATGAACTCTGGGGGGACACACTCAGACCATATCCAAGCCATACCAGGACTCCTTCCACATGTCTTTTATGCACCCATCCATCAACGGATGCAGTAGGAATGAAAAATATATGCTCTTGTGTTGTGAGGTAATGGCCTTGTTCATAAGGTTGCTATTCCCTATGGAGACCAAATCTGTGTACCCTCTTCTAATTCAACCTGAGCTCAAAAATCCTGACCATTGAGCTTAGTGCATGGATGTGTACATCATTTAAACATGAATACATAATGAGGAAATGGGTACAAGAATAGTGGAGGCAGAATTATTAAAATGTGTGCCACAGAATAAGAGTCCAGGGGAATGTGCCCAAACCTCTCAGACAAAGTCACTGGGCCATTTCCAAGTTATCCTGTGCACAATTAAGGCTCTGCAAACAAGCATTTAAAAAGACTGTTGAATGTGAATTATCCTCATGTCTCTAAAGCTTACCTAAGGAATTGTCCTTCACTTAACACCAACAGACAATATACAGAAAAAGGCATATCTGACGATGCTACTCAGTCATTCTCAGTGACAGAACAAAAACTGAGAAGTGTGTCCATTGAAGGGCCTCATCCCATGAAGCAGAAGAAATAATAGGGAACTGGGGGTGACGATGCAAAGCAGAAGAGGTCCCTTGCTCCACCCTGTCAATCAGTAGGTGAGGTCATCCACCCACCATCTGATGCTGTGGGAGGAGCTTTCATGGTATGCCAGAGCTTGAATGCATCTGAGGACGCAGAATGAGGACCAGGTGTGTACACAGGTGCCTATGGCTACGATTTAGCCTGATAGGAAGGCCAGCGTTTTCTCAACATCACATCTTGAGGGTTCTATAAAAATCATCTGGCTTCATCGTCTCACTTTAGGAATGGAACTCAGAAAGTCTATGGCAATTCCTTGAAGTCAAATCATGAGAAAACTGGAATTTACATTTTCTCACTTGGTCAGGGCTGTCCTTATAGCAAGCCAGTATGTTTGTCCCTCAGAAACAGCATGAAAGGAGTTGATAAGAAAATCTGCCATTGCAGTTAAAAACCTTGTCAAGGCTGGGCACAGTGACACATGCCAGTGATCCCAGCAGTTCAAGAGGCTGAGACAGGAGGATTACAAGTTCAAAGCCAGCCTCAGCAACTTAGTGAGGCCAGAAGCAAATTGTTGAGACACTGTCTCTAAATAAAATTTTTAAAAAGGGCTGGAGATATGGCTCAATGGTTAAGCACCCTTGGGTTCAATTCCTGGTACAAAAGAAAAATTAAAAAGAAAGAAAATTAAAAAAAAAAAACTTGTCAAATAATCCAGTCACAATATCACAATATTCATGAAATCTATGACTACCGTAGCATGGATATGAATGTCTCCCAAAGGTCCAAAGACTGGTTCCCCAGGTTTGCACTACTGGAAAATGGTGGGGTCCACTGGGAGGGCCTTAGGTCAATTGAGTCATGACCTTGAAAAAGATGAGGTCCCCATTCTTTGCCCTTTTTCTCTCTCTCTTTTGCAAAGGTTTTGGTCCCTGCCATGTCGGTCCCTGCCATGAGGAATGATTGTGCTCCACTTTGCACCCTTCACTGTGATGTGCTGCCTCACCATGGGGCTCAAAAGTGAGGACGACAACCAACGCACTGTGGACGGACACCTCCAGAGCTGTGAACCAAAATCACTCTTTTCTCTTTGTAAGCAGACTATCTCAGGGATTTCCTACAGTTAACAGTGACCAAAGGTGACGATAATGTTCTCATCTTTGACTCTTGTTTCAAAGATGTCACACAATCACATAGGACTTCCTTCCAGCAGCATTCGTATCTATCACTATGACATTAATGGCAGTTACCATTCATTGGACACTAGCTTTGTTGCAGGCACCATGTCCAACATTGAGTTTGCTGAATCTCTAGCATAACTGATGGTCTCATCACTATTTTACAGAAGGGGAAACTGAGGCAGGGAAGTTGGAGACTCTTGTTGAGGGTCTCAGGTCAGTAAGAAGCAAAACTGAGATCTTCACCATGTTCTTCTGTCCAGTTCTGAAGTCCATGCTTTTAGCCACAAGGCTGCAAGTCCCTTGAAGGAGACCTGAGTGAGTATGCACGTTATAGCTCCAAAGACATAGAGAATGTCTTCTCAAGGATGTCACCAAAGAGATGTGACATAGTAGTATGGTTCAACTGTGATTGTCTTAAAAGTGAGGAATTTGAGATAATAAGGAAATAAAAGCAACTTGGGGGGAAGGAATAATTAGAATGTATGTTTTTCAAATGGGAGGACCTCGGCCATAGTCATCTCATTTCCAGCACATAGAAGATGGACATGGGTGGGACACGCAGCAAACCATAATGAGCTGAGGACAAAACACAGACTCCCACTCCTGGATAAAAATAAATAAATATTTCCCTAGAAATTTAAAGTATCTGATTTCAGTATTTAATAAATAGATTTTAGAATGTAAACGGAGATAGGAACTCCTAAAATTTTCAATACTTTGGAATTTTGATTTAACTTAAAAGAATTCAATTTAGTTTCCACTTTCCCCATTAAGAAACAGATCTACAGTGATTCCTAAGTATTTCATTTTTTTTTCAGGCTATTGTGAATGGGATGGTTTTTTATAATTTCTCTTTTGGCTGATTTGTATATAGGAATGTAATTGATTTATGGGTGTTAATTTTGTATCCTGCTACTTTGCATAAATGTATGAGTTCTAGAAGTTTACTGGTGAAGTTTTTTTTGGGGGGGGGTCTTCTGCATATAAAATCATGTCATTGGAAGAAATAGTTTGAGTTCTTCTTTTCCTATTTGTGTTCCCTTTACTTCTTTCTTTTGCCTAATTGCTCTAGCTAGAGTTTAAAGGATTGATTTGAATAGAAGTGATGAAAGTGGGCATCCCTGTCTTGTTCCTATTTTTAGAGGGAATGTTTTCCATTTAGAATGGTGTTGGCATTGGGTTTGTTGTATATACCTTTTATGATGTTGAGGTGTGGTCCTTGTATCCTTAGTTTTTCCAGTGTTCTAAATATGAATGGATGCTGCATTTTGTCAGATGCTTTTTCTGCATCTATTGAGATAATCATATGCTTCTTGTCTTTAAGGCTATGTGATGTACTACATTTATTGCTTTCTGTACATTAAACCAACCTTGCATCCCATGGAGGAAACCCAATTGATCATGGTGCACTATAGAGGTGAAGGATCTCTATAATGAAAACTACAGCACACTAAAGAGAGAAATTGAGGAAGACCTTAGAAGATGGAAAAATCTCCCTGTTCTCAAATAGGCAGAATTAATATTTTCAAAATGGCCAAACTACCAAAAGTACCATGAAGAGTCAATGCAATTCCCATTAAAATTCCAATGATATTCTTCATAGAAATATATAAAGCTGTCAGGAAATTTATTTGGAAAAATAAAAGGCCCAGAATAGCCAAAGCAATCCTTAATGAGAAAAATGAAGCAGGAAGCATCCCAATAAGAGGCATTAAATTGTACTACCAAGCTATAGTAACAAAAACAGCATGGTATTGGCACCAAAACAGGCAAGAAGACCAATGGAATTGAATAAAAGACACAGAGACAAACTCACATAAATACAGTTATCTCATACTAGGTGAAGGCACCAAAACCATACTCTGGGGAAAAAATAACCTCTTCAACAAATGCTGCTGGGAAAACTGGAAATCCATATGTAAGAGAATCAAAGTTAACCCCTATCTCTCTCCCTACACATAAATGAACTCTAAGTGGATCAAAGACCTAGGTATTTGACCAGAAACCCTACATCTACTAGAAGAAAAGGTAAGCCCAACACTTCAACATATTGACTCAGAAGCTGACTTCTTTAACAAAACTCCTAAAGCGCAAGAAATAAAATAAAAAATCAATAAATGGGATAGTAGTAATCTAAAAAGCTTCTTCACAGTGAAGGAAATAATCAAGAATGTGAAGAGAAAGCCTACAGAATGGGAGAAATCCTTCCCATCTGTGCCTCATATAGAGCATTAATCTCCAGGATATACAAAGAACTGAAAAAACTTAACACCAAAAATCAAATAACCCAATCAATAAATGGGCAAAGAAATGAACAGTTCCTTCACAGAAGAAGAAAAATGAATGGTCAACAAATATATGAAAAAAATGTTCACCATCTCTAGCAATTGGAGAAATGTAAATTAAAACTTTACTGAGATTTCATCTCACTCCAGGCAGAATGGCAACTATCAAGTATATAAATAACAATGAATGTTGGCGAGGATGTGGGGAAAAGGTTCACTCATACATTGCTGGTGGGACTGCAAATTGGTGCAATCACTCTGAAAAGCAGTATGGAGATCCTTGGAAAACTTGGAATGTAACCACCGTTTGACCCAGTTATTCCATTCCTCAGTATATACCCAAAGGACTTAAAATCACATACTACAGTGACGCAACCACATCAAAGTTTATAGCAGCTCAATTCATAATAGCTAGACTATGGAACCAACCTAGGTGCCTGCCCTTCAACAGATGAATGGATAGAGAATGTGGTATATGTACACCCATAAAGAAAAATGATTTTATGACATTTGCTGGTAAATGGATGGATCTGGAGACTCTTATGCTAAGTGAAATAACCAATTCCAAATAATCAAAGATCAAATTTTTTCATTGATATGTGGAAGCTAAACCACAATAAAGGAGGGGAGGGGAAGAAGAGACATTCAGTAGATTGGACAAAGGGGAATGAAGGGAAGGGTGGGGAGATAGGAATAGGAAAGACGGTGGAATGAATCTAACATAATTTCCTATGTACATATATGAAAACATCTAAGTGAATCCCACCATCATGTACACCCACAAGAATGGCTTCCTAATTAGAATAAAATATATTCCATGCTTATATAATTTTATCAAAATGGATTCTGCTATTATGTATAACTAAAAAGAACCAATTTTTTAAAAAAAACGAATCTAGATATCCCTTCAATGGGGATTCTGGATAAGGCAGAATTTTCTCCAAGTACACATATGGGAATTAATCATCCAATGGCCTGGTGTCCCAACATGATTAAAAAAAATTTTTTTCCAAGAAAATTAATGAACAGAAAAGTTCACTTTATGCCTAGATTTCCTATCTAAACCACCTATTATATGCTAGAAAAACAGTTCAAGCAAAATTATGATCTCTTGCAGGGCACGGTGGCGCACGCCTGTAATCCCAGCACTTGGGAGGCTGAGGCAGGAGGATCATGAGTTCAAAGCCAGCCTCAGCAATGGAGAGGCACTTAGCAACTCAGTGAGACCCTGTCTCTAATAAAATACAAAAAATGGCTGGGGATGTGGCCCAGTGGTCGGGAGCCCCTGAGTTCAATCCCCAGTGGGGGGAAAAAAATTGTGAGCTCCTGAATCACCCACCTGAATTACCACATTGTTTCCTAAGACTGGTTTTCCTGGGGTTAGGCTGGGAGGGTCTGGGTGTTCTGGAGTATCTGAATATTTGTCTACTCTTCCAATTCATTATATACTGAGCTGGTTTGATATAAAGTCACCTTTTTTTTTCTTCTCAAATGTTATTCATTCTTGAAATCATGATGGGAACCTTTTCTTGCTCTCTACCAGGGACTACATTTCCAGTTATCTGAATTTGCCAGGAAATGGTCCCTGATTGTGGCTTCTGTCTGTATTCAGGGAGGCACTGAGGAGCGTGGAGGGAGATTTCCAGTGTGTGGCCACAGAGTCACGATGACAGGAAGCTGCCGAGAACCCATTCTTCATGTTTGGACAGAGAAAAAAAAAAAAAAAGGTACAAATATCCTGTGGTTTCTCCAACTTTGTGTGGTTTCTCCAACTTTGCCAGCTAGTCAAGCACTGGTCTCTAACTGTGTAAAAGGGAGGGGGTGTGGACTTGTGTTGCTGCAGCAGAAGCAGCCTGAGTGGCAACAGAAAGAAATGTTAGTCAAAATTAAATGACTCAAAGGTAAATAAGGAAAAGGATGAATGGAAGCAAACATCTGAAAGGCAATGCCATATATAAATCAAGCCATCTATCGGGAGCAAGGAGGGGCACTGTAGAATTTGCTTGCTATCTTTAAGAATGTGGAAGCCATCAATAACTAGAGGGCCGTATTGATAGAAAACCATTGAGTGGAGAGTCAAAGGGAGCAAAAATAGAGGAGAAATACAGACAAGTGCATAATAAATGGGAATAAATAAGTCATATTTTTCAAAACTTACTTTAAGAATTCAAAGAGGACAAAAAAGAAATAAGCATCACGGAGGTTAAATGTCAAGGTAAAGGGGGTCCAGAGTTTAGAAGTAAAGCCAGTTTGATTCATGTATACATACATGTAAATCTGCACAAAGTACGTGTGTGTGTGTGTGTGTGTGTGTGTGTGTGTGTGTGTGTGTGTAGACCCTGCCTGAACTGAAGTGAAAGAGATGCTTGGAGTAAAGATCTTCACGTCTGTAGGTTTATAAGTTAATTCTCATTGTGTCTATGGTAAAAAATTACACTGGAAAACAATTTCAATAACCTAAAATATTTTTAGAATACCTCTCTTTACTATTAATATTCTCCTATGGTATTATTTTTCATGTATACATACATATTCCATTTTCATCTATCGGCTTAAGGAATCCATTTCCTAATTAGTGGATGTGGAGGTTGTTTCTATTATCCCCTATGCAAGATGAATGTTATTGTATTTAAATCTATGGATGATTGTATCCTTAACATAACATCTTAAGATTTCTTAAAGATGAGCCAGATATAATTTAGACTGTTTAATGTAACAGTGAGAAAAATTTCCACCAAAAGTAGGGAATCAATGGTTCCATGCCATGTGTGGGTTGTCTGGTCTCTACTCAGTCTAAGCAACTTGGGGTGTCACCAGTATTTTATAAGTGTGCATGTCATAAGGAAAACCATGATCTCATTGTTTTAATTTATGAATTAATTTTCAAATAATTAATGAATTAATAATTTTAAAATATTAATGAATTAATTGTTTTGATTTTTTGGCGATTTTATTTGTTCTTTTACGAATTAAATGTCTGTGACCCTTCTTAATGTCTCTCCCTAAATTCAGAGAAGATTTGTTCTTTTCTGGCTGAGCTCATGGATTGCAATGCTGTCAGGGATTTTTCTGATTAACCCTGACATGTTGATTGCATTTCTAAGAAGACAGAACTTGGCTTTATCGTCTCCTTGTTAATTCTACTCTTTCTCTGTTTTCTATTCCATTCTCTTATTTCTCTCCTTCTTTCCCTGTGGATTTATTTAATCGTTTCCCCAAAAGCAGTGTCTTCTTCTTTATTTTTTTTTTTTTTTTGTACCAGGGACTGAACCCAGGAGCACTCAACCACTAAGTCACATCCCCAGCCCTTTTTAATATTTTATTTAGAGACAGGGTCTCCCTGAGTTGCTTTGGGGCTCACTAATTTGCTGAGGCTGTCTTTGAACTCACAATCCTCCAGCCTCAGCCTCCTGAGCTGCTGGGATTACAGGTGTGTGCCACCAACCCTGGCTCCAAAAGTTTCTTAAGATGAAAAGTTAATTTATTTGTTTTCATCATTATCAATATAGCAAGGATCATGCCTGTTCTTCTCACCATTAATGCATGGTTATAGTGTATAGGTGGCAAACAAATCATTCTTGAATTAATTAATGGGAATTTAAGGGTATGAATTTCCCTCTAAATTTGGCAATTAACACTTATTAGTTCTGGAGATGCATCATGCACGATTCCATTATTTTAAAATGGAGTTTTATTTTTTCATATTTTCAATTTTTTTCCAATTTTCCATATAGTAATATGAAATCATAAATTGATTACTTATTTGTCCTAATATATTTACAGTGTTATTCTATAAATTTCAATGTGGAGTTACTGTGGTTCTATTACTGGCATTTTTTTTCTCAGGGAATGTGACATCTATAAATTCTACTTTATGCAATTAATTTTATTAATGTTGTTGCCTAGTAAATGATCAACTTTTAAAACATGTCTTATAGTTGAGGAAAAACAGGGTTTGCATGGTCTTCCTGCATATATGTCCTAACATACTTCTTAGCCACAGAGAGAAAAATAGGTACTTTGGGGTTGGAGACACTCAAGAGATGCTACTTTGAGCAAGTGAACAAAGTCAACCTCAGCAACAACTGGGCATGCTGACCTTGTGACCTGTGATGCGTGGCATGACACACTGAGAAGGAACCCTGGTTCTGTGGAGTTCCTGTCAAAACTGCCTGGCTGTCCCACTGATAAAACACTAGCTGAGCCCAGATTGAGGATCATTCTACAAATACATTACCACATGACCAAATGCTCTCTGATAGTACCAAGATAAAAGATAAAAATGAATGTCAAATGAAGATAAAAATGAAGATCAAATGTATTCTGAAGCAGACCAGAGAGGATCTTAGGCTAGAAAAGGATATTAATGAAAAAAGATGAAATTTGGAGAATGTCATTAGTTAATCCTGTTGTGCCAATATGAATTTACTGTTTTCATCACTGTAGTATGGTTAAGGAAGATGTAAACTTTGGGAGAAGCTTGCTGAGGAATCTGAGGTAACTGCTACTTTCACAACTTTTCTTGAACCAACTAAAGTTTCTAGGCTCTGGGGACCTAGGTACGCCCTCCCTGCCTGGGGTCCAGTGTCCTGCCCTCACAATGGGGGGCTTCCACCCACTCTCTGCCAACCTAGTTTGATCTGAATGTAATATTCAAATCCACTGAGTTTCCCTTTGGTCTGATCTTACCTAACACTCTGTTACCTCAGGATTTTGGGACTCCATCCTTGAGATTCTCATCCAGGTTCACATATCTTCCTAATCCTAAATACTTCTGCCCTTTCTCGTATTATTTTAGGATAATAGGGGAGATTGATGTGTAAACTGAAATTGCCACAATTTAACTGAACAAACCCCTCACAGTTACCATAAGCATCTATCAAGTACTGTCATATGACTTGTTCTAATGGGATGAAACACGGTTGAGATAAAACAGCTGATTTAACTCAAAAATGTCTTGGTTTTCTTTGAATCCATTTTCTGCTTTAGCTGGTGAAGATACAAAAGTACAAGCAAGAAAAAGGCAAAAAAAAAATGAAGAAGGTAAAAAATATTTTCCTCTGTATGATGTAGTTACCTAAAGTTTACTTAAACACTCAAAGTTGTTTTAGCTGTAAAATGGGGATAATAGCTGGACTCCTGCCTCAGAAGGCTGTTTCAGGAATTACATACATTATTCTCTAGAGAAGTACTTAAAAAACTTCAAAATCCCATTAGAGTTTGGAGGCTTTGAACAATTCAAAACACCACCATTCATGTAGATGCCTGTACTTGAAGGAGCAAAATTCACATAGAATTTATAATACAAAATGAATGATAACACCTAGAATTACATCCAGGGTCCTAAAGCATGTTGAGCACTCTTAATACAATTGTAGGGTAAATGCAGTAGGTGAACAGAGGATGCAGTGTTACAGGAAAGGTTTGATCATAATAAATATATAATTATATATAATCATAACTGTCAATCAAAAATTAAAGTTAAACTGGGCAGCGTGGTGAACAGCTGTAATCCCAGAGACTTGAGGCAGGAGGATTGCAAGTTCAAAGCCAGAAACTTAGTGAGGCCCTGCCTCAAAAGAAGAAATAAATAAATAAAAAGGGCTAGGGATGTGTCTCAGTGATTAAAGCACCCCTGAGTTCTATCTCTGGTGCCCTCCAAAAAAGTTAAAACAAGAGCTGATTGAAGTTAATCTCATTTTCTCCTCATAAACCCTCGTGAGAGTCTGCTTATCTCTCTGCTCACCATGGGCTTTATGTTAAAGCTATTATGAACATTGAAAAAGATAGCCTTGAAGGCCTGGTCATCCCTCACAGAGTCTAAACATTACTCAGTAAATAACAGGTTGACTTCAAAACTTGCAGTTAAATTAACTCCTCTCTAAAAATCCAGAAATTATTTTTTCATATTTTTAGCATTATTTACTTACACTTGGCTGGCAGGAACATAAGATAGCATGCAACTTTAACAAAGAACTTCACAATTTCTTTAAAAGTCATGCAAAGACTTATGATGTGACTCAGAAATCCCATTTTTAGATATTTGCCCGATAAAAATAAAAACATACATAGGTTTGCAGAGAGGAGTATAAAAGTTCATGATATTTGCTTCTAATTATAAAACACTGAAATAACCAGAATTCCCATTTACTAGAGAGTACGCAGATTGTGGTATGGTAGACAACAGAATAGTACTCAGCAATGAAAAGGGAAGAATCCTGATATTTAACAACTCAGATGAATTCCCAAAGCATTATGTAAGTGAACAATGCCAGGTACAAAAGACAATACCCTTTCTGATTCTATCTGTATGAAATTGTAGGAAAAGAAACACTGTGGTTAAAAAACAAGATCAGTGTTTGCCAAGGGACAGAAGAGGGAAAGAGATTGATGCAGAGAAGGATAAGGGGAGCTTCCAGGTGATGAGAACATGCTACACGTTTGTACTGATGTGTACAATTCTCAAAATGCATCCAATTGTGCACTTAAGTCAGGTAAATCTTATTACATGTGAATCACTGATCAATAAGGTGGAATTAAAAATTCTAGCAATAAGCTGCCAAATGGTGTGATTTATAAGTTAAGATGGTTTTAGACCTTTTTTGACCCAAACACTTATTATCCCAAGTTGCCCTGGCTTTCCTGCATGCTACCATATGATTTGATGCTGGGAAAAGTGACAAAAGGTGTTTTTATCTGGGAAGGAACAACTTTTACTTTAAGGGCTGCTAGCAGATGAACGGAAACTTCTGGGTGTTTCTGAGAGAGAAAGAGGTGCTGCAATGGAAAATCTAGGAATTGGTTATTAAAGGCATCAGAGACCCCATGGGAAGAGGAAAGACATCCCACGTAGGCGATGAACACTGCTGGGGAAACCCTGAGGGAGACCTCGGGCCACCTCTGACGCTACCCACCACATCTGCGGGAGCTGGTAAGCAGGGCTTGCTTCTCCTCTGCCACCAAGTCATGAGGTGTGGCGCTGTACTTCCACATACGGTGACTTTCGGCAGTAGCCCATTTTAGAATATCACCTCTCTCGATCCATTGGACTCAAGCTGATTCTTTTCTTGACTCTCCCAAACAGTCAACCTAGCAAGTGATGAATAAACATTTGTTGAGTAAGTTGCAGAATCAATGAATCCATATCCACTGCTAACATTTATGGAGACACTCTCTGTATGGAAGCACTTCCTGTGACGCAGGGGTATTCATTCATCTTTGCCAGAATCAACTGAGATAAGCACGGGTATCGTCCTCGTGCTCAAATTTGCCTCATTTTTATTATCTGGATCTCAATAACTAAGCCAGGAGACCTTCAAAGCCTCTGGGTCAGTTGCAATTAAATGTAGCCAAAGGAGCATTTGTGAACGTTTTATTTCCCAAAAGGCAATCCACCTAGAAAGTACTGAAAAATAAGTTGTTGTTTCCTTTGACATGTCATTTCTCTAAGCAGTCTTCTTCACTCGCTGCTCCTCTGACCCCCTTGGTAGCAGATACGATTCATTTCTTATGCAGACTGACAAAAAGATGCACGGTATATGGCACTGCATATCTTGACTTCATTATGTCCTCATAGCAAAGACTTGAAACTGTAATGTGTGAGAAGGAAAAGGTGCCAACATGACATTTACTACTGCTAATATGAATCTGATTAATTCTACAACAAGAAACATGGTCTTAACTCTTTGTATTCTACAAGGGAATCCAACGGGGTACTTTTACCAAATCATGCATATCGCAGAAGTCTTTGGGGATGAAACAGTAATGTGAAAGGTGTGTACAAATTCTCTGATAGGAAGGGGATCCCTTTTTTGCAGGGAAAATAAAAAGCCTTCAAGTGAGGGGGGGCACCTCTCAGCTCAGTCCTCTGTGCCCCCAGAGTCCTTCCGGCTTCAAGGGGAGTTCAGCTCACAGATGGGAAAACAGGCCAAGGAGAGCTGGGAGGCCACTAAGAGCAGTGTTATTACTTTCCAAAGGATGGTAGTGTGGTTTTGTTTTTATTTTATCGACTCCCTCAAAATGTTCTTCATTGTCCTGTGGCCTCGGGGTGCATGTTCAAAAATGATTCTACATTTCAGCAACCCTGTACTTGAAATTGCTATTAGGAAAAAAAAAAAAAAAATGCCAAAAAAAACCTTTGCCGTTTTCACTAAGGGGTTCCTAGACTAAAGAAATGCACCCTAAATCATGACCTTACAATTAACTGAAAACAAGCAAATAAACAAGCAAAAACTTCAGGCAATTTGCTGAGAAGTTCTGCTCATGAGGAAAAGAATCCAACCAACCGGTTATTCTATACTTGTTTTCTTACCTAATGCATCTCATGATGGGAAACTGATTTCTGTTAGTGTTCAATTATTTAACTTCACCTACTTTCTTATCTTCAAATCATTCACATTTGAAGGTATTTTAAACATCTAAAAATCATTTTATTATATTTTTTTCATTATTAATAAACCATTTTATTATTAATTATGATTATTGTTTAGATAATTTATTGTTACTAAATCTTGAAGTTCTTAAAAGTCAATAAAAAGTTGTCCCTCCAAAACTTTCCTTTCCTTTCTTTAAAAAAAAAAAAAAAAAAAGAGTTCTCTATTACTTTCCTTTATTGAAAGCAAAATATCAGAATTCGTCAATTTGATTTCCCATCCAAATAGTTTTGGCTAAAATGTCAAACATGTAGAAACTGTGAAAAATACTATAGAATGTGCTGGATTATGTATTCCCAGAAAAATGTTTTTCATCAACACACACACACACACACACACACACACACACACACACACACGAGGGGGGGAGAAAAGAAAGAAAACTGGCTCAACGATTAAAACCACGCATTTGATCATGTCTCTATAATCTTTTCCTTATGTATAGAGCATGCACGAACTTGGAGAGGTTAGAGATTTTCAACAACAACACTACTTTGGGGAAGAAGGTTGAAAAATTCTTTCCCAAACTTTATCTTTTAAACGAATGTACCAAGTAGCTATTTGTGACTTTGCAAATAGCGTTCACCTTAGAATACTTGTGTTTCTTCGTGTGGGGGAGGGGCGGGGTGACATTTACATTTCCCCGGTGATGCTATAATAGTGAAAAAAGCTGTAGCTTCCCACTTGGCTAATACATTGGTCAAAAAAAGAAGAACGGAGGTGTCAAGGCTGAGGGGAAAGCACGCTTTGGAAGGTAGATGGTACTTGCTGTCTTTTTACAGGCTGCTGGTGACCCACGGAAGTCCTGGTGGCAGCGTCTTTGCAAATCCAAAGAATACAAATAACTCTGAACGCAGGCAATTGACACATGGTACAGGGCTTTAAACGTGAACACATGCTCCAAAGGAGCCCATGCAGGAGTAAAAATTGTTCCTGTTTGGTGAGTTTAGATTCTGAAAGAAGCTTTTGTGTGTAAAGATGTAAGGGGATCCCGGGCTGGAGCCCCGCTCTGTGGCATGCAGGTCACCACGTCTGTCCAAGGAGCCAGAGCCCAGCCGCGAGCACGCCTTCGCACTCCCGCCTGGCATTCGCTTTTGTACGCCTTCATTTGCTTTTGCCAGAATGGTTAAGAAAGGGACCCTTTTGTGCCCCTGTGTGGAGGTCTTTAATAGGAGACCAGGAGGCTGCAGAGAGGTGTTTCCTGACTATTGATGCTCACAAAAATTAAAGAGCAGTTCTGTTTCCGTATTATAAAACTCCTCTCATTGAATACCGTCCAGAAATCTGCTGGTTCAATTTCTTCGTCCCATCTGTTTCCCTCTCACTGGCTATATTTGTTAATATTTCCTCAAGCAGCAGGCTGTATTGCCCTCACTGTGCCGCAGAAAAGGGCAGAGATTGATCATTTTTGCAGGAAGGAGAAATGTTTATTTTGGGCAGGAGAGCAGAGCGTGTACTGGCTTCTTACTCTCAGAGTCAGAGACAAAACTTCTTCAAGAAAAAGGCCACAAAAAAAAAAAAAAAAAAAAAAAAAAAAAAAGAAAAGAAAAGAAAAAAAGTGAGGGAAGAAAAGGGAAAAAAAAAAAAAAAAAAAACACGGAAGAGGTTGCTTTGGTATGAGCCGGTGGGGTGGACTGGGAGAGCCAGGGATGTCAGGAGAACCAGGAGTCTGCTTATCTGTCTTTCTCCTTTGGCACGTGAAAGCTCCCAGCTCAGCACGCCATGTGTCAAATCTATCATTTCGTATGTCAGCAACCATTATTCCCTCTTTTGTCACCAGTTTTGACCAAAGGATGAAAAATTGCTGTCTTACTCAGACAAAATTATTGCTGGGGGGGAAAAAAAGGGCAACTCCAGTAGAGAGGAGTAGGCCAAGGTGAAACACCAGGAAGCTTTCCTCAGATTAGGTCTGGGTTAAGAGAATATTGATCTGTGTGCTAAAAACTGTTGATCTCTCTGAGCAGAGGATGACAAATGGTGGCAAACAAAAAAAAAAAAAAAAAAAAAAAGAGTGTCTCCAAGGACATTTGAGCTGCTCCAAGTTTTCCATTAGTATTTGTTTGGTTTGTGGGTTTCTGCACTGGGGATTTCAACAAAAATAAGCAAATATTAAACAGAAATGAAGCAGCCACAAAAATGATACAGGGGGAAAACCTAGGAGAAGAAAACCAGTGCAGAAACTGGGCAAGGTAGAGTTATTTCATAGCAGGAGCATTAAGAATATAAAGTGCTGCTTGTCTCAGCTCATGGGTCATTCTATTTATTTATTTATTTTGGTAGATTTAGTGCTGGATTGTTACAAGTAGGAGAGAAGTGTTTTTGTCCAAAGTAGGTATCTTTAATTATGACAGGTTAGGCATTTAAAAAAAAAATCAAACCACATATAAAGTATGATGCTGACGTTCATAAACCCACAAATGAAAGGAAATATAGAGGTTGCATTCATTAAGCAAATACTGTATGACAAGGCATAAATTCAAATTGGGGGTTTGAGTAATTTTTCCCAACTGTAGAAATTGAACTCCAAATATGGGGAAGGAATATAGGGCATAAAATACCCACTATTTGCTTTCCATTCAGAAAGAATGTGGGATTGTGACTAGGTGTGGGGACACTGGCGCCGTGCCTTGCACCCTGGCTTCAGTTCCATCTCGTCAGTCCCCCATACACAATGTTGGTGAGACTTTTAACTCATGTTATCCTTCGTCCCCTCTTCTGGGAAGATATGGTAGCTACACTCCCCTATCTCACAATGTGGGGTGAGGATTCAAGAAATTAATACAAGTCATGTGCTTAGCAATCATTGGCACCAACTCAGAATGGAATGAATATTATCATCATTTATTTCCTCTAGAAAATTTCTTCTCCCCTTTATTTTGTGACATCAGTCTCTGGGACTTAGCAGGCTCCACTCCTTGTGGATGAGTAGGTGTGCACATGCCCACCCTGGTGCTTGGTTGGCCTGTTCCCAAATGTCATTCAGTTTTCAATTTGAGCTGTGCATCCTCACTGAGCCTACTCGTTCCCATACCACATTAGAAAATCCTGATCTTCTCTCTTATGATGTCCTGATCTATTCCCTAATTATCAGTTGGTTACTCTTTCCCCATACTTGTGAATCAGTTCACTTAAGGAATTACATTAAAGTTGCTTAATATGTCTTATTAGTGAATATCCTACTGTAGATTTAGAACATAATTGGGCTGAAGTGCTCACAATATATGCCCTGTCCCTCATGGCCACATGCCGCACCCCAAGGAAGATGGTCAATACGTATTTGTTAATCAAATGAGCCAATGGATTAATAAATTGCTCTCTAAGTATATTTCCCAAGATGTTTTTGGAATGAGATAAGAATGAGTTAAAGAAGTCAGGAAGAAATGAAGGAGTACAGTACCATACAAATCAGTATCATGTTTGAATAAACCCAGAATCAAGGGAATTAAGTAAGGGCCAAACTTTGTTTTGATTCTGTGGTTCTGAGAAAGTCACCACCTCCCCCAACTCCCAGGCTTCTCTGTTTTGCAAGGATGGCAGCAGCACATAGGAAGAACTCAGATCTCAGAGCACCATTTCACCCTGCTCCTCTAGGGGGGTCTCAGAGCCGTTTACAACTTCTGTTGGAAATGTGTACAGAGTTTTTTTTAAAAAATAGACCTGACTCAAACTGAAATGTTTAACATAGTTGACAAGAAAATTTAGTCACAAACAATAACCAGAGTTACTAAATAAAGGTCGCATTTACATATAACAGGGTCATCTCTTTTGTTGCAAAGCCTGGTAGTACATCTAATCCCCCAAAACACAGGTTAAAATAAAATATCTAAAAAATTATTTGTTAAATGAATGAAATAAAGAACCACATTGAAGGCTGAGGAATGTAACTCAGTGGTAGAGCACCTGCCTAGCATGCACAAAGCCCTGCATTTGATCCTCAGCTCTGCCTCCTCCCACCCCATACACACACAAAAAGAACTGTATTACAGGTGGTAAATACATCATTATTAAAGAGGAGTTGTCCAAGACAATGTCTCTGTCAATACTGGTCTTAATAGCCCTGAATAATACCGAATGTATGCAAATTAGCTCTTTCCTCAGATGAAAACAACCTACTCCATTCTCTTTCACCAAGCAGAAGTTGGATCAAGTAAATTTCCACAGTTCAACATTTCAGGAAGAGAAGGGGATGCTGGTTTTATTTCTTGCTCCCACAAATACAGTTTTGACTGTTTTTCTTTTTTTTAATCAAAATACCTAAATACTGAGAGGTAATCAAAACCAACTCTGTCTTATTCTTATGTGAGAAGTAGTCATAGACTATTCTACTTTAGAAGTTTTCAAAAAGAGTTTTAGTTCATTGAAACATAGTACTTTTCAATTCTAACTAAAAATATAGTAAACAATGTAAAAAAAATCACAGAACTGAATTTTCAAGTTGAGCATGCTGAATGCTTCTGAATTACTTGCCTCCAAAGAGTAATGCTAATAATAACTGCTGGTATAATTAAAAGATCACAGGTTGTATAGTTAGGAAGACCCATATTCCAGTTTCAGCAGTTCGATTTCTTCCTTCAAGATCCTTGTGTAATTTTCAGCAAGTAACTTAGTTTCTCTGCATCCAGTTCACTCATCAATAAAACTCACAGTTTACATACAGATTATATTAGGCAACCTGTACATAATTGGAATGCAATAAAAGATGCATCAATGTATTGCTATACATATGTTTGCATTTCAGTATTTTGGGGAAATCTTATAATTCAGTAGGAGCATGTTAAACAACTTGGATTCTTTTAAGCAAGAGCATGATATGTCACTTTTATTGCAAACACTAAAAAATTGTCTAGGATAAGATTTTTCCTTCATTAAGAAGATACCCAAAGTAGTGCTAATGAAAGTATGAATCCTCATAAATGCAGAAATATGGAACTTGCACAGTTGTTTCATAGTAATAAGAAGCGTTTGCTCTTAATCTACTTGAGAATTCTGTGTCTAACACATTGTCAGGATACCGTAAGAGTTATTAATAATAACTTCACATATTAACATCATTAGCTCTAAAGTTAAATTCTAAATCAAAATGGTCTAGCTCCACATGGACTTAAAACTGTTATTTAGCATATGAGGAATAAATTGGCTGTAGTTGCAAACCTGTTCTCTGCCACTGATCCTAAGTATCTCCCTTCAAGTTGTCACAAAATGGATTGAATCTTCTTGGTCTTTCTCCTCCTTTCTCTCTTCCTCACTCCTATGCTCTTTGATCTCTTCCCTCCCTTTGTCCCTCCTGTATTTCTTCCTAACTTCCTTGAATATCCTCTTAGAAATAAGATAGAATAAGATACTGGAATAGAAATAAGATAGAAAAAAGACACTGGAAAATTTACCATCTGGAAATAGATGACACAATCACATTAGGATTCTTTGAGAGTTTAATTCTTTTTTTTTTTTTTTTTTTTTTTTAATGTTCACGAATGTAAGGGTGAGATGGACAGAAACCACCAGATCCAGAGCAGTGTCCCTGGGCTAGTGACAAGGAGCAATCTTACCCCTGTAACTGAGTGGGCCAAAGGCATGGAGGTGGGGTCTGGGGAGGTGGGAGAGAGTAGGGGCAGTAGCGACAGAGCAGGCCGTGTGAAGAGGATTGCCTAACGGGAGCCAAAACCTTCAGCAAGTGGTGAGGTAAGCCCAAGAGGTCCCCCACTTCAGGAAAAGAGTGGAGGGACGTAGCCTAGGCTCACTGTGGTGGCTCCCTCCCATTTCTGCTGGACGGCCCCATCTTCAAAGTCCCTTCACAGGTCACAGGCACAGGCACAGAGCAGCCAGAAGAGTGTGGAAAGAACCCGGTGGTGAGTGGAAGCCATCCAGACAGTGGTTTTAAACACACACACACACACACACACACACACACACACACACACAAACAGTATCCCACTATAAAATACATGTTAAATAAATATGGGAAGTGAGTCAGAAGTCTAGAATTGGGGCAGGAAATATACAAGACCAGACTGGAGCAACAGGTAGTGCTAGAAAGGAAGGAGTTACTCAAAAACAAACCCACAGCTGTAAGAGTATGTCAGAGGAGTACAGAGGCCACCTGAGATGACCCTCAGTGACCAAAACTGGAACTATCTGAGTGACAAAATAGTGTTGCATTGTAGCCCAAAGCATAAAATAAGTATCCATGAGTCCATACTGACATAAAGGTGATAAAATAATAGATATTAAAGTGAAATAAAAATAAATAAATAAATAGGGAGAGAGAAATTCCCTTGTAGGAGAATTTGAAACAATTTATGAATTATCCGTAACATGGAATGGTGTGGTGGGAGGGTTCGTTTAGAGTAGAGAAACCTGACAAAAAAAAACAATGTCAACCAGGTATTCAAGGTCATCGTAAACAGAGATAAGTCACAGTGACAGTATGTTGTCTCTGTGGTCTTCCACCCCAAACCCATAACACCAGTCTAATTAGACAATCCAAGTTGAGGGGCATTCTGCAAAATATTTGACCAGCATTTTTTAAAACATTCAGGGTCATCAAGAAAAAGCAAAGAAATCTTGAGAAATTGTCACAGCCAAGAGGAACTTTGGGAGACATTATGACTAAGTGGAATGTGATTGGGATGAGATCCTGGAATAGAAAAAGAACGGCTATAACAAAATGCCTGAGCCTGGTTACTTGAAGAAAAGGGAGTTATTTAGCTCTTAGTTTTCAAGGCTAAAAATCCAAAAAAAGCCTAGCATTGACTCTAGTGAGGGTCCCTCTGACTGTATCACTTCATGGCAAATAGTGTGTGATAAGGACAGACCAAATGGGAAGACAGGAAGACAGAAAGTGGGGAGAGGTCTATCTTGGTCTTTTATAATTACCTTCTCTCCCTCAGGAACTAACTATGGCCCCACAAGAATTTTACAACTCCCTCCGAGGGCAGTGTCCCCACTGACTGCCATTGGACTCTGCATCTTTCAGGTCCTTCTACCAAGTTTCCAACATATAAACCTTTGGGAACAAACCTCCTCCAAACCATAGCTGATGCTCCTATCAGGGGACTCAGGGTGTGTGTCAATGAGAACTCACTCTCCTATTCTTGCAATTGGTAAATCTAAACCTATCCTAGGAAATAAAAATTTAAAAAGTGAGTTGTTGAGCAGGGCATGGTGGTGCACCCCTATAATCCTAGATGCTTTGGAGGTTGAGGCAGGAGGATCGCGAGTTCAAAGCCAGCTTCAGCAAAGGTGAGGTGCTAAGCAACTCAGTGAGAACCCTATTACAAAATAGGGCTGGGATGTGGCTCAGTGGCCAAGTGCCCCTGAGTTCAATCCCTGGTAATAAAAAAAAAGAGTTGTTGAAAATAAAGTTAGAAAAGTAAGAAAGAAAATCGAAAATCGCAGAGTGGTGCTGATGTCCCACAGGGATGTCATAATCAAGTGGGTAACTGGTCTGTGTTGGATCTGTGTGCTCAGAGGCTTGGGAGAGGTTGTCCTCCATCATTAATCACAAATGCCGTCACTCCAGCTGCTCTAGAAATGTTCACAACTTTGAATCTGCCTAAATCCTCCAGTGGGGGTACAGGATGCATTAGTTAAAAATCCCGTCCTCACAGACACATTTTAAACCGCAAGTACAGTCCCTCCCACTTCCACCCAAACATACCACTCAGTCACAATCACAGGCTGAGTCACAGGTACACCAAGCTCTGTAGAGAGGAGAAGCAAGAACAAGAACGCAGGGTTTTCAGCCACAAGGAACCCCACCACTGGTTGCATCTTTTCATCTCCTTTTTAAACTTACAAGATAGGGCAAGATGATCTTCTGCACTTCCTACCTCTAAAATTCTTTCCCCAAAAGTCACCAAATGATTTATTCAAGTGAAGGAGAAAGCTCTTTCTCAAAGCTCCTTTTCAGCAATTAAGAAATAAAAATACAAGGTCAATATCCTACTAACACCTCATTGCTTCCAGACTAACAGCATATAATGGCTCAGTGTGGACAAGTCTATCTGTGTGCCCCAAGACTCCCTGCACAGGCACGCTGAAAGCTTATTTGTTAGACGTCTGCATTTGCATGTAAGGCCAGGGAGTGGAATGAATCAAATATCCAACATTCATAAAAAATGTTTTGGCATCATGTGTTCAGATTCATGGATTAGGATTTTCCTAAACCAACTAGGTCTGAGAAATAACAAGAAAGCACTTGATTTTCCCAAGAGTTTCACATCCAAATCTTATCAGGACTTAAAAGAAAGATAACATTTCTTCCCCACCTGCCCCATCAAAACAAACCATTGAAATAATTCTTCACAACACTTTAAGGCCTTTAAATCCAAAATCAGTGATTATATATAAACTTCTTAATTCTCTGGGTTTCAGGATCCCTCATCTGTGAAATAAAGGTATCAGACTGGATAATTTTTAGGAATAATTATAAAGTCACCCTCTTTGGTCATTGAATACCCTGCACAAGATACTAATAGATATCTACTATTTGTAACAGTCAATGGTGTAATTATTGATGTAATATTGATTTTGTGGATTAAGTGTTTATATTTAGCTTATTAAATGTCTCTATAAAAAATAAATGTCTACATATAAATAATGAAGTTATATCCATAAATTTAAAAAATTACATATGATGTTCCTAACATAGGAGATTTCAGCATGGACTTATTTTTCATTTCTCAAGTATCAACACATTACCTTAGTTTTGACACTGAAATTAAGCAGAGCTCTTAAAAAATGGTTCTAACTTGGAGCTTATGGACTCCTTTAAGAGTCTAATGAAATCTGTGGTGCCTCTTTCCAAACATATGTAAATACACATTTTTAATCATACACACACACAATAGTTTATGAACATGTCTCCCTAAGGCCCTTTTCTATTTCCATAGCACATATGGATCTCAGTTTTAGAAACGCTAATGTAAAAACAGATATTTGGTGAATCAGGGAAGGTATTAGAATGTGATTCTCCCCACCCCCATTCTAAAGCCACTTAAGGAATTCTGCTTATGCACCAATTATTTAAAAGCTTATTGACTCGATATTAAAAACATAATGTGTGCAAAGAGAGATGCAGAACAATACACGTAGTACACACAAGACATTGAAGTAGTTTGTAAATGCCGTGTGTATGTGTGTGTGTGTGTGTGTGTGTGTTTGTGTCTATGTGTGTGTGTACTTTAAGGTATACAAACATACTAGAGGAAGCAATACCAAATGTATAAGAGTGGTTGCCCTTTAATGAAGGACATAATACTGATGAAATGAAACGAAACTCAATTGTTATTTATGATCCTGCATTTTTGCCCCGAAGAACCATAGACACATTGTTAACAGTGGTTAATCTAATCAGGATGGCATGTGGTTGTAAGTTGATCATTATTTTTACATTTTTCAAACATCTTTTACATTTTGTACATAATACCCAGTGGCCAGCGTGGTGCCTTTGCCTATGGTCATTGTCAGGGTCAATCCTCTGCTCCTGGTTAAGAAGGATGTCTGTGAATTGAGAACAAGGGACTGTGAAGTGGCTGTCCAGGTGGCTGAAGTTTGGGCATGGGAGGGCATGGGCAAGGGCAACCCATATTAAGCATCTAAGAGTGATGAGTTCATGCATCACATTGTGGTGACTTCTCTAAGCAAGAGAATTCATCTGTACACCAAACCTTTATTTTGCTCACAATCTCAATGTCAGCCCTAAACATGATGCCATCTCCCTGGCATAAGGCAATACTGCCTTGACCTTGATGTTATCAGCATTTACATACATCTCTCAAAATAAGTGATTACTTACATAAGAATAAGTTCTTCCAACTTCAGTGTGTATTTTCATTCTTTATAAACTTAAATCCTTAATTACATCAAACTTACATGTACTAAAAATTTACTGTCTGATTCAAATAAAATTCTGAGTAAATTTAGGTAAAGAACTAATATGAACCATTCAAATTCTAAGTTCATCAGTGGAATAATCTTCTTCCTGATATTTCTTTCCTTTACCCTAAAATCAGTTCTGAATAAATATTTTGGTAATGAAGAAGTAAATGAATGTAAAATCTTGAAGATTGTTATATAACATACATTTTTTTAATCAGCTTTTGTTGTTAATTAAGAATCTAAATGCTAAATTGCATATGAGTGATTTTATTTTTTAAAAAAGGTATATGGAGTGCCTACCGTGTGGCAATCAGGGGTCTAGTTCTGGAATAGAATTAGGCAACTCGAAGAAATATATAAAATGATTTTTTTCCAGAAGGCTATGATTAAAAATAAAACTAAGTTTTTCTTCTAGACTTCTATCAGATCTGATTTAAAGTATGCTGTTTTAAGATGAATTATAAACTGTCAGAATTCATGGTTATGAAAAGGTATTTCCAGATATATCTAATGACTTGGAATTTGTGTTTAATCTAACAAACCACACTGACTATTGAATTTGTGTGTCTGTGAATATAAAGATTTATTGTCCCTGGAGGTAATTATTGACCTCAACATCTTATCAGTCAATATTTACCTCTTGGGCCAATAAATCTTGATATAACCTCATGAAAGTCAATATCTGTTTAATAGTATACATGGAAATCTGTAATAGTTTGATTACAGGCTTCAATGTCATACTGGCCAGCACACTCCTTCACATCTAAGGGACATTAAATCATTCTTTCTTTTCAACATAGACCAAGCACTATGATTCCTGTGATTCATGCATCCTCAACCTAACATTGGACTGGAGATTTTTATATCATTCTTTACTTCTCTTTTGCATACAAACTTTGCCTCTTTAATCAACTCATGAGCCTTCCTGATGTGTGAGACTAAATGTCATGCTTTTGCAGTCTCCTTCTTTGTTCCGGCCACAAATCTTCATCATGACAAATAAAATAGCTTCTGTTCATGGACAAGTTTTCCAGTGCATGGTCCCCCCAGAGGTCACCAAATAAGTCATTGACCCTCTAGCACAGGGGCATCTCAAAATATCTCCCAGACTCAGGGAGAACCCAATGCTACAAGGTACCAAGACAAGAGAAATGAGTATTTAGGAATGAGTGTCCCTGTCCCTCATTCTGAGAAGTGAGAAAGTGTTGGACATAGAGTGTTACATAGCTCAGCTGTCCTGCTGCAACATCTGATCACGGGTAACTTTGCAACACTAGTTGTTTAATATCTGGTATGTATTTATTGACCAGGCCACCAAAGAGGCAGATATGGCATGACTTTTGTTGTTTTATGTGCAGTTTCTAAAACACTAAAAACAGGGCAAAGAATAATTGGGTGACTTTAAAGATTTCTTTGCATTGGTCAAGAGAAACTGTAGGATAGCAAGTAGATAAATCAAAAGGACGACCCTCCCCCTGGCTACAGACATTCTTGACAGAATTTTCCACACCATCTCAGAACTTCAACAGCATCACTGGGCTTCATTGTGGGCTGAGATGAGATGTTCCACCAGTTTTCAGAGCTCAGGAGTGCATTTGCCTCTGTAATCCTGACTGTACCAACCATGGTTTGGGAATTAAGTGCATCTTTGGCTGATAGTGTCTCTCATATTGCCCGACAGCATGCAATCCAGTAAATGTAAACATGATTTGTAGCCAGTCTGGGTTCTCCATCCCCCACTTGCTATCTAGCAGGGCCAATGTCATTGCTGAGGGAGGAACTTGACCCATGAGCTGTGCAACTTTCATGATGCATCATTAGAAAAGTACCAGCTCCTCCCCTGATGGGATCTAGGTCCAGGAAACAAAAGCAGTATGACTTCTCCAAACTTTGGCTCCTGCCTCTCCAGCCAACCCAGTGGCTGAGGTTAGGGGTAGTGTTAACATCTCTTCTGGGAATGGGTGGAGGGACTGAGCATGAGAGGGAAGAACTGAAGTCCAACCACTGCAGTGGTCTATAATTCATTGTCATAAGCACTGGACTGGGACCAGTTTTGCACAGAGATTTGCAGAAGGGGAACTCTTTTCTGAGATCAGACTCAGGTATGATATTTTTACCCCTCTGTCTATGACTCCAACCCAAAGGATGTTCCAAAGCATAAAATCCCTCCCAGTCAGCAAACCCTTACCATTTAAATTTCCAAGATGTATGAGGCTAGTTATTGACATAGTCACATAATACACTAGATATGGCTAGAAATGGCTTGGTTGCTACAGCTGGCTTATAGGAGACAGCTATGTCTGAGAACAAAGTTGGGAGATATGCCTTATCCAGGGCAGAAAGTGTCACAGGCCAGCATCTCTACTCTTTTTGGAAGCACCTCTTCCAAATGTTTTCTAGTGGCTTTGGAACCTATTGGGAACCTGGTGAAAAGAAAAACCTTCACACACATTGCACTCGACATCCCACCAAGAGACAGCAGGTGGGTGTCTGCCCAGCATTTGGCAGAAGGCACAGTCCATATATCCCAGTAGTGGGAGAAAGTCAGGTTATAGAGATCAAATTTTCTGCAAGGGTGCTGATCCGGGTCATTCCCGACACCTGGCTATGGGCTACTAAGAAACAACTAAGACCCAGGAAATATATACCCTTGCAGTCATGGGGATATTCAAGGCTTACATAATTTTAGGCAACTGATCCATTCCATAACCCAGCTTGGGGTGAGTACTGACTGTCTTTTTTTAAAAAAAATATTTATTTATTTACTTTAATTGTACACAATGCAATGCCTTTATGTTTACGTGGTGCTGAGGATCGAACCCGGGCTGCGCACGTGCAAGGCGAGCGCTCTGCCGCTGAGCCACAACCCCAGCCCTACTGACTGTCTTTGATTAGGCTATTCCAGGGTTCAATTTCCCTCTTATTATGTGAGCATCAAAGGCCAGTGAGTCTCACATAGAATGGTCCAGGACTATAGTGCTTGCACAGGAAAGGGGTCCTTGTCTGACTGAATTGTGTCAAATGTCCTAATTCTTGAGTACAATCAGCAATATTAGCGGTGCATACGTAATGCCTCTGCCTTGATTCTGAGGTGTGCCCTGGGAATTCTGCCAACTCCAGCAGGTGGTCGGCTAACACTCAGGAGCCATCCCTTCAGATCCCATCTTATTACCTGAGTCTTACAAGGACAGAGTGCACTTCTGGGGTTCTCATCTCTGTCATCCCACTGGCAGGCATGTCCCTAATACTCTCTCACTAGACACACTAAGTGTTATGGTTTAGATACGAGATATCCCCCAAATCTCATGGGTGAGACAATGCAAGAATTTTTGAGGTGAAATAACCAGATAATAAGAGGTTTAAGCAAATCAGTGGATTAATCCACGATATGGACTAACTGGGTGGTAACCGTAGGCAGAAAATGTGACTGGAGGAGGGTGTGGGCCTTTGGAGTTCATAATTGGTCCCTGGTGAACAGAGTTCTTTTCTCTCTGCTGCCTGCTGTCATGCCCTGAGCTGCTTTCCTCTGCCATGCCCTTCAGCCATGACGTCCTGCCTCACCTCGGGCCCACAGCTATGGAATGAGCTGAACCTGTTATTTCCATTCCTCCTTCACTAACTACTTCCCTTTATTTAGCTCATCACCACATCCTTGGGAAGGCTTTTCCTGCATTTCTCTACTGATTCCATTTCCTCTGACTGGTTCTCATAGCCTCATAGATGTGCATGAGCACCACTGAACTATTACATTTGTTTGTGTAATTGTTGAATTGACATTTGTCTTTCCTACCCGTCTATCAGCTCCTTGAGGATAAAACCTGGGTCGTTTTTTACTCATTCTTTTCTTCCCAGCCCAGACACAAGGCATTGTACATAGTAAGCACCCAGGAGTTGAGAACATGGAGAGATCTCTGTGCACGGGAATATCACAGAGATTTCCAGAGATAGGAGGTATATGGGGGACCTGAAGGGAAACAGGCTTTGACTACAAGGGAAGAATTAAAGCGAATTAGAGAGATTATTCTAGTTAGAAGAACTTTATGAACAAAATCAGAAAACCTACAGAGGCATTAGACCTTTAAGGGAAGATATAAGATTTCCACTAGAAATGAATGGATAAAAAGTTGAAAAGTTGTATTGTAATGTCTGCCATCATTTCTGGTCCTCTATCATGCCTACTGTGGTTATCTTATGAATGCTCCCACAACTGTTTGTGGGGAGTTGGGGACATTGAGTTTGTCTCAAGGAATTTATTCAAAGATCTAGATGCAAGGAGCTTCATCTTCATCCAGATTTGATTTACATGAAGAGATTCTGGCCTTTAAGTTAGAGTTGTCATGGGATGAGATTTGGGGGTTTCAGGAAGGGTTTGTGCACTTTGCATGGATAAGGAAATGCACCCAGAGAATGGACTGTGGCAGATTATGTCTACTAAAGATGGCAGCATCAACATCTTCATCCCACAATGCAATGCAGCCATTCCTCCTGTTAAATAACACCATCCTAAAGGAAGCCAAGTGGATGTTTATGACCAGATGGACCAATAAAGTTTAGCACAGGAGAGGCTACCAGACCTCTGAGTCTAGTTCGTAGAAGTTCACGCAGCTTCTGCTTGTATTTCTGGGAACGTTCACTTTTCACATAATCCTTATTGTGGCACTACCTCTTGAAACCCAGCTGCCTTGCTGAAAGAAATCCATGCCAAAAGAAGAGGCCAGGTGAAAAATCTCTACTCAACACTCCCAGATAGGCGCTGCCTTCAATTCATAACGAGCTTCCTGAAGACCCCAACCACAGCCACTGGAGTCTTCCCAACTGAGGCTCCCAACATCCAAAATGGCAGAGGCATGGCATTCCTGCTACACCAGCTCCGAACTGCAGACCCCACAGGTTCCATGAGCCAAAAGTAGTCCTCGCTTTATGCCATTATGGTTAGGGCAATTTTTATAACCAGAGCAATAAAATTAGATTGTTGAAGGTTTGCGTGCTTATCGGAAGACTGTAAATTTCATTCTGCATGTAAGTGAGATTCTAACCCTGGTCTACAGAGTCCACTCACTGGTCCCAATGAAAGGCAGTATTGGGAAGGAAAGATACAACATGTGGGGTTCATGGTCACTGATTTCTACCGCATTTATTGGTCTTATATACTGGACTTCCAAGTAAGTCTTTGTTTAAGGGCTATGACATACATACAAATCCATAAGGAGACCCACAACAAATCCCATTATTATGAACAGCTATAATGCACCAATAAAAAGTATGGAAAAAGAAAAAAATCAAATAAAAATTCAGTTTAAATATGTCTTAAAAAAAACAAAAAAAAAAATGTAAAATGCAGGGTATTTTTATGTTGATAAATTAATAGCTGTGGTTCTACATAGTCAAAGACAGAATAGCTTCTCACAGACACTGCACTGGAAGAGTAGTTCAGTGGCCCCTCCAGACGAGGTCTTCATGGGCATCTGCAGAGCCTCCACTGTGAAGCTTCCCTCAGTTATGGGTCTTCAGTAAATCTCTTACCGCTCATTGCTCTCCAGCTCTTGTTGGGCAGACACTACCTGAATAGACTGACTTTTCCACTCAGTGTTCATTTCTCTCCCACTGAGCTGCCACATGCACAAGGTAGGTTTCTTCATGGCCCTGAAACAGAACTGCCTGTCCACAAGGAGTTTCCAGAGGACTCTTCCCACATCAATCTAAGAAATACCACTCTTTGGTGGTTGCAACAGTTAGCTATTCAAATCGTGAGAAATAAATGCTATCTCTAGGTGAGAGTAGCTGTCTGGTCACAGTGCAACAGGCTTGGGTCCTGGGAGGCCATTAACTGGGACTGGCAAAACATCCAGTTTATCTGGGGAGGGGATTTAAACTAGCTTTTTAATATGTTGCATAGGGCCCCAAAGACATTTTTCAGATCACTTATTGAATGTATGCAACATGATGATCTTGGAATGAAGAAGAGTCAGTTCTCAACATCTGCAGAACTGACCAACAACAAAACTAAATAAATAAATATATATATACTTTATATATTATATATATAATTATTATATTATATATATATTTTTTAATTTCAGAAAGTTTTAAAAAGCAAAACTTGAATTTGCCACACACTGAGGTCATTCTGAATCTGAGCCAATGAAGTGACAAGTAAACATCCTGATATTTCAGAGGGGCCCTCTGTCTCCAGTGCCCATGGTTTGAGCAACACTCACCTTGCTGCTTGTTCAGGTAGTAGGTAGTTAGACCTGTGATGCTTGTGTCTGTACTGGGCATGTACACGCTTTTAATCCCTGTTCAGGAACTACTTATGTAGCATTTATACTGTATTAGGTATCATAAGAAATCTAGAGATGATTTAAAGTATGTGGGAGGATTATAGGCATACAATACAACATTTTATATAAGGAACTTGGACACGTTTTGGATATTTCTTTTTTTTTTTTCAATTTTTTTTCCTTTTTTTTTTTTTTTTTCTGTACCAGGATTTAACTCAGGGGCACTCGACCACTGGGCCACATCTCCAGCCCTTTATTGTATTTTATTAGAGACAGGGTCTCACTGAGTTGCTAAGTGCCTCGCCATTGCTGAGGCTGGCTTTGAACTCGCGATCCTCCTGCCTCAGCCTCCCAAGTGCTGGGATTAGAGGTGTGTGCCACCACGCTCAGCTTTGTTTTGGATCTTTCTATCCACAGGAGGTCCTGGGACAAATCCTCTGTGGACAGAGAGGGGTGACTACATATGCCTGGGAAACCATCTCCAAAATCTATGCCAGAAAGCTGTCTATTACCTCCAAAAGTTTCCTCCTGCCTTATTATTTGACATTATGACTATTGTTATGATAAAAGAACACCTAAGATCTATGCTCTTCACAAAATTTAAATGTATCATACAGTGTAGCTAACAGAAGCACTATACTGAACAAGAGATCTCCAAGACTATTTATCTGATATAACTAACACTTTGTGCCCTTTGACAAATGGCTCCATATCTCTCTATCCCAAGCTTCTGGCACCTACCATTTCACCCTCTCAGTCTATAAGTTTGGCTATTTTGGATTCGGTATGTCAATATTTCATGTAGTATTATTTTCCTTCTGTGTCTGGCTTATTTCACTCAACAGAATGTCCTCCAGTTTCATCCATATGGTCGAAAATGTGGAATATCCACATGGAGGAATATTATTCACCCTTAAAAAGGAAAAAGTCCCAAGAGCATCTTATGTACATCAAAGCTTATGAACACCAGGACTTACAAATAAATACAATATTACATGATATATTTGTGATGAATCTAAAATAGTCATATTCATAGAATTGAAGGTTGGGATTTGTCAGAAACTGGTGAGAGGGGGACACGAGGAGAAAAGAGTCAAAGGGTAGAAAGTTTTGATCACACCATAGTCTGTGTATAAAGTCAATTTTATTAAGTGATACCAATGTCAAAAGAGCCATTGAAGGTTTCTGTGTGGGCTACAGGAGAAGTAACATGAGGACTTGGTATAAGCTGGGTTAGAAGGTTAGAACAAAGAGAAACTGAACAACCAGTTATGTTATTCTAAGAGTCCCAATGCATGGTGACAAGAGCCTGGAAAACCTAGTGTCAGCTGTGTGGCATTTCTTTCTGGGGTCTCCAGAGAAGTATCTCTCTCCTCATCAGCTCACATTTTTTGGTCTGGTGCCTCTTCCTCCACTCTTCAAATTTGAAGAGACTTAACTTCGTCAAGAAAAGACTTAACTTCTTCAAGTCTCTTTTTGATGCTGACTGTCCTTCCTCCCCTTTTCCCTCATGAAGACTCTTTTTAGAACATTAGGTCTACCTGAATAATCCAAGATGGCCTCCCCACCTCAAAGTCCCTATCTTGATCCCATCAGCACAGCTCCTTAATGCCCTGTAAGTGATTGAGTCATGGAATCTGGGAATCGGGAAGTGAAATTCTTGGGAGCCATTTCTCTGTCTGCTATCATCTATCTCTCTCCCTCTGGGACCTCCTGAGGAACTTCTATATAGAGTGCAGGATGAGGAAGCTGTGGTATTGATCCACTGATACCTCTTCCTAATTGGCTAAGGGTTGCCCTAGGGACACTAAACCTCAGGCACTTCCTGACTTCCTTGGTTGGGGCCATCCAAGGACTAAGCAAGCTTCTGTGAAGCAAGAAAAGTCTCTCAGGCAGAAAAGCAAGAAAAATTGAGGGCTTAAGGAGGGTTGCTATTCTCAATGGCAGCCGGTTTGCTCCTAGGCTATAGGTTAATTCAGAAGTGGATTAAAGAGTTACACAGCAAGGCCAAGGTAATGTCTTCTGCATGTTCCATTTTCACTCCAAACTCTTTTACTGAAAACATATTTTCTTGTTAAATACCATAAGAATTGCAATCTTGCATATGGGATGTTCTAAGAGTTAGTAACCTTTCTGCCCGTCCATGAAAGGAATGGCATCTTTATAGTCCCTGTGATATGACACTATCTTTATTCTCTTACAATATTGATTATTTTAACATCTCCTCTGATCCCTCACTAGGTACCTGATTTTTCTAAGCCACGTTATTTCTAACTGGATGTGCAGTGCTCAGTCCATGGTGACTGAGAAAATCCATGAAGAACTGCGTGCTCTAGGGTAGAGAGCTGGTTTGCCTAACTGGTTATTGGTGACCTTTCAACATTCAGAGTATCTGTTGTTGTTTGGGAATAACCGAAGGAGGTCTTCCTCCACAGTTTCCTGTAGGTTTTTTATTTTCTTTAAATTTTTTGTACCAAAATTTCAACTTTTACAGAAATAAAACAAGTCCTGGGTTTGTAAATCAACCATGGCATGTCATTTAAGCACTGAATATAATTGAGCCTGAGAATCTGCCCAAAATCTAACCACAAGAGAGTGTGACCTTCACCGAAGAACTCAGAGCCCTTCCCAAGCCAGACACTGTCACCTCAGCTGGACTTTCTTACGTTAGGCTGTGCACCCCCACTCCCCACAGCCCTGTGCCCACAGGAACCATGTTGGGGAAGCTAGGCTTTGGAGGCAAAGTAAGCAGGAGACCACAGTGGGAACTTCCCAGCCTATAATTACATTTAAGAGGTAGAATAAACCCTTCCTTTCAAAGAGGCAAATGAATGCAATAGCAGAGGGATGGACATTAGGAAGTGAATCAACTCTTTTAAGCTAAGGATGACTCAATTTTGATGTCAGCAAGTTGGATGCTTTTACTTAGGAAGGCATTATTATACTGATTTTGCATCTCAATACCTATTTATTGTTTAAAATGCACACTCACTGTTTTATTACTCATGGAAATTGCAAAACAGTTACCAAGAGTTCCATCCTTTAAATCCCATGTATATTGTTCTTTTTCTCATAAGTTTAATAGAATTCAAATGAGTTTAAATGAGCATAAAATTTCTACAAGGTGGGTGTTTTAAGTTAGCCTTTTGTCACTGTGGAAAAAAATATGGAAGAAAAATCAAATGAAAGGGGTGAAAGAGTTATTTTGGCTCACAGTTTCAGAGGTTTCAGAGTATGTAGTTAATTAGTTCCACTGCTTTTGGGCCCACGGTGAAGCAGAACATCATGGCAGGGAGCTGGTGGTAGAAGACTTGCTCCATTCATGGCAGCCAGGGAGCAAAGAGAGAGAGGAGGGCTGGACTCAGTCTTCCCTTCAAGGACACACCCCCAGTGACCTAACTTCCTTCCACCAGGCCCCACCTCTTAAAGACACCACCACCTCCCAACAGTGCCATCATCTAGGGACCAAGTCTACAACACCTGTGAGATGTTTAAGATACAAACCATAATGGTGGAGTTTCTTGTTTTGTTTTCATATCATTTGCTCTTGTGTTCCTCACATCAACTATATTCCAGAATGAAAGACTATTTCAGAAAATGCAAAACTCATGGGCTGACCTGATTGAAGCTCAGACTAAAGATGAGCTGACTTTCCATGGGCCTTTTCTGTGGCCTTCCTCTTTGCTTCACTTGTCTTTCCTTGTCAGGTCCGAGAACAGAGAAACGGAGAGCAGATGTTTATTATTCATTTATTTACTTGTTTCCATTCAAGAAACATTTATTCATACAGCCTTTACTGGTTTACACCATGGTTACAACATATGAATATCCAAAAAATGATGTTCATTATGTTATTAGCTTTAACATTTGCAATAGAACAATAATATCATGAATAAAAATATAATTATTAAATTATACTTTATTTTGTTTAACATGAGTTTCTCCAGTCTAATGCACTCGAGTTTCTTTTCTTCTTCTTCTTCTTCTTTTTTATTGGTGCATTCCTTATAGTTTCACATAATTTTGGGGTTCCTTTGACATAATCATCTTTGTGTGAAATTTAATTTACTCCATTTCAGTCTCTGGTGTCCCCACTTTCCCTTCCCTCCTCTCTAGTCTTTTCCCCCTTCTTCTAATTTTCTAGTATATCTTTTAATAATGTATATATTCTAATTGATGTTTTATAGATATACATAAAGATGGAATCCACTTGATATATTTACACATGCACATAGCATCATCTTGTCAAATTCATTCTGCATTTCCTTCTGTTTCCTGTCACTCTTTCCTCCCCCTTGATCTTCTCCTTCTAGTCCCCTGATATTCCCTGTCTTTATCATGTCTGACCTCCCTCCTTTCCCACCTTTATTTGCTCTGGCTTCTGCATATGAAAGAGAACATTCAACCCTTGGCTTTCTCAGTCTGGCTTATATCACTTTAAGCATGATGTTCTCTGGTTCTATCCATTTACCAGTAGATGCTACAATTCCATTCTTCTTCGTGGCTGACTAATACTCCATTGTATATATTTACCACATTTTCATCGATACAATATCTTTATTTTTTTGTGGTGCTGAGGATCGAAACCACTGCCTCACACATGCTAGGCAAGTGCTCTACCAATGAGCCACAACCCAGCCCCAATATTAGCTCTTCATAAGTATAAAAATAATACATTTTCAAAAATTGAAATTATTGCATCTGCCCTTGTTCTCCCAGTCCACTAAAGTAGAGGCCTTGGAGTTATCTCTCATTTCTCTTTCTCTCATTCCACATATTCAGCCAAGCTTTCTCAAGATTGATATCAAGCACAGCCAAATATCAGGGCCACAAACGACTAGTTTTACAAATTTGGGCTTCATAATTTTTAGCTTTCAAACTTGCATGGATAGAATGAATCCATATTTAAGATAGCATTGGAGATAAAAGTTTAGTGTGAACATTGAGACCTTCCCACATTGAGACCACACCACATAGTTACAAAGTATTCATAACCATGTATACATGCATGTATTTTACTATTTAATGTAGTATTTACCTATAAAGGAAATACACTCTTCAGAAATGAATTCATCAAAGTTTCACAGTGGTCCCTGACAGCTCCACACCTGCACCCCACCACACACACACACACACACACACACACACACACACAATCATCATCCTCGTCTGGCCTTGACCACAGCTCTGATATTCAACATCACTTGAACCCATCAGTTCCAAACACTGCAAAGTCCCCCATCGTCACAGAAAACAGGAAGATTCCCTCAGCTTGACATTCAAATCTCTCTGAATCTGGCCTCAGCTAAACTCCCAGCTCGAACGAGTCCACCCCTCACGGCTTCCCTCACACCCTCTCCCCTGACTCAGACCATCTGAATCTACAATCTTCCAGAAGCTTCCACTTATCTACCCAATCCACAGCAGCCGCCCTCTTCTAGATCCCTGTGACTGCTGACACTTAATAACGTGCTGTTCTGTGCGACTGTCCCTTTGTCATGTGTGTTTGTAAGATCTCTTGAAGTAGAACCTAGTCCTGGGAGTGAGATTGGGCCTTTCTCTTCCTCAGGGTCACCAGTGTGTCTGACAGAGAATCTTCCGAATAATTTTAGCACTTCGAATGAAGCCCAGGCTAAAGATGAGCTGACTTTAATAAATTGATATGGTAAGAAATTAAGAGAAAATCATTCAGGATATTTTCCCAAATATATCCTGGTGTATAATTTTTTTAGAATTCTTAATTTTTCGGAAC
The DNA here is from genome assembly GCA_025594165.1 of Tamias sibiricus. Taxonomy (NCBI): domain Eukaryota; kingdom Metazoa; phylum Chordata; class Mammalia; order Rodentia; family Sciuridae; genus Tamias; species Tamias sibiricus. The sequence goes on from CM046670.1 coordinate 19,875,141, forward strand.
AAGTCACGCCATTAAGAAACAGCCCCCTGAACACCTCCAGCCAAGGTCAGCGAGGTGCTGAGCAGGAAGCTTGTCTCAGCAGGAGCAACCCTAGGCTGTCACATACAGAGCCATGGAGGGGAGAGAGGGTCTGCTACACACTGTACTGACGGCTCAAGAAGCAGAAAGAGCAGCTTCTCCCCCAAGGTCAGGTGGTAGAGTCTTTGTGGAGATCTGAAAGCTCAGAATCTCTTCCTCACGAGAGCAAACGTCTTCCAAGACGGTGACCCAGGAATCGCCCAGGTGTTGGAGGATCACGGGGACATGGCCAGCTCCCTCCCTGGCACATGCAACTGCATGAGTCCTGAATTGCTCCCAAGCAAAACCACCCACTGCAAGTCTGCCGTTTGGGTTTGGGGCTGCTGTGTTCATGAAATGGCCACCTTAAAGCACACGTCAAATGCAAATGACGTTAATCAATCTTAGTTTGTTAAATTATTGAAAGGAAGTTGCCACCAGTGCTCAGAGATTGTAACCCAGAACTCAGAAAAACAAGGCTCAGCAAAAGGCCCAAAGAACTCTACCCTCTATGAGGCACATCCTGAGGCCGACTTAGTTCAAGTGCCAAGTCTCTTTGTTCTTGCAGGCCACAAAGGAAGAATCTCCAACATAACATGAAGAATGGTAAAAATGGTGATTCAAAACCAAAGCCTGTTTCTCAGGTAAAGGAGGTGAGGGGGAGCCCAGTACCCTGCCTAAAAACCTGATTTGCACATTGTTATGGTTTGGATGTGAGATGTCCTCCAAAACCTCCTGTGGAGAAAATGCAAAAAGCTTTAGAGGAGAAAAGATTGCATTATAAGCGTGTTAACCCAATCAGTGAATTAATCCCTTGATGAGATTAACTAAGTGGTAACTGAAGGCAGGTAAGGTGTGGCTGGAGGGGGTGGGTCATTGTGGGTGTGGCTTTGGGGTATATATTTTGCATCTGGCCAGTGGAGTCTCTCTCTGCTTCCTGATCATCAAATGAGCTGCTTCCCTCCGCCACACTCTTCTGCCATGACTTTCAGCCTCACCTCGAGCCCTGAGGAATGGAGCCTGCTGTCTATGGACAGAGTCCTCTGAAACTGTGAGCCCCGCAATAAATTTTTCCTCCTCTACAATTGTTCTGGTCGGAACTTTTAGTCACAGCTATGAAAAAGGTGACTAAGGCCGGGCGTGGTGGTGCACGCCTGTAATCCTAGCACTTGGGAGGCTGAGGCAGGAGGATCGCGAGTTCAAAGCCAGCCTCAGCAATGGCGAGGCACTTAGCAACTCAGTGAGACCCTGTCTCTAATAAAATACAAAAAAGGGCTGGGGATGTGGCCCAGTGGTCCAGTGCCCCTGAGTTCAATCCCTGGTACCAAAAAAAAAAAAAAAAAAAAAAAAAAAAAAAGAAAAAAGAAAGAAAGAAAGAAAGAAAAAGAAAAAGCTGACTAAAGTACCCGTGCTCCTCTGATGATGTCTTTAGGGTGGGTAGTGAACCAGAGAAGACTCTGGAGTCCAAAAGGCCAAAAGCCAACACTGGGTTGCTGGTGAATGTTTTACAGAATAACGCGACAGATCCATCCAGGTTCATAGCACACAGCTCCAGGCCTGGCTCACCTTCCCCCTCTCAACCTTGACAGCAGAAGGAAAGAGAACAGAGCCACACAGTGGCTTGGAAAGGATTCCAAGGGACACCTGGCCAACTTTGCTTTGCTGTCCCACTGCCGGAGAAGTGAATTTGGTTTCAGCTGGAAAGTTGGGTGGACCTCGGGTCTGTGTGCATTGAGGACCAGCGAGACGGCATGGTCAGAGGATCAGCCATTGCCAGAGGGAGTAGGTGACTAAAGCAGGCAGAGGACAAGCAGCTGCCCCCAGGCCCTGGGTGAGGAGAGCTGAGCTGAGGGAAGCAGACTACCAGCCCAGGTTCTCTGCACTTGGGACTGCAGCACGGCTCCGCAAAGGAAGCTGACTCAGCATCTGTCTGAGGGTGAGTTAAGCTCACCCTCCACCCGGAAGTTGGATGGGGACTTCAGGGAAGGGAGAGTCACACAAGTGCGAGGAGAGGCTTGGTACAACCGATGACTCAGACCCTTAAATTGGATCCTGAAGAGCGAGGAGAACTCCCAGTGCCAAGTTCAGCGTCAGAATTCAAACTCCCTCTGAAGTATCCAGACACACTGACACACCGCAGGACACTTGCAGGGGACACAGAGGCACTGCATTTGAATGACCTTACCATCATGCTAGGAGCTGAAAAGATCCCAGAATAGTCGAGTCTTGAGAACTGGCATAATGGGGCTGGGGTTCGGGTTTCAGGGCAGGTGCATGACCTCTGGGGAGAGAAGATGGGTTGGTAGAATATGTTGTGGGAGAAAAGCATACGACTTGCAGCATGAAAGATCTCCAGCTGAATTTTTTTTTTTTAAAGAAAATGTGAATTTTTGAGAATTTATTCTAATCTGCTATCAAAAAGGTCTATTTTCGACATTTTTTGGCTTAGAAAACAAAACCATAACAATCTTTGGAGTCTATTCACTGAGATTTATATTTCTTTGGCGTTTTTTTTTTTTTTTTTTTTTTTTACTGTAGAAACATTAGACAAAACAGTTATTTGAAACAAGCTCACAGGAGAAAAAGGGAAAATAACTTGGCTTTCATATTATTGTTATCAGGAAAAATTTGTATATTTGCTACTATTTACATGACTTAAATCACCAACTTTATATCTTGAACTTTACTTTTCTAAGGTACTAATCAGTGTGAAAATGGATCATAAAATATTGATTTAGAAGTTTTATATTTGTACCTTAATGATAAAAGCAATTAGAGAAACAAATGATATGATATGTCCAGGGATAACAATTGCTACAGGTAATAAATAATCTTAGGAAGTAGTCAACAAATTACATTTTAAAAGGTCAATTTACTATTTTGGTAATAGATATGAGGAATATGAAGTTCTCTGTAGAACTTGAGAAGCTGAGTGCCTTTTATATATATTGATAGTCATTCAATATTTTATTTTCATTTAATAGGAACTTCATTTAGGGTATTTAAGGATTGACACAAACAGACATTTTGGCTTTGTGAATCAACATGTTTTTACATACTGATTTTTTTTCTTTCTGCACCATCAATTAAACCCAAAAGTGCTTAACACTGAACCATATCTCCAGTTCTTTTTATGTTTTATTGTGAGACAGGGTCTGTTAAATTGCTTAGGGCCATGCTTTCAATTTTTCTCTATTTAGAATGATGTTGGCCTGAGGCTTAGTATAGATAGCTTTTACGATGTTGAGATATGTTCCTGTTATCCCTAGTTTTTCTAGTGTTTTGAACATGAAGGAGTGCTGTATTTTGTCGAATGCTTTTTCTCCATCTATTGAGATAACAATATGGTTCTTATCTTTAGGTCTATTGATGTGATGAATTACATTTATTGATTTCCATATGTTGAACCATCCTTGCATCCCTGGAATGAACCCTACTTGATCATGGTGTACTTTATTTTTGATATGTTTTTGTATCCAATTTGCCAGAATTTTATTGACAATTTTTGCATCTATGTTCATTAGAGATATTGGTCTGAAGTTTTCTTTCTTTGACGTATCTTTGCCTGGTTTGGGGATCTGGGTGATATTGGCCTCATAGAATGAGTTTGGAAGTGCTCCCTCTTTTTGTATTTCCTGAAATAAATTGAAGAATATTGGTATTAGTTCTTCTTTAAAGGTCTTGGAGAACTCAGCTGTGTGTCCAGTGTATCCATCTGGTCCTGGGCTTTTCTTGGTTGGTAAGCTTCTGATGGCATCTTCTATTTCATCGCTTGAAATTAGTCTGTTTAAATTGTGTATATCATCCTGCTTCAATTTGGGCAAATCATACGACTCTAGAAATTTGTCAATGCCTTTGATGTTTTGTATTTTATTGGAGTACAAATTTTCAAAATAATTTATAATTATCTTCTGTATTTCCATAGTGTCTGTTGTGATATTTCCTTTTTCATTGCATATGTCAGTAATTTGAGTTTTCCCTCTCCTTCTCTTTGTTAGCCTGGCTAAGGGTCTGTCAATTTTATTTACTTTTTCAAAGAACCAACTTTTTGTCTTGTCAGTTTTTGCAAACTGGAACAAGACAGGGATGCCCTCTTTCACCACTTCTATTTTAATGTAGTACTTGAAACTCTGGCCAGAGCAATAAGACAGATGAAAGAAATTAAAGGGATACAGCTAGGTAAAGTAGAACTCAAATTATCACTATTTGCTGACGATATGATTTTATACCTAGAAGACTCAAAAAATCCACCAGAAAACTTCTAGAACTCATAAATGTATTCAGCAAAGTAGCAGGATACAAAATCAACACCCATAAATCTAAGGCATTTCTATATATCAGTGACAAATCCTCTGAAAGGGAAATGAGGAAAACTACCCCATTTACAATAGCATCAAAAAAAAAAAATCCTTAGGAATCAATTTAACCAAAGATGTGAAAGTCCTCTATAATGAAAACTACAGAACACTAAAGAATGAAATTACAGAAGATCTCAGAAGATGGAATAATCTACCTTGCTCTTAGATATGCAGAATTAATATTGTCAAAATGACCATACTACCAAAAGCACTATACAGATTTAATGTAATTCCAATCATATCAAATCAATGACATTCCTCATAGAAATAGAAAAAGCAATCACGAAATTCATCTGGAAAAATAAGAGACCCAGAATAGTTAAAGCAATCCTTACCAAGAAGAGTGAAACAGGTGGCATCACTATACTGGACCTTAAATTATACTACAGAGCAATAGTAACAAAAACAGCATTGTATTGAAACCAAAATAGACTGGTAGATCAATGGTACAGAATAGAGGACTCAGAGACTAATGCTTATAATTTCAGTTATTTTACATTAGACAAGCCGCCAAAAATGTACATTGGAGAAAAGGTAGTCTCTTCAACAAATGGTGCTGGGAAAACTGGAAATCCATATGCAACAAAATGAAATTAAACCCCTATCTCTCACCATGCACAAAACTCAAAGTGGATCTACAATCTAGGAATTAGACCAGAAACACTATGCCTAGTAGAAGAAAAAGTAAGCTCTAATCTTCAACATGTTGGATTAGACCCCAAGTTCCTTAATAAGACTCCTGTAGTGCAAAAATTAATATCAAGAATCAATAAATGGGATAGATTCAAACTAAAAGGCTTCTTCTCAGCAAAAGAAACAATCAGTAGGTGAATAGAGAACCTACTAATTTGGAAAAAATCGTTACTACACGCACGTCAGACAGAGCACTGATTTCTAGAATATACAAAGAACTAAAAAATCTTAACAACAAAAAAACAAATAACTCAATCAATAAATGGGTGAAGTAACTGAAAAGACACGTCTCAGAAGAAGATACACAATCAATCAACAAATACATGAAAAAATGTTCAACATCTCTGGCAATTAGAAAAATGCAAATCAAAACCACTCTAAGATTTCATCTCACACCAGTCAGAATGGCAGCTATGAAGAACACAAACAACAATAAATATTGGAGAGGATGTGGAGAAAAAGGCACACTCATACATTGCTGGTGAGACTGCAAAATGGTGCAGCCAATCTGGAAAGCAGTATGGAGGTTCCTTGGAAAGCTGGGAATGAAACCACATTATGGCCCAGCTATCCCACTCCTTGGTCTATACCCAAAGGACTTAAAAACAGCATTATGCAGGGACACAGCCACATCAATGTTTATAGCAGCACAATTCACAGTAGCTAGACTGTGGAACCAGCCTAGATTCCCTTCAGTAGATGAATGGATAAAGAAAATGTGGTACATATACACAATGGAGTATTACTAGGCAATAGAAGAGAATAAAATCATGGCATTTGCAGGTGAAAGGATGAAGCTGGAGAATATAATGCTAAGTGAAGTTAGCCAATCCCAAAAAAGCCAAATGCCGAATGTTTTCTCTGATATAAAGAGGCCTATTAACAGTGGAGTTGGAACAGGGAGCATAGCAGGATTAGAGGAACACTAGAATGGCCAATGGGGAGGGAGGGGAAGGAAGGGAGCAAAAAAGTGAAGAAAAAAATAAAAAGATGATAGAATGAGATGGATATCATTACCCTGAGTGCATGTATGAAGACACGAATGGTGTGCATATACTTTGTATACAGCCAGAAATATGTAAAAATGTGTTCTATATAGTATAATATGAATGTAATGCATTCTGCTGTCATTTATAACAACTTAGAATAATAAATAAATAAATAAATAAAATTGCTTAGGGCCTTCCTAAGTTGCTGAGGCTAGCTTTGAACTTGCAATCCTCCTGCCTCAGCCTCCTGCAATTATAGACATGTGCCACCATGTCTGGCCACATTGATTTTTTTAGATTTATTTTTTTCATCAAAGAAAACTTTTCTTGAACACTTTTTCTTTTCCAATTAAGTAATTTGTGGTAAAGTCCAGGTCTCTTAAGTTATACTGGGTATATCTAATTTTTTTTCTGAATTTTGTCTTTATTTACATCAAAATATTGGTTATCTTTCCATCTTTTATATGATTATACAGCAGATATTTTATTAGTTGTCTGAGGAGAGCTCATGCCTTTCTAAGGAATAAATTGGTTCTTAGAAAACAAAAACTAAAAGTGATTTCTAAAAAAGAACTGAATTCTAGAATTTGATATACTACTAAATTAGCAAGATTATCTGGTGGCTTCGTAATTTGAAACTAAAGTATCTCTCCACGGCCCATTCATGGAACTGTGTGTGTCTTGACCACTGGAAAACTGCAGCAGCAGCCCCGGCGGTGGAGGTCAGGGCGTGTGGGTGAAGAACACTGCCCGTGATGAGCCCCTGCAAACTCAACAGCAAGGCCGTGGCAGGAGGCCTGGACATAGAGGATCGGCTGTTCTCTTAGGCTGAGGAGTCCATCCCAACCCCTGCACCTGTCAGGATCCTGTGTGGTTCTAGGTGAGCCAGTAGACATGCTTTGGCTGAGGGGATCATTGTAGCACATGTTGCCAAATATTTGACCAAATGTGCAAGTCTTATGATGAAACAGTCACTGCCACCATTGATCCACAGCTCAACTGACCATTTTGCTACCGTACCTGTTAACTGTACATGAAAAAGGTCAATAGTAAAGGATTTAAATACGCTATTTGACTTCCTGTTCACACAAGATGGAGCAGGCCCATTTCTCCCAGCACTTCCCGCCACTAAGTACGACAGTAATCCCTGGAAATAGCACAAGAGGAAATGAGAATACTTGCTACAGTGGAAAGAGGAAGGAGAAACTGTTAGAGAGGCCAGACATGGGAAGCACACAGTGGCCAGGTGTCTAGAGATTAACCAGCCAGCAGCAGAAGAGAAACCAGGCCTGCTGTCTCCCAGCCCACAACTGGCAACAGAAGGTGTCCAAGATGGCTTTTTCCCTGGAGAAGTGAACTAGAGTCTCACCACCAACACCAGGTGAGTCAGCTGCAACAGGCAAGAGGGAACTTTGTCAGCCCTGCTAAAACAAAGCAGCCCACCAGGCCTGAGACGCCTGTTCCTCCACAGAGGGACCACTGGCAGACGGGAGCAGCTGGCCTGGGGGATCCTGCCACCAGGACATGATACAGACGAGTCTTTGCTCCTTTAGGAATGAGACTCCCTTTTCCTGCCTAGAGACAATAAGCAGCTGGCCTGGCCAACAAGGGGCATCCCATCCCAACAGATCACCCAGCCTGGAAAGTTTCACTTTCGCAAAGCAAGTAAAATATACACAGAACTAACAGAAATGGATGTACAGCATACAGAAAAATGTGGGATGCAGCAAAAGCAGTACTGATAGGTCAACTGATGGCTCAGGGTAGAAAAGGGAAATAAGTAATCTAAGCTTCTGAGTCAGGAAACTAGAAAAAAAAAAAAAAAAAAAAAAAAAAAAGTAGACCCAAAGTAAGGCAATAATAGAGAGACAAGCAAAAATCAATGAGATTAAAACTAAGAAAACAATAAAGAAAATAAATGAAGCAAATATCTGCTTCTTTGAAAAAAGTCACAAAAATTGATAAAATTGATAAAACGTCAGTAAGACTAACAAGGATAAAAAAGATAGATTACTAATATCAGGATATAAGCAGGGACTATCACTGCAGACCTTGCAGCCATTGAAAGAAAAATAAGGGACTATTAACAACTTTATAGATGCTTATAAATTTGCCAACTATAAGAAATGGACAGATTCCTCAACAACAGATTTGAATAGTCTCATAACCATTAAAGAAATTGAATTTTTAATTTAAAAGTTCTGAAAAAAAATCTCTAAGACCAGATGGTGTCACTGAAGAATTCTACCAAACATTTCAAACCATTGACACATTTTCTTTCCTTAAGAACAGAATCAAATGGAGGACTTAACACATTTTATGAATGTTACTCTCCTATCAAAGTTAGAGAATGAGCAAAAAAAGGAAAACAATAAATACATATCTCTCATAAGTGTAGACCAAAATAAACCTCAAGAAAACATGATCAAGTCAAGTCTAACAGGGAATAAAATGAATTTTACATCATGACTACATGGATCAGGTGTCCAAGGCTGGTTCAACATTTGAAGTTAATCTATGGAATCCACCTTTGATAGGCTAGAAAAGAAAAGCTATATGGTTATATCAATTGATGCTGAAAAATCATTCAACAAAAGCCAATGCCCATTTATGATAAAAACTCTCATCAAGTTATGAATAGAGGGAATGGCCTCGATCCAACAATGTTTACAAAATGTCCATAGACAACAACATATTTAATAGTGAGTCTATCCCCTATAAGGCAGGAACAGACAAGACTGTCTATCCTCTACTCTTTTTCAACACAGATTGGAAATTCTACCTGCATCAATAAAGCAAGAAAATTGAATAAAATATATATATGGATTGTGAAGAAAGAAACAATACTGTTCCTAATTGAAGGTGATATGATCACCTACTTTAAAAAGTGAAGGAATCTATAAAAAATCTGAAAAAGAATTTTTTAAAAATTTTCGCTGCAGTATTCAGTGCATCGCGTAAGTATTTCAGTCCGTCTTTTGGCCACTGGGACCAAATGTCTTAACAAAAACAATTTTAGAGGAGGACATGGCAATCAGGAAGCAGAGAGAACTCTGCTCACCAGTAACAAAATACAAATCCCAGAGGCATTCTCTCAGTGACCTACATCTTCCAGCCATAGCCTACCTGCTTACAGTTACCACCTAGTTAATCCATATCAGGGGATTAATACACTGATTAAGTTATATCTCTCATAATCTACTTTTTTTTTTGCTTCTGAATATTCTTTCATTGGTTCACACAAGAGCTTTGGGGGGACACTTCATGTCTAAACCATAATGATAAAATATTCAACATTTCATTTTAAAATAGACTTTGTGTTAAATTTTTTTTTCTAATTGTAGACTAATGTTAGTATGGTCAGCATCTTGGCTATATGTATATGTAACCCCATTTTAAGTCAAAGAGCATCTGTAGTAACAACAGGCATGCCAAAACTCAAGTTAAAAATAATGTAATTTATGGGTGATCCACAGGAAATAAATATACAAAGTTCACAAGACATGTACAGAGTCAGTATGCTGAAAATCACAAAGTCCTCATGAAAAAAATCAAAGAATGACTAGAATCCATGACTAGAAAGACATATACTAGGTTCATGGACCAGAAGACTTAACAACTATATCAATATATTAATGTAACTCTTATGAAAATCCCAGGAAGATTCTGGTGCTGTTATTGACAGAGAAAAGCTTATTTTAAAAGTTATGGAAAGTGGCTGGGAGCGGTGGTGCACGCCTGTAATCGCAGCACTTGGGAGGCTGAGGCAGGAGGATCACGAGTTTAAAGCCAGCCTCAGCAATGGCGAGGCACTTAGCAACTCAGTGAGACCCTGTCTCTAATAAAATACAAAAAAGGGCTGGGGATGTGGCCCAGTGGTCCAGTGCCCCTGAGTTCAATCCTGGTACCAAAGCAAAAAGTTATGGAAAAACCCTAACCCCAGACTAGATCAAATGATATTGGGAAAAAAAAAAGTGGGGAAATCACTGTAGTCAATGTTAAGGATAATCACATAACTACAGCAATCAAACTGTACAGTATTGATGAAAGATGGTTGCACAGATCAATGGTGAAAACAGAGAAACCAGAAACCTAGGTCAGCACAACTCTTTCATACAGAACTGAACAGAGCAACAAAGGCAATTAAATGGACAAAGGATCGTCTTTTCTACAAATGAGACTGAATACATTGGACGTCTGTGGCTGCCTTACACTTTATACAAAAATTGACTCAAAATGAATCAGACACATAAATGTAAAGTATAATAACAAAAAAACTTATACAAAAATGTATGAGAAAATCAGGGGGATCTAAGGCTTGGCAAATAGTTTTCAAACTTGACATCAAAGGCCTGATTAAATAAGGAACCAACCTAGGTGCTCTTTGACAGACAAATCGATAAAGAAAATATGGTGTGTGTGTGTGTGTGTGTGTGTGTGTGTGTGTGTGTGTGTGTCTGTGTGTGTGTCTGTGTCTGTGTGTGTATGTGATGGAATATCACTCAGCCTTAAAGAAGAATGAAATTATGGTAATTATTTGCTGATAAATGGATGGAGCTGGAGAATATCATGCTAAGAGAAGCCAATCCCAAAAAACCAAAGGCTGAATGTTTTCTCTGATATGTAGATGTTAGTTCACAATAAGTGGGGGCTAGGGAAGAATAGAGTTATTTTAGATTAGGTAGAGGGGAGTGAAGGAAAGGATATGGGGAATAGGAAGGATAGTAGAATAAATTAGACATTATTACCCTATGTGCATATATAACTATACAACCAGTGGAATTCTACATCTACAACCAGAAGAATGAGAAATTATACTCCATCTATATATGATATATTAAAGTGCATTCTATTGTCATGTATAACTAATTAGAACAAATTTTTTAAAATGACAAATTGGATCTAATCAAAATAAAGAATCTTCAAATAAAAAGACAAGTAACCAGAAGAAACTATTTGCAAACCATCTGTCAAAGGATCAGTATCTAGACTATATAAAGAACTTAAAATCAGTAAAAATAAATCTAGCTAGGAAATGAACAGACATGAACAAATATCTCAGGGGGGAAAAAAGGGCATATATATGTACCCAGTGAAACTTCTGTGCAGCTAAGGAAATAATCCACATGTAGAGGGACAACCCAAGAAGAGAAAGAAACTATTAGCAAACCATGTATCTGATAATGGGCTAATATCAAAAATATACAAGGAACCCAAGAAACTCAGTAGTAAGAAAATAATCTGATTAAAAATGGGCAAAGAGCTTGAATAGACGTTTCTCAAAGAAGACACACAAATGGCCAACAGACAAATGAAAATATACTCATCAGGAAAATGCAAATAAGAACCACAGTGAGATATTACCTCACACCTGTCAGAATGGGTATTATCAAAATAGAAAAAATAGAAGGTATGGGCAAGGATGCAGAGAGAAGAGAATGCTTGTGTACTGTTTGAGGAATGTAAATTATTGCAGCCATTATGAAAAACAGCACAGAGGTTCCAAAAAGCAACCACGAATTACTATATGATTCAGATTTGGCAAATATCCAAAGCAACTGAGAGCAATATATTGAAGAGATACTGTACTCTCAAGAATATCGCAACGTTGTTCATACCCACCAACATATGGGAACAATGTATGTGTCCATCAACAGATGAATGGGCAAAGAAAATATGACACACACAAACACACACAATTCAACCTGAAAAAGAAAGAAATTCTGTCATTTCTGGCAACATGGATGATCCCAGAGGACACTATGCTAAGTGAAATAGGGAGGCACAGAAAGAAAAATATGGCATGGTCTAATTTAGATGTGGAAACTAAACAAGTTGAGCACATAGAAATAGTCCAATGATGGCTATGAGGGAGGGAACAGCGAGCTACTGACCTAAGGGTACAGGTTTCAATCAGACAGAAGGAAAAAGTTTTAAAGATCTATTACATAGCAGGGACTATGGTTAACAATCATGTATTATATATTTCAAAATGGCTGAAAATTTGATTTCAAATATTCTCACTACAATAAATAAATATGTGAAGCAATATATATGTACATGATAATCTGATTTAATCATTCCACAATATATGTATATATGTATTCCACAATATGATATTTCGATACATATATTCATATGCAGTCCACACATATGAATATATGTATCGAAATATCATATTGCACCCCATAAATATACACAATTATTTGCTCCCAATTAAAAATTACATAAAATAAAAGCAATATAGTAATAATCAATAAAGTCTGTACACATAGCAAATAAGCACAAAAAAATAACTTTGATATCATTACACCTCAAAGGATTGCAAAATCAACCACAATGGGATACCACTGTATGGCTATCAAAATGGTAAAATTTAAATATGATGATAACATCAAATATTGGCAAGGCTGAAGAGAAACTGAATCACTCTCATATTGCTTGTGAGAATATAAAATCATACAGCCAATCCAGCACTCAATTTAGCAGTTTCTCATAAGACTAAACATTCAATTACTATAAACCAAACAATCATATTCATAGACAATTATTACAAAAGGAAATGAACCTTTGTGTTCACACACACACACACACACACACACACACACACACAAATCCTATACACCAATGTTGATCGCAGTAATATGTTGTTTAACAAGCAGCTGGTTGAACAAACTATAGTATATCTGCACAATGGGCTATCACTCAATGATAAGATGAAGGTAACTTGATAGATGCAACTACTTGAATGATTCTCCAGGAAACTCTGCTATGTGCAAAAAGAAAAAGCAAACCATTCAAAACATTACCTATCACATCATTTCTATGTATATAACATTCCTGAAATGACAAAATTATAGAAAGGATGAACAATGGTGGAATGAGATGGACATCATTATCCAAAGAACATGTATGAAGAGACAAATGGTGTGAATATACTTTGTATACAACCAGAGATATGAAAAATTGTGTGCTCTATATGTGTAATATGAAGTGTAATAAATTCTGCTGTCATATATAATAAATTAATTTTTTCTTTTAAAAAGGATGAACCATTAGTGGTTGGCCTGGTCAAGATCATGGGTGGCACAAGGATAGCAGGTGTGGTTATAAAATGACCTCATAAGGGATCCTTGTGATGACAGAGCTGTTATTATCATTATTGTGTTATTATAATGCAATTTTGCAATATAGTGTTATTCAACTAAACTAGGTACTTGCTACCTGGATCTCTTTGTAAGATTTCCTAAAATGCATAAAAATATACGATGGCTTCAAAATAGTTTAATTTATTAAAAAAAAAAAAAAGAAAAGAAAGAAAGTGGATGTGTGATGATGTCACAGTCATTGATGGAAAAAAGATCTAACCAGTCCAGGATTCTCTCTGGCAGGCCAAAGTTTGCTGTCCATTTCTGGAGCAACACCACTTGCAAGGCAATGATTGATATGGTGGGGAATCTACTGGGACCCTCCTTGAACAACTGTGACAGTCATTCCTGCTGCTTCCTTTAGTGTCCCCTATGCTCCTAAATTTTACCTCTTCCAGTTCGTCTAGGACATCTTGGATTCTTTTTTGACTCTTTTCTCCTACTCAAAAATTAGCAGAGGAGAGGGGAAAAAAAAAACTGACAGATGACTCTCTTTTGGTACCACTGAGCTCAATCCCCCCCGAAACTGGATCCATGCAAGAGCCATGAATGATCAATGTGCTGGGAAGCCCACTTTTCTCATGCTACATTTTCTTGAACACCTCCTGTGCTGTTATTTGGACAACTGCAGCTGTTCCCTTAGGAGGGTTGGGGATTTGGAGACTGGATAAGGAATTCATCATCTGTACCAACCAGGACCCTTTAAAATGCCACCCACCCAGAAGAATAACCAGGACATTGTGTGAAAGGAACCCCACTGTGTAATCTAAAGCACACACTTTGTTTTCTGGTCCCCACAACTGTTCCGTCCCTGGAGACCAGGTCATCACAGGCATGCATAAATGCTTTCTTCAACATCAATTCCCAATCCCCAGATGGCCCAACTTTGAAGTGAAAAGAAATCTATTATTTCACTCTGGGTTTCATATTTTAATTTGTCAGAATACTTAGAATTTTTATCAGATTCTTTTTATCTTTCTGCAGCTGGAGTGCCTGGGAGGGATAGCATCACTTCTATTTACACGAGAAAACCAGAGTGAAGAAAGGAACGGGAAGCACAGGTGCTGCCACCCAAGAGATCACAGGGGGCAGTGGGGTGTCCCTCCCTGTAGTAGAGCTCTCCAAGTGAAACCTGGTCTCTGAGGTTCCTCACCATGTTTAATCCTCTGTGCACGGGTCCCAGGATATTTAGGACACGTGAACTCTCATCAATAATCAACTGGTTTTTCTGATTCAAGTTTCAACCCTATGTTCATACTGAAATTGCCTAATGAGCTTTTAAAACATATGATTTTACATATCTGTGACTTTGACATCCTTGGATTCAACCAACCAAGAATCAAAAATATTCTAGAAGAAATATTGCATTGATCCTGAACGTGGACAGTTTTTTTTTCCTTGTCATTATTCCCTAAAAATGCAATGCTGTAATTTTTTAAAAATATTTTTTAGTTGTCAATGGACCTTTATTTTACTGATTTATATGTGGTGCTGAGAATCGAACCCAGTGCCTCACACATGCTAGGCAAGTGCTCTACCACTGAGCCACAACCATGGCCCAGTGTAATAACTCTTGACAGATTATTTTTCCCTGTTTTAGATATTATATGGAATCTACAAGTGATTGCAAGTGTAGGGAGGATGTGTGTAGGTTGTACGTAATACCACAGAGCTTTACATAAGGGACCTGAACATTTGAGAATTTGGTACCAAGGAAAAGCTTCCTGGATCAAATCCCTGGTGGGTGCTGAGGAATGACTGTGCAGATGCCCAGCTGCCACAGGAATTGCTTCTTCTTTATTTGGCCTGGGATAGGTCCTTGGCCCTTGGTAGCTACCCTTCTCTTCTGCACTTTTATGAAATCAGCAGGATTTGGGTTGGGTGGTTTGTTTTTCTCCTCAGTACTACGGATTGTACCCAGGTGTGCTCTACCACTGAGCTACATCCTCAGTCCTCTTAGTGTTTCTTTTGAGACAATGCCTCCTTAAGTTCCCAAGGCTATCCTGGAACTTGCCATCCTCCTGCCTCATATTTCCTATTCTGCGCCATTGCCTTAGAATCCGGAGGCGTGTTTGAAGGCTCCACCTTTAATTACAATGCCTACCCTGGCTAAGAACCATGGATATAAGAATCTAAAATGGAAGCTACTTGAATGTACCTGTGAAGGCCCACACACTCTCCCAACCTCACCTCCACGCTGTCAGGGAACTGGCTGGGTTTTCTCAGCTGCTGCCTCTGGGGCCCACCTGGTTCTCTCCTTAGGGCAGGAACCTCTCATCTCCAAAAGGAAGCCCTGTCTTCCCTGGATTCTCCCAGCAGCTCCCCACTTCTCCTCTCCTCTACCTAGCTCTACTCTTTTTGTGTCTCTTGCAACCTCCTCTTCCTCTAAGTAAATAAGCAGCCAAGAATCTCAATCATGGTGTCTACTTCAAAATTAATTTTGAATGAATTGAATAAATATATAATTTCACAACTTGAAACCTAGGTGCATGTTTTACTCTCTGCAACACCCTTTTCCCCCTACATGATCCAATGTTTAAACTCCTGTGTATCACTTAAAATTCAATCCTCTTTTCTACTTCTTCTCTGCAAGTAGATAGCAAATGCAGGCACTCCCTCCCTTATGCCTTAGCAGCATACGCTTTATTGTAGTCTATTGTGAATCATCTCTTGCTTACCTGTTTCTACCCAATAAACAAGAAATTCCTTAAGGATGGGAAGATGGAACATGACTTATTGAGTATTAATTCTGATTGGCAGAATTAATAGTTTTGTCTGAATGCATTTGAGGAACATTATCTTGTGCCCACAACTGTGTCCATGCTACTTAGATGAATTTACTTATATCTTTCAATTTATTTTTCGGTTGCAATAAAAACATGATTCCGTTATTTCTCATATCACCATCATGTTATTTCTCTTGGTGATATGAGAAATAATAAATAATGTTTACTCCCAATTTTCCTCTCAAAGATGTAAAAGAGTTAATTAGAGGAATGGTTATATGTCTGTTTAAATCCTTAGACATTTCCTTGGAGAAAAAGCAAAACTGTAAATTGATATGAGATGGTGAACGGGGCTAACCCAGTTGGGAAAAATGAAATATTTAGTACCAGAATAATCTGGATTTGTTGAAAATAGAAGTCTAGAGATTTGTTGTTTGGGGCTTACTGGTTTTGAACAAATTTCTGAGCATTCTTTTGGATACATCTTGTTAATATTTAAAAAATCTATCTGGCATTAGATTACCAGGAAGTTACAAGAATCACAGCTCTGACTCCATTCTTAAATTTTAAAACCAAGAGATACAAGTCAACATACCGCTACCTAGTGCTCTAAGTTTTCTGCAGGATTCCAGATTTAAAGACTAACAGAAATGAGCATTAGCATTTAGGGAAATAAAAGTTGGATCAGGCATTAATAGTAATGATAAAAGACTTCAGATAATATCTCAGTATCCTAGAGAGTTGCATTGAAAACCTCTTTCACCAAAAGACACATGAGATTATAAACATTCCTATAAAAAAAAAAAAAAAAACAACTAAAACAACAGCAACAAAAGTAACTAACTAATTCAGGAGAAATGAAACACATACAAATTTACCAGATCCCCAAATCAGACACCATACACTGAACAAATGAACAAAACCCAATATAAGCTTATGTGCATTTAGTTTTTTTTGCCTGTTTTATAGACCAGCTATATGAAACATAGAAGGAATATGAGATGTTCACCTCCCCATCGATTTTATTAGTTTACTAATCACAACATCTTGCATTAGGAGTTTTGAGTGTTCTGAATTAAATAATGTAAGTACTATTCCTTCCTTTGAGGAGTGTGAAGCATAATTAAATAAGCCGGACCTAGAAAGTCAAAGGTCAAATGTTTTCTCTCATACATGGAAGTTAGACTAAAATAAGGAGAGTGGAAAGAAAGAAAAGAAGTGAAAAGGAAGATAATTCTATGAAAATAAAAGAAAGATCAGTGGATTAGAGAAAGGAGTGGAGAGAGAGGAAGGAGGGATGGGAAAAGGGAGGACAGTGGAATCCGACCTAACTTTCCTTTGTACATCTCTGAGCATGCCACAGTGAATCTCACCATCATGTATGTCTACAGGCAGTGATTTTAAAAAGCATAAGTAAATAGAATAAAGATCTATAGAGTATAGGAAAGGGAATGAGTGTGGGGAAGGAGAAAAGGGGGATGTAGTGGGGACTGAATTAGAAAAGAATGATACAGCATGCTTGTACAGGTATGTCAAAATGAACCCTAACATGGCGTAGACCTACAATGAACTACTATAAAGTAGAAATGAAACAAGCAAAAAATATTTAGTCCCCGAAAAAACAAAGAAAAGTGAATACAACCTAATATTTTGAGAGAGTGCTCCTTCACGTAACTTTTATCATATTACTATAATGGTTCTACTTTGTTATTTGGTCTTATGATGAATGTCTTACTGCCTTCTTTATAAACTGAGCTTTATTGTGAGTGTGGACAGATAGGAAAAGGCTTAGTGTGTGCACAGGACTGTCCATGGGGAGCCGGGGACTATTTCCCCCATGTACAGGGAGGACTGCTGTAGTAAAAGTGGGGTGTTTAGAACATAGACTTCTTCAGAAAGAGGACCATGGAGTATCTTCAAGTCCTCCCTTGTGCCTAGGATAGTGACAGTCCCGTCACCCACAACAACGCACAGGTCCTGTGCAAGCTGTGGATTCATCTTAGGTCCAACACTCAACAACCGTGGGGCCGAGAGGAGTCAGGTCACTATCAAGGCTCAGGTTTCTCTTGAATGCGTTTGGGCAGAAGGACCTCCCTTCACTGGGTCCCCGGCCACACCGCTCCCCTGAGTCAGAACTCCGCAGTGTGACTTCCTTTTTCCTCACCTCCAGCAGAAGGTGAAGGCTCTTGGTCAGCCACGTCCTGAACCCTGCCGCTCTTCTAATGGCTTTTACCTTATCACCCAGCACAGCTAGAGACCCCGCTCCTCCAACCTCCCTTTCTCTCTCTCTCTCTCTCTTTCACATCCAAATCTAGTTCTTCAAGTAATAATTCCTACTACCTCCAAGCTACATCTCATCTCTAGACACATCTTCATTTCCAAAGTGTCATCTTCTCTTGCATTGCCTATAGATGGATTTTGCTCTTGTTGTGCTAACTCTTCTCAAATCAATATATTTCTTTTTTTTTAATTTTATTTTTATAATTTTTAATATGTAAAATTCATAGTGCATGTATATAGCATCATTTTACATACAACTGTTTGTATACAAAGTATATTCGTACAATTCAGGTCTTCAATCATGCATTTAGGAAAATGATATCCGTCTCATTCAACCACCTTTTTTTTTTCTTTTCTCCCCCTCCCTCTCCCCTTGCCCCTCCCTTATCCTCCCTTCCCTTTGACCATTCTAGTGTTCCTCTAATCCTCCTATGTACCCCCATCCAACAATACTATGAACTAGCCTTGTTATATCAGAAAAAACATTTGGTACTTGGATTTTTGAGACTGACTAACTTCACTTAGCATTATGTCTTCCAACTTCATCCATTTGCATGCAAATGCCATTATTTTATTTTCTTTTATTGCTGAGTAAAATTCCATTGTGTGTATATACCACATTTTCTTAATCCACTCATTTACTGAGGGACATCTAGGTTGGTTCCACAACCTAGCTATTGTGAATTGTGCAACTACAAACATTGAGATAGCTGTGTCACTGTAATATTCTGTTTTTAAGTCCTTTGGGAATAGATCCAGGAGTGGGATGGCTGGGTCATAGGGTGGTTCCATTCCCAGTTTTCCAAGAAATCTCCATACTGCTTTCCATAATGGTTGTACCATTTTGCAGTCCCACCAGCAATGTATGAGTGTGCCTTTTTCCCCACATCCTCTCCAACATTTATTGTTGCTTGTGTTCTTGATAGCTACCATTCTGACTGGAGTGAAATGAAATCTTAGAGTACTTTTGATTTGTATTTCTCTAATTGCCAGCGATGTTGAACATTTTTTTCATGTATTTGTTGATTAATCGTGTATCGTCTTCTGAGAGGTGTCTTCTCAATTCCTTAGCCCATTTATTGATTGGGTTATTTGATTTTTTTTGTGTAAAGTTTTTTGAGTTCTTTATATATTCTAGAAATTAGTGCTCTATCTGATGTGCATGTATTAAATATTTGTTCCCAATTAGTTGGCTCTCTATTCACCTCACTGTTTCTTTTGCTGAGAAGAAGATTTTTAGTTTAAATCTATCCCATTCATTAATTCTTGGTAGTAATTCTTGTGCTACCGGATTCTTATTAAGGAACTTGGGGCCTAATCCGACATGTTGGAAATTGGAGCTTACTTTTTCTTCTATTAGGCATATGTCTCTGGTCTAATTCCTAGGTCCTTGATCCACTTTGAATTGAGTTTTGTGCATGGTGAGAGATAAGGATTTAATTTCAATTTGTTGCATATGGATTTCCAGTTTTCCCAGCACCATTTGTTGAAGAGGCTATCCTTTCTCCACTGTACATTTTTGGCATCTTTGTCTAATATGAGATAGCTGAAATTATATGTATTAGTCTCTGTGTCCTCAATTCTGTACCATTGGTTCACCAGTCTGTTTTGGTGCCAATACCATGCTGTTTTTGTTACTATTGCTCTATAGTATAATTTAAAGTCCGGTATGGTGATGCCCCCAGTTTCACTTTTCTTGCTCAGGATTGCTTTGGCTATTCTGGGTCTCTTATTTTTCCAGATGAATTTCATGACTGCTATTTCTATTTCTTTGAAGAATGACATTGGGATTTTGATTGGAATTGCATTAAATCTGTATAATACTTTTGGTAGTATGGACATTTTGACAATATTAATTCTACCTATCCAAGAGCAAGGTAGGTCTTTCCATCTTCTGAGTTCTTCTATAATTTCTTTCTTTAGTGTTCTATAATTTTCGTTATAGAGGTCTTTCACCTCTTTCGTTAGGTTGATTCCAGTTTTTTTTTTTTTTTTTTTTTTTGCTATTTTAAATGGGGTAGTTTTCATCATTTTCCTTTCAGAGTCTTTGTCGCTGATGTACAAAAATGCCTTTGACTTATGGGTATTGATTTTGTATCCTGCAACTTTGCCAAATTCTTTTACTAGTTGTAAAAGTTTTCTGGTAGAGTTTTTTGGGTCTTCTAGGTAGATTATCATGTCATCAGCAAATAGTGCTAATTTGAGCTCTTCTTTTCCTGTCTGGATCCCTTTAATTTCTTTTGTCTGTCTAATTGCTCTGGCCAGAGTTTCCAGTACTGTGTTAAATAGCAGTGGTGAAAGGGGACATCCCTGTCTTGTTCCAGTTTTTAGAGGGAATGCTTTCAATTTTTCTCCATTTAAGATAATGTTAGCTCAGGGCCTTGCATAAATAGCTTTTATAATGTTGAGATATGTTCCTGATATTCCTAGTTTTTCCGGTGTTTTGAACATAAAGGGGTGTTGTATTTTGTCAAATGTTTTTTTCTGCGTCTATTGAGATGATCATATGATTTTTATCTTTAAGTCTATTGATGTGATGTATTATGTTTACTGATTTCCGAATGTTGAACCAGCCTTGCAACCCTGGGATAAACCCCACTTGATCGTGGTGCACTATCTTTTTGATATGTTTTTGTATCCAATTTGCCAGGATTTTGTTGAGGATTTTTGCATCTATGTTCATTAAAGATATGGGCCTGAAGTTTTCATTTTTGGATGTGTGTTTGCCTGGCTTTGGAATTAATGTGATATTGGCCTCATAGAAAGAGTCTGGAAAAACTCCCTCTTTTTCTATTTCTTGAAATAGTTTGAAGAGCATTGGTATTAGTTCTTCTTTGAAAGTCTTATAGAACTCGGCTGTAAACCCATCAGGTCCTGGACTTTTCCTTGTTGGTAGCTTTTTGATGACGTCTTCTATTTCTTCGCTTGTAATTGATCTGTTTAAGTTGTGTATAGCCTCCATTTCCAGTTTAGGCAAATCATACGACTCTAGAAATCTGTCAATGTTTTCAATATTTTCTGTTTTATTAGAATACAAGTTTTCAAAGTAATTTCTAATTATCTTCTGTATATCTGAGGTGTTTGTTGTGATATTCCCTTTTCATCATGAATGTTAGTAATTTGAGTTTTTTCTCTTCTTTTTGTTAGCATCGCTAAGGGTCTGTCAATTTTGTTTATTTTTTCAAAGAACCAACTTTTAGTTTTGTCAATTCTTTGAATGGTTTCCTTAGTCTCAATTTCATTAATTTCTGCTCTGATTTTAATTATTTCCTGTCTTCTACTGCTCTTGGTGTTGGTCTGTTCTTCTTTTTCTAGTGCTTTGAGGTATGATGTTAAGTCATTTATTTGTTTTTGTTTTTTTTTCCTCTTAAGGAATGAACTCAGTGCAATGAATTTTCCTCTTACTACTGCCTTCATAGTGTCCCAGAGATTTCTATATGATGTATCTGTGTTCTCATTTACCTCTAGGAATTTTTTAATCTCCTCTTTGATGTCTTCTTCAACCCCTTGTTCATTCAGTAGCATGTTGTTTAGCTTCCAATTGTTGGAGTAGTTTTTTTTTAATCCTTGTTTTGTCATTGATTTCCAATTTCATCCCTTTATGGTCTGATAGAATGCAGGGTAGTATCTCTATTTTTTTATATTTGCTGAGAGTTTCCTTATGACATAATATATGGTCTATTTTGGAGAAGGAGCCATGTGCTGCTGAGAAAAAAAGTGTATCCAATTACTGAGGGATGAAATATTCTATATATGTCGGTTAGGTCTAAATTATTAATTGTTTTAAGGAGGCTTAAAGTTTCTTTGTTTAGCTTTTGTTTGGATGATCTATCCATTGGTGAGAGAAGTGTGTTGAAGTCCCCTAGAATAACTGTGTTGTGGTCTATTTTACTCTTGAACTTGAGAAGAGTTTGTATGATGAATGTAGGTGCTCCATTATTTGGGGCATATAGATTTGTGATTGTTATATCCTGTTGATGAATGGTTCCCTTAAGTAGTAAGAAATATCCATCTTTGTCCCTCTTGATTAGTTTTGGTTTGAAGTCTACCTTATATGATATGAGAATGAAAACCCCTGCTTGTTTCTGCAGGCCATGTGAGTGATAAGACTTTTCCCAGACTTTCACTTTCAGTCTGTTGATGTCTTTTTCTACGAGGTATGTTTCTTGGAGAAAGTAAATTGTTGTGTTGTTTCTTTTAATCCATTATGATAATCTGTGTCTTTTGATTGGCAAATTTAGGCCATTAACATTCAGGGTTATTATTGAGACGTGATTTTTATTCCCATCCATTTTTATTTGCATTATGGTCTTTAGCTTGATTTAGTTTCTCTTCTGGTTGGTATTTCCCTTAGTGTAATATCTCCCTTTGTTGATTTTCGTTGTTATCTTTCTCTTCTTCTTCATGAAAAATGTTGACCAGGATGTTCAGAAGTTCTGGCTTTCAAGTTGTGAAATCTTTTAACTTTTGTTTGTCATGGAAGGTTTTTATTTCATCTTCGAATCTAAAGCTCAATTTTGCTGGATATAAGATTCTTGGTTGGCATCCCTTTTCTTTCAGATCTTGAAATATGCTATTCCAGGATCTTCTTGCTTTTAAGGTCTGGGTTGAAAAATCTGAACATAGTCTGATTGGTTTCCCCCTATATGTATTCTTCTTCCTTTCTCTTGTGGCTTTTAGTATTCTCTCCTTGCTCAGTATATTAGGCATTTTCATTATAATGTGTCTTGGTGTGGGTCTGTTGTGATTTTGTTTGTTTGGTGTTTGGTAAGCCTCTTGAACTTGGTTTTCCCATTCATTCCTCAAGTTTGGAAAATTTTCTGTAATTATTTCGTTAAATAAATTACTCATTCCTTTGGCTTGAAACTCTGCCCCTTCCTCTACGCCAATCACTCTTAAGTTTGGTCTTTTTATGTTGTCCCATAATTCTTTGATGTTATGTTCTTGATTTCTAACGAGTTTTGCTGTATAGTCTAAATTTTTCTCTAGGATGTATATTTTGTCTTCATTGTCTGAGGTTCTTTCTTCCAAGTGGTCTACTCTGTTGGAGATGCTTTCAATTGAACTTTTATTTTAGTTTATTGCTTCTTTCATTTCTGGAATTTCTGTTTAGTTTCTCTTTAGAGCCTCTATTTCCCTATTAAAGTAATCTTTTACTTCCTGTATTTGTTTTTGGAGTTCTTTGTCAAAATGATCTTTTGCCACCTGTACTTGCTCCCTCATCTCATTTTTTAGTTCTTTCTTAAGTTCCACAAACATTTGGAATATGTACTTTCTAAATTCCATCTCTGGCATTTGACCAACTGTGCTTGCCATGGAATCTACTGATGAGGTATCTTGATTTGTTTTGTCACTTTCTTCCCTTGTTTTTTCATGTAGCTTGTGTGTCTTTTCTTCCTGCACTGTGGGACCTTGACTATTTCAATTTTATCTTAAAGCCTTATGTTGTTCCTGTAGTACAATGCTATCAGATCCCCTTATAATTCCTTTACACTTTAAAATCTAACACTTTCTATTCAGAAAATCCAAGTTTGATCACAATGTACAGATTTGGTTAACCCAGATATTGTTTCCAATTTACTCTGTACGCTTCTGATGGGGTTTTATAGCTTCAAGTATTGGACACAGAGGTGTTATGTTTAGGAAGAAGGAAGTGTCTTGAATTGTTCTTTCTTGGAAAGTATGAAAAGAGAGTTCTATGGAAGTGGTTTAGTATTAGTAGATGAGAGAGGAAAGAGAATGGAGTAGACAATTAGGTGGAAAGACCAATTTTTATATAAACCTAACTTAACCAATTTATATATAAACTAGCTGTTGAGAGAAGAAATAAAGTAAGATGGAAAAGAAAAAAATGATAACAGAGTAGGAATTGGTGTAAGAGAGAGGAGAGAGAGAGTCAAGAAAATAGAGAGTGAACTATATATAACACCGCTTTGCTATCCAGTTCAATTGCGCCCGTTCTAGAACTCCCAAGTTCTGCATATAACTTGTTTTTGCCTCTGTTTAGTATGCACTGGCAGGGTGTAAATAGGAAAGATGAAGGAAGAAGAAAACATGCAAAAGTGAGAAGGAAGAAAAGAAGGAAAGAAAAGAGGAGCAGAAGCAAACAAACACACTGTCAATCAATGCAAAAAAAAAAAAAAAGGCAAAACCAAACAAAGCCAAAAAACGAAAAAGAAAAAAAGAACAGAAAACCAACAAAACAAGCAAACCAACAACAACAACAAAAAAAGTTGATCCCCAAGTCTCAAACAAAACGGGCCCTGGGAAGCCCCCCTCTTTTTTCCTTTCCAGTTTAAGCCAACCGCATCGGATCGCGTCTAGACAGTGATCCTGCCAGTGGAATCAAGGCTGCACCTTTGGCCAGTGGCAGAATGGCCCAGCGGAAGAGCGGCTCAGGGGGGTTGTGTGTCCAGCAGTTGAATGGCACCAGGAAGGGGACCCTCCAGAAGGCACCCTTTCCCCACTCCCACCCACAGTTGTAGCTTCTTGGGGCTGCTGCACTGGCCTCAGACACACCCTCCCCTGCTGGTTACCCAAGCCTCACCCAGGTGTGCGCTGTTTTCAGAGTGTTGGCGGCTCCCTGGATGTCTGCAGCTGTCCTTCCTTTCTGTCTTTTCCCCTTTGTCTGGGTCAGCCACTGTACTTCTCAAAGATGGCGGTGCTCTCCACCCACTCAACAGCAGCTCCGCAGATCCCTGTGTCACTCCAGAGTGTGCGGGATCGGCTTGGCAAGCTGTGAGAAAGAGCTCTACATGGACACCGCCCGCGCCTCTAGTCTTCTTTCTATCCCTCCTCGCTGATCGGTTTCAAAGCCGCTGTGTGGATTGTTCCCTTGCTGGGATGATATCGGGCAGCTGCGTCTGCATTTCAGACAGCGCTGCTTCGGACTGGACTGCTCCGACTCTGCCCCTGCTCGTCGTGGTCCGGAGAACATTGTATTTCACTGTCCAGAGGTGCATGAATGTCTTGGCTCCCTTTCAGTTGCAAGAGAATTGCTAGTAACGCGCTCAAACTTCCCACTCAGCGTCTTTTAGTAGCTGTGTCCAGAGAGCACCTCCCTTCTGTCGACCATCTTCCCAGGATCCCTTAAAAAGTCCAATATATTTCTTAATTTATTCTTTTTAAATAAAGGTGATAGTAGAGTGTATTTTGACATATTATACATGCGTGACTCCATAACTCCATAACTTATTCTAATTAGGATCCCACTCTTGTGGTTGTACATGATGTGGAATTACACTGGCTGTGTATTCATATTTGAAAGTAGGAAAGTTTCATTTGATTCATTCTACTGTCTTTTCTATTCCCACGTCCTCTCCTTTCTCTTCATTTACCTTTGTCTAATCCAGTGAACTTTTATCCCCCCCACCACCACTTATTGTGTGTTAGCATCCGCATATCAGAGAGAGCACTTGGCCTTTGGGTTCTGAGATTGCCTTATTTCACTTAGTAGGATAGTCTCCAGTTCCATCCATTTATTGGCAAATGCCATAATTTCACTCTTCTTCATGGCTGAATAACATTCCACAGTGTACATAAAATCAGAATGATATCCCAGCAACGCAAATCAACAAATATTGAAAAAAACTCATTAATGGCCTTTGTGAATATTTCAAAGAGATGGTGAAGGGGGAAAGAAGGGGGGGAGAAGCATTCTAACACAAAATTAGCAGGACATATCCCCTCCCTCTCTTTCCAGCCTAGAGGAGATGAGCTCTGATCCTAATGACGCCAAAAGATAAGCTAAGCAGGATGCCCTGATATGGGCTCCACACTTGAGGAAAACCACTTGCTGACCCGAGTGTCAAATGAATGAATTACAGTAACACATGATGGAAGAAGAATTGCGTTCATTTGCAGCAGGGCTACATAGGTGAGCAATGGATAGTAGACAGGAAGCAGACAACAGGAACCCAAACAGGACAAATTAGTGGCACTGAAAACACAGGATCTGCTGGTGAAGACAGAGATGAAGTAAATCTAAGTAAGGCAGGAAGAAGCAGAGTGGAGTTTGGAGAGTGTTAGGATAGGAGCCGTGTGTTAGGGACTCTCCTGGGCAGAGTGCACCCAGTATGTCCACCCAGAACTTTCCATCAAGAACTTTAAGAACAGTTTCTTCTCATTCGTGTCTTCTTGAGGAGTTTGAGTATAAAATGTTCACAAACAGCTCCTGTTTCAAAAGAATTCGGAGCTCAAAGTATCCTGCTACTAATAGCCAGATTCCTATGGTAGTTCCTGATCATTCATATCTGTAGCCAAACACAGCAACGTGTGTTTTGAAAATCAACATGATGTCTAAACTTAACCTTCTGATCCTTCAGTAGCTAAGCAGTCAAAAATCCAAATCTTGAAATAACAATATTTTTTACGAACCTGGTAATGCTGTTAGATTGGACACGGTTAACTAGAGTCAGACTGAAGGCCTGACTCATCGGCTTCTGCCCTGGATAGCTCCTGGCTTCTCCCAAGATTCAGGTCTGAATGCAGTGTGGACACTAACTCCACCCTGCCCCACAAGTGGAGCCAAAAGTGCTTTCCATGTGACTTGACAGCTTCGTCTTCGACATGGAAGACATGTCCACCAAGCCATGTGTATTAGGGTTCTCTAGAGGAACAGAATCAACAGGAAGTATAATTACAAAAAGGGGACTTCTGAGGTTGGCTTAAGTGACCAGAAGCTGGGTAGTCCACAATGGCCGTCTGCAGGCTGGAGAGCTGGAAGAACCAGTAGCTTTGTAGTCCAAGAAGCTGAAGCCCCAGAACAAGAGGGATCAATGGCGCTACCCTAGTCTGAGATTGAAGGCTTCTGGGGAATCACTGGAAGAGTCCACCTTGGAAGAGTGAAGAAGTCTGACATCCTCAGACCATGACAGCAGCAATCAAGAACCAGTTTAAGAAGAACCAAGCTTACATCTGCTGTTGTTTCCTTGTTCTTCCAACTTTTATTCCATCCAAGCCATCATCCTATTGGACCATGCTGACCACAGGTAGGGAGTGTCTCCATTTCAATTGGCTACCCCTCATGTCAATCATTACTAGACACACCCTCATCGACAGACCTATAAGCCTCTTATTCATAGGCGTCTCCTCTCTTAAACCAATTACGGTTGAGAATTCAAATTAATCATTATACCATGGTTGCCTGGAGATTTTTTTTAAGGTTATATTAGTGTTTCTTTTTTAAAAAAACCTTTATTTTTATTTATGTGGTGCTGAGGGTCGAACCCAGGGCCTCACACATGCGAGACACCAGCTCTACCGCTGAGCCATAGCGCCAGCCCCTGCCTGGAGATTTTAATTCCACTTATTAAAAATAGTCTTGGGCAGTTCTGTCCAGCTTTCTCCCATATGCGCTCTGCTTCCTGAGTTCCTAGTATTCTTTAACACAGAGTAGTCAATACTTTTCAATAATAGTCATAGTGCTAGTACTGCCAGTTAACATCTTCTCAGGACTTGCAGGCACCTCAGGTCTCTTCTTCCTTTATGAAAACAAACTTTGAATGAGGCAGGTCCACAGAGACCATTTCATTCACAAGGTGCTGCCACACTAGTTGGATCCCAGTGCAGGGCTCTACTTTACCCTCATGCTCACAAGATGGCTCCCAAAACCCAGGCATCACTCCTTCAGATCACACCTCCAAATACAAGCAGAGAAAGGGGCAGCTTTTTCTAGACACACTTTATGTCTGTTTCAGAAAGAACTAGGTTTTTTTGGTTTTGTTTTTCCCCCACAGAAACTCCCAACTGACTTTTCCCTGGTCCCATCAGGCAGACAGAGTAATGTGCTTATCTTGTAACCAACCCTTAGCAAAGGCAAATGGAATTGCTTCAATTTACTCCACTCTATCATCTCTCTTCACCCACCCTGAGCACCTTATTCCTCAATACCTGGACGAATTCTGTTTCTCTTAGCAGAGCCCTATTTGCCCCAGGTAGATCCTTTCAATATTCTCATTGAATAAATTAGTAAACTGAGGGTCAGAGAAGTTGAGTAACCAGCTGGAGGTTGCACAGCAAATGTCTGACAGACATGTGTCTTGAATCCAGTCTGACTCAAGAAACTTCAGAATCCACTCCACTTTTAACCTCACCAACTAGGCTGCAAAGTTTGCAATCAATGTGTGAAATACCACATGATTCCCAGGCTCTGCCAGCGTTCCTCATTTCTAATCTTCCATAAAAATGTTCTAGATCCTCAGCGAAGGACAAAAGGATGTGGGATCTGGGGAGCTGCAGAAAGAGTACAACCCTGGGGCGGGGTCCTCCCATCTTCCCTGGGTATGAGGAGGGAGCTTCAGGGGCTCAGCAGCAGGATGCAGCCGACAAGGACCTCTGGATGTGACCCCTGGGGAAAAGGGGCCCCAGGCTCAGGTGAAGAGAACAGCCATGGGGCTCTAGAAGCCATGAGGGGGGATGGAAGTGAAGCCTCCGTCCTGGGGCCTCTTGGCGCATTCACACCCTGAGGTGGCGACACAGGCGTTCAGCCTCTGTGGAGTCTCCACCAAAGCGGCAGCCCTGCCGTCCTCCACCTGCTCCAGCCCGGGCTCCCCACCTGACAACGGTTTGTTCTCTCAAATCCCCAATTTCTGGAGGAGAAAAGCCTCAAGTTTATAGCTGCAGGTGTATCTTATGCCATCTGGGTTTTATCATTTCATCTTTTTCCAACCTTATTTTCTAAACCTACTTATAAGAAGGGGCCAGTTGCTAGGAGCGGTGGTGCATGCCCATGATCCCAGCGGCTCCTGAGGCTGAGGCAGGAGGGTGGCAAGGTCAAAGCCAGCCTACGCAACTTAGGGAGGCCCTAAGCAACTCAGTGAGACCCTGTCTCTAAATAAAATACAAAATGGGGTTTTGGCTCAGTGGTTGAGCACCCTTGGGTCCAATCCCCAGTACCAAAAAAAAAAAAAAAGGACCCAGTCACGTGAGCTGCCCCCAAATTCATTTTGTACACTGTTTACCCACGTGTGTATTCTTATTAGATTTCCCATGACTACTTGGTCTATGCTGATTCTCTGGTTATATTAATTCTATTTATTCGTAAAAGTGTTCTCTAGATGTTACTGGTTCAACCAACTATCCAGTTGCTCCTGAGGGCAGGTGAATCTCTGTATACTCGAACACATGCGGATGTTCAGGTTAGACACTGGCACTCCCCACACATTAAAGAAATTCTAAGTAGGTGACCCACTAAATAGAAAAATAAATAAATAAAAAAACAATAAAACTTCCCGTAAGGAAATAAATGTAAATTTTAGATCCTACTTTTGTTCGGAAAAGTTTCATGCATGACACCAAAAACAGAAAACATAAAAGGAAAAACAAGATTAAATATGTGAAATGTAAAAAATATTGCGATCTAGCAAACAACTGGTTATTAAAACATATAAAGGGTGCTTAACATGTGTTAGAAAAGAAAAAGTGCAGTAAGAAAAACAGGGCAAGGATTCAGAATACCTCATCTATAGAAGTTAAGCAGATTCCCAAAACAACATAGAGGATTTTTGTTTTGTAATTTAAGATGTGGCAAATTAAAATCAATTATCATGTTTTTTTTAATGTTAAGCTGAACAGGACAAACCTCAGTTATCATATAAATCCACACTGGCACGAGTTCCGGATAATGTGACTCATATAGTAATAAAACTATAAATCGGCTCAGATTTTCCAAGTGGGCAATTTGGCACTATGCATATTCTATTAAAATGTTTTAAATATAGGCTTCTAGGCTCTTTGATTTAATTATTTTATCTTTAGGAATCTATCTTAAGAAATCATTAGCAAAGATTTGCCTGCAGGAATTTTTATTGCAGCATTGTTTAAGACAGGAAAATAAATAACCTAAATATTCATCAATAGCCAGTTAAATTATTTATGGTACATATCATTAGTTGGAATGCAATGCAGTCATTTACGTGGAAAGCAATAAAACTATTTAATTTTATAGAAATGTTCACAATCTATTGTTAATAAGAAAATAAAGGTCCAAAAATACATTTAAAAACCGCAGATGTGCCCATGTACATCAGTATGGTAAAAGTAAGGAGGCTTTCTCATGTTCTTCCCTTTTCTCTAAATTTTCTAGAATGCAATGGACTACTGTTGTAAATCAACAAATTTGCCTTTATCCTAGTCCTCTCTCCATGCTCTCTCCTCCTACGACCTTCACAAAATGTTCTGTGATTTTTCCAGTGACGTGATTCCTTCTACGAAGCCCTAGAACATGTATTGTCAAGAAAATATTGAGAATTAGATTACTCAATACTGCTAAGATGTGAATGTTCCCTAAATTGGACTAGAGTCAATGCAACCTCAGTCAAAATCCAAGACATTTTTAGCAGAAAATGAACATCTAGAGGGGACTTGGGGTAGGGGAGGCAGTGCGGGGATGGGAAGGATGGTGGAACGAGACGGGGCATTATTCCCCTATATACATGTGTGATTACACTACAGGTGTGACTCTGCACCAAGTACAGCCAGAGGAATGAGCAGTTGTACTCTATTTGGGTACAATGTGTCAAAATGCCTTCTATTGTCATGTATAACTAATTAGAACAAACTAAAAAATTTTTAAAAGAAAATATAATTTTAAAATTTATAAAAATATTAATGTCGAATGTAAAATTTATGTACAAATTTTGCATATTTATAATGCAAAAAGCCACAGATAGCCAAGGGAATCTTGAAACATAAGTACATAGTTTTCCCATGTTTTCCTCTGTTTTCTGATAGACTGGTTCTCCCCCATGGGGTCCTGATTGATGTGAAGTGTCTCCTCCTCTTGGGAATTGTGGGCAAGGTATGTTTATGATGGCATTTGTCTCCTGATTTGTTGGCCTCACTGTACCTAGATAATAATAAAACCTTCATTTTAAAACACACACACAAAAAAAGAAAAGAAGAGAAAATATTGAAAAATCTCCCCAGCATTATAGGTTTTGCTGTGGTTATTGTTCTCTGACAAGGTTCATCGTCCCCCATTAAAGCCTTCAGCTCCTACAAATCTAGGAATTGACAACTGCTCTTTTGTGTTCTATATCACATAACTCATAATGATTATGCGTACAGAACACTGGCACCATTTCAAAGAGGTTTTCTCTTATATACAACTTTTGAACTATTGTATGAAAAATAACCCCTTGATTGCTAGAAGAGCAACAGTGATGGTGGCCTTTTTCCTGGGAGGGAAAGTTCCCTCCCAGGGTTCAAAAGATACATCTAGTTCATGTCAGCGCCAGTCAGAAGCCAGCTCTGCAAACCTCTAGACTTCACGTGTCCCCCGTGTACCGGCAACAGCAGCTGCATTGCTTGCTGGTGGGAATCCTTACAGAAATGGCACCCAATGATCCGTGCCTTCCAGTAGCCATGTCTTGGTGTCTCCTCCTCCCACAGTGAATTTGGAAATGGCCTTGGGACTCGGTTGGCCCATGGTCATTGTCAATGTGATGCTCACAAAAACCGTATGAGGCCTTGTACATTGAGGCTTGCCTTGGGGATAACACCATTATGGTAAAAATAAATAAATCAGACTCTTCAGCCTAAGAGGTCACAGAAGGAGAACCAAGGGGCTCCAGCAGATAACTTCAGGTAGTTTTCGGACACAGGAGTGAGGTCATATTGAACTGCCCACCTCAGGCAAGCACCTGATGAATTAGCTGATGGAGTAATCCCAGGTCAAGACCAGAAAGGCCTAGCTAAACCCAATTCAAAACATAGAATCACAAGCAAAGAAATGGTTGTATTCTTAAACCACCAGGATTCAGAGTAGTTCGTTAGGACTGACACACGTATCTGTCATGATCCCTTCCAGGCCTGCTGACCTGTGTGCATCGCAGAGGTCGCAGCACTGATGCACACTGAGTCCTGCCCAGACCTCAGGACCCTTCACCAGGACAACACAGTCCCATGCAAGCATGAGAGCCAGCATATACCTTAAAACTCCTTGCAACCCGTGACTTAAATGATACTTTCTGTAAACAAAAGGGGCAACTTGAAGCAGACTGTGTTTTGAGTAAGATTTAAGTCTAAGTGATCATTCCCAACTGTGGACTGAATTCGATCCTGTTTTTAGGATCAAGGGAACTCTGCTACTGATTCACCCAGCCACAATCCAACTGTAAGACGAGTGACAGAATGGGACAGCTTGTCCTCCCATTATAACTGGAGCAGGCCTGGGAAACCATGCCATAATGTGAATTGGCCTGGTCAAAGTTGACTGTTTGAAAATGGAGCAGCCAATCTGGAAAGCAGTATGGAGATTCCTTGGAAAACTGGGAATGGAACCACCACTTGACCCAGCTATCTCACTCCTTGGTCTATAGCCAAAGGACTTAAAAACAGCTTACTACAGGGACACAGCCACATCAATGTTTATAGCAGCACAATTCACAATAGCTAGACTGTGGAACCAACCTAGATGCCCTTCAGTAGATGAATGGATAAAGAAAATGTGGTAGATATACACAATGGAATACTACTCAGCAATAAAAGAGAATAAAATCATGGCATTCACAGGTAAATGGATGAAGTTGGAGAATATAATGCTAAGTGAAGTCAGCCAATCCCAAAAATCCAAATGCCAAATGTTTTCTCTGATATAAGGAGGCTGATTCACAGTGGGGGTGGGATGGGGAGCATAGGAGGATTAGAGGAACACTAGAAAGGCCAGTGGCAAGGGAGGGTAAGGGAGGGGGCAAAGGGGTTTAAAGAAAAAGATGGTAGAATGAGATGGATATCATTACCCGAAGTGCATGTATGAAGATACAAATGGTGTGCATATATTTTGTATACAACCAGAGATATGTAAAAATGTGCTCTATAAGTGTAATATGAATCGTCATGCATTCTGGTGTCATTCAAAACAACATAGAATAAAAGAAAAGAAAAGAAAAAAAAAAAGTTGACTGAGTCACCTTTTCGCTGCTGTGACTAAAGAACCCGACCTGCATAATTGTAGAGGAGAAAAAATTTCTTCGGGGACACAAGGTTTCAGAGGTCTTAGACCACAGAACTCCAGCTCCATTCCTCGAGGCTCCAGGTGAGGCTGAATCTCAAGGCAGAAGAGTGTGGCAGAGGGAAGCAGCTCACATGGTGATCAGGAAGCAGAGAGAGCGGGGTCTCCCCTGGCCAGACACAGATATATACCCAAAGCCACCCCAATTCCCACCTCCTCCAGCCACACCCTGCCACTTCAGTTACCACTCAGTTCATCCCTCTCAGGGGATTACTTCACTGATTAAGACCCTCACAACCCAATCATTTCTCCTCCGAAACTTCTTGCACTGTCTCCCACATGAGCTTTGGGGGGACACCTCACAGCCAAACCATAACATTGACTTTTTGTTTTGACTCTTTGTTTCTGAAGTGAGGAAGAAAGGAGGGGATTGAGCCACATATTCTGCAGACCCGGCCCTCCTGCTGCAGCCAAACATTCCAACATCCACATCATGGAATCCCAAGCAGAAGCCAGCATGGCGGCCCAGCCCTACTGTAGCCGAGGGTGACCATCTGCACCTCATTTTCCTCATCTGTAAATTGAAGGCTGTTACAACTGTCCCTTTCAGGGACATTATGGTAACAAATGAGAGAGCATACATGAAAACATATTCTTCAGAGGAAAGCTGCTATAATTATCATAATTTAAGAGAACATAGTCGTCAACTCGTGTTTACCAAAATGGGATACATATTTCAATTGTTGTCAGTTGAATTCCTACTAGGTACATGGATTTCGAGTTGTGTTTACAATGATTTCACTAAAACCATAATTTAGTTATTTTAAAATCAGTCCAGCTGTTTTTTTTTTTCCATCAGTAATTTCATTTGGGGTACAATTCTATTCTGAAAAATTATATGTGTATTGACAACACTATTGGTAGTAATCCTTGAGTAATAATTTTTTTTATACCCTAAAAGGAAAAATCTTTGAAATCTGTGGTGTTTTGTAAGACAAACTATCAATAAAATTTTGCAAATAAAGTTGTCATATCTAGAACTCTAGCACGTGTTTTCAGCCTGAATGAAAACTTCAACAGCTCTGATGGGTAAACTTCAGCTGTTACTTAAAGGAAACTTTTTTCTTAAACTAAAACCTCCAATGTGAAAACATCATAGTAATTTAAAAATCTTATAGTCAGGCCAGGCACGGTGGAGCACGCCTGTAATCCCAGCAGCTCAGGAGGCTGAGACAGGAGGATCTCAAGTTCAAAGCTGGTCTCAGCAAAAACAAGGCACTAAGCAACTCAGTGAGACCCTGTCTCTAAATCAAATACAAAATAGGGAATAGGGCTGAGGATGTGGCTCAGTGGTCAAGTGCCCTTGAGTTCAATCCCCAGTACAAAAAAAAAAAAAAAAAATCTTATAGTCAGTTGTGAATCCTAGAGATTTGGGTGCAAAAGGTATTTATCTAATCATTTTGGAAGTTTCAGTTTTCTCCTCAAACTAAAACAATAGGAAAATAAGGGTGGGGGGAGAAAGGCCATGCCTTTTCTCATTTTAAAAGCTTAGTTTAATAAGCATTTAACAGCAAAAGAAAAAATAGTTAGGCAATTTATAAATAACTCAATTTTTTTGCTTTCTCAAATGATTTATCTTCATTCTCAAACTATCAGATTAAAGTTTAAGCAACTTAAATTAATTTTTTATCTTGAGCAAATACAGATTGCTGAACACAATTTTTGAAATCCAACTAAATACAGTTTTGTAGCACCCTTCCATCTGAATACATCCCCCCTCTTTTATCTTACTCAGTTCTCTACGCAACCTCAGGAGAGTGAGTCCTTGTGTAGATGATTACTGTTAACCCACTCTCAAGAGTGAAGCATTCCAAGCCTGGAGAGATTACCCTAATTGAATGAAAGTCAACAGAACTAAACCCAGCTGTCTGAACTTGTAGCTTAGGCACAGTCTGTTATTTTAAGCTACCTTCAGAAACACTGTGTAATGGAAACTTGGAGAGTTCTTTCCAAATGGTGTGGTAAGCATGCACGCTACTCGGACTCGCTGGCACTGCAGTGGGCAGCATAAACCCAGCCAGGCACCAGTGTCCTCTGGGGTCAGGGTCAACGGCTGTGCTCTGGGAGCTGCTGCCCACATGAAACCTATTTTCCCCAGACTGCCTGTGCTAATGCCCACAGATCAAGTACCCACCTGTTTCCCAGTAGGCATTCCTCTTGGGACTTGCATTTTCTCCACACTCCTCTCTTGCGAATCGCGGAGCCAGGCTTCCCAGAAGGGGAGTTGCTTCTGCGCATGCTCCTGCCACCAGCCCACCAGCTACAGCCAGAGCACAAATCGTGGTGCGCGGAGTCCAGTCCTTGGTGTGGGTGCGTGGTTACCTCCTAAAGGTGCAAGGGTCATTTTGCAGGACCTGAGGAAGTGGAGTAAGTTGGAGGTACTTTACGGTAACATCCTTTACAGGGAAGGAGAAAGCATTGTGTTACAGAAAGACTGCTCTTTGCAGTCCTAGATTTGACTGGACTGGACCTGGATGAAAGGAAAGAGAGGACCTGGCGGGGGCCGGCGAGGGGGTGGGTGGACGGGGAAGGGAATTTAGCAGAGAAAGTTGCAGGAAGAGCGCTAAGGAATGGGTGGGACAATGACCAGGTAACCCATGCCCTCGTGTCCCAAGGGATGAAGAAAGAAGGGACAGTCCTAACGACCACAACACAACTTGCCTGAGACCCTCCTGATGACCCGGGGCTGACCCTAGATCCATCAGAACCTTCTGAGACACCGAACCTCAGCCAAGTGTTCACAGTCCCCATTGTAAAAGATTCCAGCATTGTCCTCGAGTATTCATTTTGAAATAAAGTCCAGCCGCGGCTCTGCAGTTGGACAGAGGGGCTCTTGCTGCATTTCCAAGCTGGGGCAGAGCTTCTTGTCTGCAGGGGAAGAGAAGGTGGCACCGTCTGATGCAGGAGTTGTTTCTTAGAAGGTTGTGGATGGCCAAGCAATGTGGAGTGCCTGCCTCTGACTGTGCTTGCCTGGTCCCCAGAGCCAGGTTGAAAGAACTTGGGGAGCCAGGAAAAGGAATCCCATAATTACCAATTATCATACCCAAAATATAATGCTTCTTTGCTTATGCAGAAATGATTCTGTGGGTGGGATGGGAGGAGATAAATACATAAGGGTTAGTCAACCAAAACAAGCAACTGAGATAATAACTTTTTAAATGGAAAATAATTACAGTTAAGTACAAATCTTCACCCAAAATAGGTCATTCTCCCAGGTTCTGCTTGTAGAAGTCACCGTGGCACAAACTAGCGTTAGAAACTGAGCCATATGCTGGATCTCTTCCCTGCACAGATTTGTGCAGTGCCTTGAGGCCTTGGGAGGCAAGAGTGAGGAGGGGAACAGCAGGAGAAGGGACAGAGGGGCTGATAATTTGTGGGCAGATAGCCCAATGCCATCCTGAGCCTCTGGGGCTTGATCCTAAAGCAAAATTCAATACAATGAATAAGTTCATTTATCAAACTCAAGCCATAATTTCTTTTTTCTTTTGGTACCAGGGATTGAACTCAGGAGCACTTGGCCACTGAGCCACATCCCCAGCCCTATGTAGTGTTTGATTTAGAGACAGGGTCTCACTGAGTTGCTTAGCACCTTGCTGTGGCTGAGGCTGGTTTTGAACTCGCCATCTTCCTGCCTCAGCCTCCTGAGCCGCTGGGATTACAGGCGTGCACCACCGTGCCCAGCTCCAAGCCATATTTTCTAATACCAATCTTTGTCAGGAAGAAAGTAAAGAAAAAACAAAGTTAAAAATGTAGAAATGAAACATGGTAGCCTCTCCTGGACAGCCCATGTCCAGCAAGGATTTATTTAGGTCTTTGAAAACAGGTATTCTCAAATCACCCTTCATCTCAAACTGGATTCACTAATAAAAATATCATCGTGAAAGGGCTCCAGAGAGATGTTACAGGGAACTTTAAAATGGATAGGTTTGTTGTTGTTGTTGTTGTTTCCTTTTTACCGAGGAAGACGGATAAACTACCCCTTAGAATCACCCAGGTCCTTGGCCTGGTACTACCGTCTCTGAAGAGTAATTCCAGAATCTGGTACAAGTTCTCTGGCCTTTCTGCCTTGCTGCTCAATGCCGTCCGTCATCAACCGTATGTCCTCTGGTCTTGAATGCCCCAAAGCTTCAAGGATCAACAGCCTCGGGTTGTTTAACCTTACCGCCCATAGTGGTCATCTCACTGAGTTGCTTAGTGATTCAACAGATTCAACCCCAGACAAGATTCAAACAAGGCTGCCCCTAGGCAGCTGGTTCCTTGAGCACTCCCAGCTCACTGGGTTAGAGACAGGAACACACGTATCATTGTCAACTGCCACCTCAACCATGTCCTGTCAAGGTCTCCTTTTCTGATCTTATCACCTTCTCATCATTTTAGGGGGGTTAAACTCTAGCACAGTCCAGTTCAAAAATCTGGATTTCCCCTTGTGTCCAAAGCATTCTTGTTCTTCACGATTCTGTGAAAAATCTAGATTTGGGTTCCAGGAATGTGGAGCTGGGGAAAGCAGCTCATCTCCCCACCCCCTTCCTCTTCTGGGTGTGTCTTCCTCTGGAGTTGGGTAGCAGGGCACCTAGGAGAGTTGCCTGAAGGTGGTATGACATTAGAACCAGGCACAGGCATGCCACTTGAGGGAAGTGACAGGGTGGGAGTTCAGCACTCAGGTGGGCAGGAGCAATTTGTGTGGCGTAAGTATGTCTGACAAATGATTGTCTACCCCATTAACGTTGGGTCAGACAAAGAGACTGCTTGGAATGCATGGTGGAGATATGTAATGTATTAAAAAGCAGAGTTTATGATTTAGAAGGCATGATATGTAAATTTTTCTAGAAATAAAAGAACTTTTTGGTGTTATTAGAAATTGTTAGGAGGGATAGGACATCTGACAACTTTCCAGAGGGCAGAAACACAGTGAAATGGCAGAGACAATGTGAAGTTTTTCATATAAGTAGTCAATGTGTTATGGTTGTATTTTTTTTTTTTTTTTTTTTTTTTGCTTTGGGTGCTATAAAGTACACTTATTTTTTCATAAAACCCTATAAAATGAATATTTTTTTTTCTATTTTGAAACTAGAAGCAGAGATTATGAGCCCTTAGGTGAAACTGAGCTTGTCATCTCTTCCTTATTGATTTTAGATCCAACTGCTGGCACACGCCTTTCTATTCCTGTTGATACTTGCAAAGATTTTCATCATTTTTCTGCACACAATTTTGTACTCACCTCTAGTTGATCGATATTTCAACCTTGATTGCATGAAGTTTATTTTTTCCTACTTTTTCATATGAAAACTTTTTTTCAAATAAAGGTGGATGTCCTCATTTTGCCACAAAGATTTCTCATAGCTCACCAGGAGAGTCAAGGTTTGGTGCTAATGAAAGTATTGCCAGAGACAATGGAACATTACGTCACCATGATAATTAATTTACGTGATAGGAAAGGGCAGAGGACAAAGTGTCCAAAAACCCGGGGCCTAATGCAGGATTGAAATTGGAGGAATGCAGATCGAATTTCATGAAAATGTGTATCAAGAAGAGTTTAATTTTTGAAAGGAAAATATGGATCTCAAGGTTTTAAAAAATCTTCTGTTTTGGTTTTTCAGGGATTGGTTTGTATTGCTTTAAAGATTGTGTGTTCTATCACCATAGAGATTGATTCCACAGCACAAACTCAACTAGGGAGATGGATGCCTTACAATATAAGGAGTGTCCAATTAGAAAATAGCTCTAGACTATCTCAGAAAATATGAAGAGTAAAATGCACTGGAAACATTGCAATTTTAGAGTCAGTGCTTTTGTGATATAAGTATGGCTGACCGTGACTGTCCTTTGTGCAAATAAGTTAGGGTCCAACAAAGAGACTGCTTGTAATTAATAATGGAAATATTTAATTTCTTCAGAACAGTGTTCATCACTTATTAGGCATGATAAGTACATTTTTCTATGTGGAAGGGAAATTTTTGGTGTTAGAAATTGCCGAGAAAGTTAAGGAACAAGAAATGTATAGAGATTTCCCTTTAGTTTCTTTAACTAAATGGTCCAAATTCCAAATAAAATTATTTGAACAATAAAGATCTTCAAAATTCAGGATTTTATGAAAGAGATCAGTCTTTATTCAACTTTCACAGTAAGTTAAGATTAGATTGTCTGATGTACATAAAGAATCATTAAACATTTTTAATGTAAGGAAAACTCCAGTGTTAGCAATGCTAAAGATGTGATTGACAGCAACTTAGATAGCATCTTATACAAGATTTATCTGTTATAAATCAAAGTTAATATCTTTAACATTGTGGCCAAATGGACATTAGCCGAAGGTGTAAGCAGAAATTTTAATGGGTTATGATGAAAAAGAAGAAGGGCTAAAAGCATCTATATTAATCCATTTTTTATTTCTATAGTGAAACACTTGAGGAGGGCTAACTTTATAAAGCAAAGAGGTTCATTCAGCACTGACACACTGACTGGGACCAAGCTCCAAACATATGGCGCCTTTAGGACACACTCAAGTCACATCTGAGATGCAGCAGTACCTACGCATGCTTTCATTGTATCTGTAGGTTTGATAGCAATGAGGTCTTATAAGGAAGTGAATGAACACCACAAAGCTCTCAACCTCTTGATTCTATGTATGGTACTATTAATGAATGCATGTGCATGGGAGGGGGTGGCCAATATTTCAAAGAGAAAAATCAGGTTATTCAATATTCTTCAAACACACCATATCAGGCAATACCTCACTAAGAATCACTAGTCTTTTTAATTCAATGGAGCTAACATCCAAATATTTCAGCCTCTGTGGACAGATTTTTCTTTTTGTTCCTTTTGATGTTCAAAATGAGAAACAATATACTCTTGTCTGTCATCTGATAGGCATAATAAATATGGCAAAACCATTTTGGGGAGAGTGAAAATGTTATGCCAAAAAACGATCTCAGAATTTCAACATTGTGATGTTTCCCGTCAGAAGAAAAGAGTTTAAAATAAAAGTGCATCGTGGCAATTTAAATAGTGTGCTTCCCCACACTATCAGAAAAAGAGCAGGAAATGTAAAGACCTTTGCCAAAGATTGAAGCCTACATTACTAAATTAAAATGTACGATTTTCTGGAGAATGAATTCGGCAAAAAGAAACAAAATTTAGAACTATATTTTTTAAAATAGAATTAAACAAATTAAGCAATGTCCAAACCAGCCAAGAATTGTACAAACTTGATGAAAAATCCAGAATTCTGATTTTTATTGCAGCTATAAAGAGTTCAACTTTATCTATGATTTTTTTTTTCTATTTGTTGGATAGGGGGGTGGTACCAGGGATTGAACCCAGGATTGCTTAACCACTGAGCAACATTCCCAGCTTGTTTTTATTTTTTCTTTAAGAACAGGGCTCAGGGTCTCACTAAGTTGCTGAGGCTGACTTTGAACTTGAGATCCTCCTGCCTCAGCCTCCCAAGCTGCTGGGAATACAGGTGCGGCTTATCTATGATTGTTGATTTGATTAATCATGGTTATTTGTTTATTCAATACGCCCTTCAGAGTCATGCTGCTTTTACTTCTGACCTTCTAGATATTGCATCATACTGACCGGGAAAGGCAGTACATTTCCTATGCTGTTATTCTTCAGAAGATATTTAGGCAACACGCAAAAGAGTAGCTGAGCAAGGAACAATGAGAAGAATCAGTTTGCACAAGTGTGCATGCACACACACACATACCAATTTGAGGCCTGCAGGACTTTGCATAATGGTGAACAGGTTGCCATTGTACCTTGCCCCACCATCCCGGGGACAGATGATGTTTCCCTGCTTTAGTCTAATCTCTAAGAATGTCACTCCTTGCTCATTGTGTTATAACATTTCCAATCAGTTTTTAATTCAAGGTCACAAAATATTTCAAGTTGACCATGAGATGTGTAATCCCGTTGGCCTGGCCTGACAGATGGGGTGTGAGTCAGCTTTTAGACTCTGTGATCAAAATACCTGACAAAAATAATTTACAAGAGAAAAAAGATTATTTTCGCTCAAAGTTTTAGAGGTCTTAGTCCATGGTGGGCCAATTCAATTGCTCTGGGCTTGAGGTGAGG
This sequence comes from Tamias sibiricus, assembly GCA_025594165.1. Taxonomy (NCBI): domain Eukaryota; kingdom Metazoa; phylum Chordata; class Mammalia; order Rodentia; family Sciuridae; genus Tamias; species Tamias sibiricus. The sequence goes on from CM046670.1 coordinate 19,916,481, forward strand.
TGGAATATCATGGCAGGAGGGTGTGGTGGAGGACAGCTGCTCAGCTTATGGCTGGCATGTACCCAAGAACTACCTCCTCGTGCCATGCCCAACCTGCCCACAGTTACCATAGAGTAATCCATTCAAATTACTAAATCATCAAACGGATAATCGACTAATGAGTTTGCAGCTTTCACAATCTAATCACTCACTTCTATACATTGCTACATTGTATATCATGTTTCCAATGTATGAGCTTTGTGGGGGGATACTTATATCATAATAGCAACAGGTAGTAACCTGACCTGCGCTTCTTTATTGTTGCTGTACCAGCAATCAAACCCAGGGTATCATGCACTGAGCCACATCCTCAGCCCTTTTGATTTTTTATTTTGAGATAGGGTCTAGCTAAATTGCAAAGGTTGGCATGGAACCTGAGGTCCACCTGCCTTGGTCTCCCAGGTTGCTGGTATTGCAGGAGTGTCCTGCTCACCTGTGACATGACAGTTATGACAGTCTCCTTGCATTTATTCCTAGAGAAATGTGGAATGAGGTACCTGAAATCAGTCCCAAAGCTCACTTGCTTCATCAATATTCTCATAGAGTGATCTATCACTGTCACTGGGCTACTTGATGCTTTTTTCCTAAATTCGAGTCCTGCTCTGCTTAAGGACATGTTAAAATGAAGATACAGAGATGGAAAGGTGAACAAGAATACAGTGTGGGAGGTTGTGCTTTTCTATAAGTAGGGAAGGGATGTGTATGCATGTATAAGCAAAATTGTAAATATGTGTACATACATATGTACATGTGTGTGTGTGTGTGTATGAACACACATCATTTGTTGAAATTCAATTGAAAGCACAGAGTACAAGGTGAGTCTAAATTATAGAAACTAAACCATCAAGCAAACATCTAAGACCAGCTTTCTTATTTTCACCATCACATTAGGCACATGGTACACAATGTATTTATATGATACATATAAGTGTGAGAAGGCAGAAATAAAGAACCAGGATTTCATTCTGATTTCAATTTGGCAGTGACCTTATTTTAATTGTTCTCCATTATATTCCCATCACCCAGCTAGTACCTAGTACCCAATGGGATCTCATGCGTATATGTTGAGTGACTGTGGAATGGCCAGAGTGGGTATGATCAACTCATTTGAAGTTTAATATTTTCCATACAAAGTAGCCCTTTGTCTTCATGCTCCTGATTGTCTCCGTTGCTGTGAAGAAGCTTTTTAGTCTGATAACATCCCATTTATTGATTCTTGATTTTACTTCTTGTGCTTTCGGCGTCTTACTGAGGAAGTCGGTTCCTGAGCCGACATGATGGAAAGTTGGGTCAATACTTTATGGTCTACTTCTTAGGTCTTTTATCCACTTTGGGTTGAGTTTTGTGCAGGGTGAGAGATAGGAGTTAATGTTCATTCTGTTACATATGGATTTCCAGTTTTCCCAGCACCACTTGTTGAAAAGGCTCTCTTTTCTCCAATATATGTTTATGGTATCTTTGTTTATAACTGTATTTATGTGGGTTTGTCTCAGTGTCTTTTATTCTGTACCATTGGTCTTCATGTCTGTTTTGCTGCCAATACCATGCTGTTTTTGTTACTATAGTTCTGTAGTATAATTTAAAGTCTGGTATTGTGATGATTCCTCTTTCACTTTTCTCACTAAGGATTACTTTGCCTATTCTGGGCTTCTTATTTTTCCAAGTAAATTTCATGACAGTTTTTTCCATATCTGTGAAGAACTTCATTGGAATTTTGATGAGAATTGCATTGAATTTTTATAGCACTTTTGGTAGTATGGCTATTTTAACAATATTAATTCTGCCTATCCAAGAGCATGGGAAGTCTTCCCATCATGTAATGTCTTCCCCATTTTTTTTTTCTTTAGTATTCAGAGACACTACAGAATCAGAGAAAATATTTGCCATCTGCACCTCAGACAGGGCATTAATGTCCAGGACATACAAATAGTTCAAGAAACTTAACACCAAAAACCAAATAACCCAATCAGTAAATGGACAAAAGAACTGAACAGGCACTTCACAGAAGAATAAATACATATGGTCAACCAATATGTGAAAAAATGCTCAACCTCTCTAGCAATTATAAAAAAATTAAAGCTACACTGAGATTTCATCTCACTCCAGTCAGAATGGCAACTGTCAAGAATATAAGTAACAATAAATGTTGGGAAGGATGTGGGGGAAAGGTTTTGCTCATGCATTCCTGGTGGGACTGCAAGCTGGTGCAACCACTCTGGAAAGCAGTATGGAGATTCCTTAAAAAACTAGGAATGGAACCACCATTTGACCCACTTATCCCACTCCTTGGCATATACCCAAAGGATTTAAACCAGCATACTACACAGCCACATCAATGTTTATAGCAGTTCAATTCACAATCACTAAGCTATGGAGCTGACCAAAGGGCCCTTCAACAGATGAATGAATAAAGAAACTGTGGTATATATACTCAAAGAAATATTACTGAACCATAAAGAAGAATGACTTTATGACATTTGCCAGTAAATGAATGGATCTGTAGACTATCATGCTAAGTGAAATAAACCAGTCCCCCAAAATCAAAGGTTGAATGTTTTTGCTGATATGTGGAAGTTAAACCACCATAAAGGTGGGGAGGGAGGGGAAGAAGAAAAGTTCAGCAGATTAGACAAAGGGGAAAGAAGGGAAGGGAGGAGGATAGGAATAGGAAAGACAGTGGAATGGATCTCACATAATTTTCCTATGTATGTATATGAAAACACCACAGTTAATCTCACCACGTTTACATCCACAGAATGGGATCCTAATTAGAATAAGATAGATTCCATGCTTGTATAATTATATCAAAATGGATTCTATTGTCATGAATAACTAAAAAGAACCAATAAAAAAGTAGCCCTTTGGAATTTGGGATGAAGTTTGACTGGAAAGTAAACAGAAAGCATTGAGAATGGTAGAAATTATATATGTGGGCAGAAAAATAGATGCCAAAGGAAGAGAAAGCCTGAGGGTGGGGTGGATGCCTGGAGTACTGAAAATCTACAGCATCATGAGAGGAGGATAGGAAGACTTCAGTGCACAAAAAGGCAATTTTAATTCCATTTCAAAGCAACCTGAGAGTTATTGCAAGATGAGAGAAAGGCAACAGTTGGACTAATGGGCATTGTAAAATGTTTCTTTGGTACCAAAATATTTTGAGAAAATAATATCCAATGTAAAGAAGCTCTGCAGAAGATATCTTCACTAATTCAAGAGTGAAAATGTTTTAAAAGTGGAGGGAATTCATTTCGAAAATTTATACATAAAGAAAAAAATCAGCCATAGTGCCTATTAGAAATGGATTTGAAATATAAAAGATGAATTAATGAAAGATATTCAGTCTTTCCCTCCATGAAATCTATTGCATACCTGTGAAGGGGTATAGCAGTAACAAAACAAAACAATAAAATCCTCGACTCCATTTATTTTACATTCCTTAGGGATACAAACAGGAAATTTTTTTTTAAGTTAAAAAATGTAAAATGGGAGACACATAGGATTTTAAAGGGTGCTGTATGTGGAAAGAAGAAAAATGAGCAAAGGACCAGGGGTGTACCCCCAGGGCAATGTGCTCACCTGGCAGACACAAGGCCAACATCAAAGAGATAAAAGCAATGAAATGGGGACGGGGACTGGGGACAGAGAGGACATTTTTAGTATTTTTCAGAAGAGAGATCAGGGATTTTTCAAGATACCATTTAAACCTGAGAAAGGCTCCGAACCTGTATTTATGTTTTAGAAGGACAGAGATATCATCACACACAAAGAGAAAAATAAAACAGCAGAAAGGCAAAGGGACAAAAAGAGCTCATGACCTTTGTTTTAGAAATTGGACATTTTGGGCTGGGGATGTGCTCAGTGCTAGGATACTTGGCTGGGGTGTGCAAGACCCTGGGAAAAAACATAATGAAATAAAACTTGAACTTTTCTTCATAAAATTGAGTGACACATTCAAAACATCTGATGAAAGTTTGTTCCGCGTAGCTTTTCTTCATGCAAAGTCAGAGGACTGGTAGAGGATTATGATTCTCACTGTCTTTCCCATAGACGACTTCTTCTTCTTTTTTTTTTTTTTTTTCATGATAATAAGCTTCATTCAACTATCCCACAATGCATGCATATTTCAAAACATCATGTAGTATACAATAAGTATATGTGATTTTTATTTGTCAAAGAAATAAAAAAAAATTTTAAAAACGTGTTTTTCCAGATGTGCAAGAATATTTCTACCACAGAGATTCTGAGATTTTTCCTGCAGGCTTCTTTTTTTTATTTTTAAAAATTTGTTCTAATTAGTTATACATGACAACTGAATGCATTTTGACACATTGTACACAAATGGAGCACAACTTCTCCCTCCTCTGGCTGAACATGGTGCAGAGTCACAGCAGTGGTGCAATCATACATGTGTATAGGGTGATAATGTCTCATTCAACCATCCTTCCCATCCCCTCCCCTCACTTCCCTCTGCCCAATCCAAAGTTCCTTCATTCTTCCCTACCCCCTCCCAGTATGGATCAGCATCCGCTTATCAGAGAAAACCTTAGGCCTTTGGTTTTTGGTGAAATTACGCTGTGTTTCTTTTCATGCAATAAAAGAGCAATAATTAAAGTGCAACTCGTCTTCCTAGGAGATGAAGGTGTTCTGAACTGCCAATTCCTTCTTCAGCCAAATCGTGGTTGTTACGCTGTGGTAAATACAGAGGCCGGGTACATCATCTGTTGGACACACTGGAGACAGCGTGTCAGGTAGAGCCCTGGGTCCCCTTTCTGGCTGCTGAAGAGAGCCCTATCGGGATGTTTTGACTCATTGCTCCAGCCTTCATCAGCTCATGGAACTAATTTTTTTTTTTCGTCAGTTGATTAAGATTCAAGATAACGAGTCAAAACATGCCAGTAGTAATTCCCAACAGCGTTGAAGGCAGGATGTTAACTTTTCCACGCACATACACGCACGCAGACAGACATGAAGTGAACCGGTACCTCCTCCTTGCATATGGAAAAGCTCTTTTCATTAAGGAAAGGGGGCGACATTGCCGTACACATCCAAAGAGGAGAAACCCAAAATTACTTGACCAAATGGAATCGACTGCAATCCTTTGAATAAAAGGAGACAAATGGCATGAAATTAATTCATGAGCAAATGAACGCAAGCATAGTAGGAACGTGAAGCAAAACATGCATGTGCCGGGTTGGGTGGCGCATGCCTGTAACGCAGCACCTGGGGAGGCTGAGGCAGGCGCATTGAGAGTTCAAAGTCAGCCTCAGCAAAAACAGGTGCTAAGCAACTCAGTGAGACCCTGTCTCGAAATAAAATACAAAATACTCCTTCCAGGGCTGAGGATGGGGCTCAGTGGCTGAGTGCCCCTGAGTTCAACCCCAGGTTACCTGCTCCTCCCCCCCCCCGACCCCCCCCAAAAAAAAATATGCAGGAAATTGCTGTGTACAAATCTGAACTGATTCAAGGAAAACCAAAATTCCAAATGCTTGGTGCTTCCTCTTGAATCAACAAATGCACTTGAGAATGTTTTTGATGGCAACTGTATCTGAGCTTGGAGTTCCAGAAATTTTCCACAACTGTTCTGCATGCTGCAGGCTTTTTGTCCGAGTACAGAATATTGAGTTTTACCAACAAAAGCACTTGATTGAATAGTATACCCCTTAATATCAGATATATATGTATTTTAAATTCCATTAGGCATCCATGGGGAAACTACCTAATATTTGGAATGCATTGCTTAATGTGCTAACTGATCTTATTTTCCTGTAGAGCTCACCGTCAGAGAGACCGAGAGCGTCTTGACGGTTATTGCTCTTGAAAGCATTCTCCAGGGTGTGGGCAGAATGGCTAATGCATCTGAAGGCCGGGGGACTTCAACATTTCTTAAATCCGTAATAGTTCAGCGCTCCAAACGCTGAGGAAGATTGGACATAAAATCGGCTCCCTATCAGCCTGAGTTTATCTCCTTCAGTAGTTGGAGGCAAATCAACTTATGAGATCTGCTATGAAAAGTGTCCCTCTAAAACTATAATCGCTGCTGCAACATGGCATGCCATAGTCCCGGTGGTAAACTGAAAGCAACCAGTTTCCACTGGGAACAAACACGCTGTGATCCTCATGTCTTTGAATCGCCAAGTGCACGATGCTTTTTAAACGCAAGATTCCAAACAGCAAAGAGACCCCGCGCTCCCACGCACCATTAAGGAGAACTTCTACCTGCAGCCACGGCTGATCTGTAGGCACCATGAAAGCCTTAGAATTTTGTCTGAGCTTTTAGTGGGTGGGAAAAGCATGCCACTAAAAAGATGAAACAATGTCTTCTCTTCTTTGCTGTTTTTCCTGTCTTCCCCTGACTGTAGACTCTCCCGTGATCTTTCCAGGAGACACCGCCGGTGTTACTATTATTCAATCTGAGACATGTTGCTTAGAGGTACCATGTCTTAGACGCGACTCTCGCCTGTGTTCAGAGAGGGTCTTAATTAATGCATGATTTACTACATAGAGGGAAACTTTGCTTGGGTCGGCTAAAATCCTAGGCTGAGGAAAAGCCCTTTATACAGTTTTATGGGCCTGTCTTCTCATTGGGAGCATACATTTACTAACTGTATAATTGGAGGCACGGTTCTTCTATCATAAACATTGTTATCAGTTAATTAAACTTGAAATGCAGCTTTGTTCCGCAACATGTTTTGTCAGATTGTTTTCCTTATTTATTTATCATCATAAAATTTTACTTGGTGACTGGCAGCTTCTCAGCCCTCCAATAATAATATAAATCAAAACATAAGATTTTAGTCTTCATGCAATTTCCCTTTTGGTCTGAAAATATGAAACCAGATGTTTTTGGCATGCTAAAGATGCTTTTCATCTTTTTTTAGATTCTTTCAGTGCTCTCAAAGTAAATGCATTTTTAAAACCAACTTATGAAAGTTAAATTCCCTTTGTTCGTCTGTGTGGAGTCTGGTTTGCATTGATGCAGTGGCATTGAGACCTTTCAGATAACATACTGAATGTTTGGGAGGAATTACAAATGTAGGGCTCAAAGCTCAAAGGGCAACTGAAATTGTATTAATAGCAGATCAGGAGACCATGAACCGTGATTCACCAGAGGGTCTTCCCAAGCAGCGTGCCTAAAAGTGGAGGTTCGGGTTAGACAACAACCAATATGATCTTGACTCTCCACACATTATCTGGGTGATGTGCCTAATTTGTTCTCATAGTTATCACATACTTGCTGCAGCTTGAAAACGTGGGGCCCGCGAAAGCAAGGCCATTGGAATTTCCTGTGACAGCGAATCTCATTTCAGTAGATATTACCATCTATCTCAGCCTAAGGCTATCACTAAAACATCTAAACATTCCCAGATGGAACCCACTTCCCTGATATTAAAGGGATTTGATGTTACTGGAGAGACTTGGGGTCAGTAAATAGGAGCAGGAATAGATTGGCACATGGGCTAATCTCATTTGTACACAGCCTCAGATTGCCATTACGTCCCTGGGCTACTTTGTGGTTTGGGTATTGGAACTCTTTGGACAGACTGAAATACTTTGGGATCTTTGTGGGGTGGTGGATGGAATTATTTATAATCAACTTTGCTATCTAAGCTTTGATGTGGTTGCCCCATCCTTAACCCACAGCTTCATTGCATAAATTCCACGGGCCAGTGAACAAGGACACTTCTACCTCCTTGCCACCATCCTTAACAATCTTGGCAGTCTCTATCCAGGAAGAGTAGAAATCCCCCACCTCTTACTCTGCTTGATTTTTGAGCAAGTTTTCCCAGAGGCAACCCCGTTCCACATACAGAGACTTCATGGACTTCCTTATTATTTATTGCAAACAACTTTCCATTCCCAGCATTCCACTGAATTTGCTGTGTCAAAAGACACCAATGGTCTCTTTGTAGCCAAATACAATGTGTTCTTTCAGTCCTCAACACCATGAGCCTCTACTGCATGTGACTGTTCCTTCTTTCAAGTTTATCCTTCCTTGGTTTACACAAACTAAGTTCTTTCGGTTCTCCTGTTCCCCAGACCTCCTTTCATAACGTTTCTGCTCATCTCCCTTCCCCTGCTTGACTGTAAACATTATAATCGGTAAGGTTCTGCCTTTGGTCTCCTCCATCTGCATTCCTCACAATCTTCTGGATGGGACACTGACAATCTATCTGCTGATGTCACCCATAACTCTGTCTTGCTTCTCTGCTGAAGAACCCAATATGTATTTGCCTAGGAGAAACTCAGAGAAAAGTCCCAAAGTCACCAAAATCTCAGCCCCCAAATAAATACCTGTTACCCCCAGATTATTGTTTTCCTAAGTGGTCAAACCTAATTAATATCACTGACCTCTGAGCCAGAAATCTGTGAGCCATGGACGATTTCCTCACACAGATCACTCCCACATGTACTTGCTAACCGCCTTCAGATCTGTCTTTGACTTATGTTGTAAATTTTTGTAACTCGTTGTGCTAATCCTCAAAAAAATATAATAATACAACGTTTAAAGTAATCAGAGGATATTCGCTTCTTTGGAATTGGGTGAGAACTCCATTTGAATGAAAGTAGATTCATACCATATTGATAATATAAACCATCACCTTCTCAGAGTCTGACCTTAGGGGATGAAAAAATGGGAAATGCAAGTTTAAAAACACATAGGAAGAAAAAGGCAAGTAAAAAAAGACAGGAAGACAAGGGAAAAAAAAAGACATTTCTCCTAACACAGTTGGTTTTGTTTGTTTGTTTGTTTTTTCCCTCCCCTCTTCTTATTTTGAAGAATGGTGCTCAAATCCATCCGGTAACTCAGGTTAACAAGTTTTGCTTTGACTTGCCCACCTGTCTGACTGTTCTCCTTCCCTCTCTCCCTCGCTCCCTTCCCTCCTCCCTCCCTCTCTTTCTTTCTTTTCTTCTTTGTCTGAGCTCTTAGGTCCAATTAGATAGCAGTTCTCTGGGTTCCACTTCCCTAGCATATTCCAAAGACCTTCCCACCCCTACTGCCCCACTCCAGGTCCTCAGTTTCTCATGCCCCCTCTCTTTCTGATCTGTGCTCTTCTAATCTTCTTACTGCTCTGGTTTGCTTTTCTAAAAATCAAAAACTGCTTAAAATTTTTTTATGCCAACTCATTGCTGTCAGGGCTTCTCATCAGAATGGGCAAAGTCCCGCCATGCCTTTTGGTGCTTATTTCTGCTCTCACCCAGCATTTAGATGTGCTAAACAACCTGTGTTCCTAAAGGACCATTCATTTTCCAACCTTGCCTTGGCTAGCATGTGGAGATGGAACCCACGGCCTTGCTCATGCTGAGCGTCTGCTATACCACTGAGCCATACTCCCAGCCTGCTAATGCGGCCTTGATATCCTCTGTCCCTCATTGTCCTCACCACCTGCCTGGTGAGCTTAAGTCCATGACTCAGCTAAAGCATCATTTTCTCCAAGTTTCTCCCACTGTGGAGGCAGAACTAACCTAACCATACTTTTCTTTAGTTTTTTTTTTTTTTTTTTTTTTTTTTTTATTTCCTTTTAGGCAACTTTGCCATTTTCTATCTCTTACAACCTGTATAAGTCTTGTCAACCCAACTAGAACCCATGAAGTTTCAGAACCATTCCTGGCTATGTTTGGTGCAGTAGTTCTTTGCACAGTTGCCAGGCAGACAGCAAGCCAAATACATAATGCAGGGTTCTGACCACTGCCACCAGCTGTGAGCTACAGGCTATGCAGAAGGTTTACTGTGTGCCAGTTACCAGTCACAGGGGAGGACTCCCACAGCATGTTGAAGAGCAAAGATCATCACCGTATAACCAGCAGGAAATGGAGTTGGTTTTGACATGCTGCATCTTGAGCCATAATTCCTACCACTTGCAAGAGTCCAGTGTGACCAAAGTGAAGCAACTTTATTACTCACAGATACTTTATGGGGCATCAGAAGCCCAGGATTCATGGTGAATCCGACCTCCAAGGCTTAGGAAAGCTGTCCAGAACCAAGGAAGTCTTGCCTGTGCATGCCCCATCTCACACAGGAGCCGAGTAACCCCCAAAGCAAAAGCTCTCCATTCTGGGTTTTATACTCCAGAGTACCAGAGCGACTGGGCTGACGTGTCACAGGACATCCTGTTCTAGGAGGGAGGGGAACAGAGCTTGGGTTGTTCAGGACAATCCCACTTTATCTTGAGATATTGCATATCCCAGATATTCTGAGAATTACAAGCCAGAAAGGGGACAAGAGCTGGGATGCCAACATCATCTAGGGGTCTAGAGTCCTGCGGGCCTATTTTCCAGCCTCTGCTGTTTGCATTCTGATTTCTACTTCACCACTTTAAGGCCCATGATAGCCTCTACATTTCTGCTGTATCTTCTGTCAAATGGTGACAATAATATGAAATAACTAGCAGCATTGGTGAACAGGAAAAAAATGAGATGGTGTGGCAAGTGTTTACCATGGAGTTTCTATAAAGTGAGCAGTTAAATACATCAGTTGTTATCCTTACTTCATCAATCAGTGCTTATTAAATGAAAAATGATTAGAAAAATTACAAGAGGACCTCAAGATTAATCATCTCCATGAAACAAAGAAGCATGTCTTTAGTTCCTTTGTTTTTTTTTTCCTCCTCCATTTATTCAGCACAATGTCACACTCAAGAGAGTCCTATAACTGTAGTTGAACCCTAGACCAACAAGATGAGATGGAGACAGCTTCAAAGTCAGGGGGGAAGAAATTACATAAACATGAAGCAACAGAAAGTCCTCAGAGGTGCTAATGTAGATGTGGGAGAGAAGCTCAGTCATGTGCCAGAGATCAGAGGGCTTTTGAGCAACTGGTCACTATTCTTGTGATGTACAGCAGAGGGTAGGCAGCAGAATTGACTAAGGCAGTGGTAAGAGTCACTTTCTTGTCCTCTTTTCCACTGTCATTATATGGATCATTTGTTCCCTAAAATTGCTGCAATTATTCATTAATTATCACAGCATATCTCAGGGTTAATGGCACCTCTTTGTAGATGTGTTTAGATTACTGTTTTCATGAAGTCTTTGCAAAGCTTCCACTCCTCTAAGATCTAGACTTCCCCTCCCATGATGAGATCAGCTGTTGGTAGATAAAAAGAACTTTGAGAAATAAGTTCTGAATTTTCTTTCAGATCTCAGGAAGTGACTAAGAAAGCCTCTGTGTCCTGATCATGTTTAAATTATCAATGCAGCAAACTTCCTTGGGTACCTACTGTGGATAGAAAAATAGAAGTATAATTCCGGTAAAGGAAACTAAATATTCTTTGTTCAAACTGTATTCATAAATTTGAATCGTGTTACATGATACTCTTGGGAAGTCTCAGAGACATTCTAATATCACTATGCCATATTTGGGTCTCTTCTCCTTGGAAGCAGACACACTCACAGGCTCTCTGTTCTTTGTTGACCCTAGGAAATACATGCCAGGATCAACAAACAGAAGGTCTTTGCTGTGCCCTCAAGAACCTCCCCAAGGAAGCCCAGCTCCAGCCTGCAGCATGGTGGACTGAGGACTACAACTTCTCTTCCCAGAATGCCTTGCACAATGCTTCCTGTCGGTTTCAGCCAATGGAAGCCCAGGTATGAGATTAGAGGGAGCAGAAAAGGGAAGACACCATCATATTTCTGTTTCCACAGATTTTCCCAGCAGTGGCTTTGTATCTCTTGGAAGTGTGTTCCCACCAAGCAGACCTCCCTCAAATCCTTCAGGTCCTGGGACCTGATCCAAAACCCCTACCTTTGCCCTCCACAACCTGATGGGGGAGGGGCTTCCTACCACTGTTAAGGTCTAGATCATTTTCAGGTGCCTATCACCTCTGGAACCTGTTGTCATGTTAGACTCCCATGATAAACCACCTGATCATGAGCTGTTGTCCTGGCAGATCCTGTCTGAGATGGTCAGATCTTCTCCAGGAGACTTCAGTGGGCTGCCTGGTGCCTGGGCTTTTCTGGAAGGTCACATCTCCATGATGGAATATGACTTTGAACTTGATAATCTTTGGACAAAATAATGCTGTCATCATCCTCCTGAGCTTTCCTAAGTAGCAATTTGAGGGTTGCTCAGCCTTATCATACACTGGACAACTGTAGGAAGGAAAGCAAACAGTTCAAAGGGAAAAGCACACATATGTTTGTGGAACCTCCAGACCTGGGTCACTGATGGAGGTAACTCTGTACTGATTGTCATGAATGAACCATGAAGTTTCTTTTGGTCAGTTTACCACCCTGCCTTCAGGCTTTCCCAGGAACTTTTCAATGTTCTCAGTTGTCTTTACAAACACTAAACTCCACGGTGACATTTCTTGCCTTTAAAAACTTTATTGGATTTTCATAGCTTTCAGATGAAGACCAAATATTTCAGTCTGGTATGTGATTCAAGTATGTGGTTCCCACCTTTCCCAGGAGTCTCTCATCGCCTGGCTACTTCTGCCCTCCCATGATGCCCTCTGGCTCTTGGAAGTGCCCTAAATCTGCAATTCTCTTTCATATACTACCAATTTGTGTTTGGGGGATCTCCTGTCTATCATGCTCTTCTCTTTCCCTTCTGTCCCTGATTCATTCCTTCTAGTCTTTTCTGGCTCCGCTGATACGCCACCTGAAATCCATCCCTGTCTGTCTGCCCCCACCCAGACCTGTCTGGTCGAGGCACCACCTGAGAGCTCCTTAGCATGGCTGCTTGTCTTTCCCTTTCAGGGTGGTGTCACCTGTCAGTGTCTGTCACCCGACCAGCCTCCCCAGCAGACTCATCCTTCACACCTGTGGACATCCTCTTACACCTCCTCTTTTGGGTCAACATCCAATATACATCTTGGAATGGGATGGGTGCTTAATTCACACCCCCACCATCAATGCCTAAGAGGTCCATAAGTACTCTTCATTCTTACCAGCTCTGAGGATTTTCAGTCTTTTGAAATTTCAGCCATACCGATGGATGTGCTCTATCCTATTGGGTACACTTCCCTTCAAACTAAAATGTTGAATATCTTTTCATTTTGCTTTTTTTTTAACCTCTTATGGATTTGTAAGAATTTAATGGACATTGTTTTAATAATCTGATAAGTAAGACACTTATAGATATTTGGTAAGTTGACCTAGAAAGATGGCTTTGTCGTATCTCTGAAATTGGATTTCACTTTTTTTATAACAAGAAAATATGTCATTATGTTTGAGTTCTATGAATCACTGACTTTAAAATAATCCTATGTTGTATACAAAGGAGGAATTCCAAAGACTGTCTAACCAAAAAATATCATTTTACATTAAGCACACATTTATAAGATGCTGTAATGAAATTCGGAGGCTTGTGTTTTCTTTGTTTTGTGCTATTTTAGGGAGGATCAAACTGTAAGTGAGAATCACAAAATAAAGTAACTCTTCAGAAAAAAATATATTTTTAGCAAGAATTGTTCCTCTCCCATTTTGGCCACGTACCAGGGGAAACACATGACACTAACCATTTTCCATGAAAGGAATTTGGATCAAAATTATTTTTTATAGGAAATGGATATGTTTATTACAGATGCAGATCACTCCATCCAGATAAGAGAATCCGTTCTTAATGTTTTGAGCATTGCCAGGACAAGCACATTTCCGGATTTATTTATTTTTTTTTCCCCAAAAGGTTGAGTAAGACATAACAAACACTTCCTGCCACCGGCAGGGCTTGGCGGTAGGTCGGGTACCTGGCTTCTATAAATCTTTATGCTGAGCCTTTATGACATTTCGACTTAGAAGTTCATTCAGTTTGATGATGGAGACAGCGGGCAAATTATGACATTAAACAGTTCACAGACCTTCACCCATGGCCTAAATGGTTTAATTTTTTTAATGGCTGGCTCTGCCTCTCCCGAGGAGCACAGACCAATGCAGAGTTAAACACCCTCACCCGTCTTCATTGCCCCTGCTTTGTCGCAAGCACTGCTGACTACCTTCCAGTTCCAAATGTCTTCAGTTATTAAAAATTGTCAATAGAAAGTAATAGAAAGTAATCCAGACTTACACTGGCGATACAATTGGCTGCATATGCCCTAGTGAAGCATAAAATAGGAAAGATCGTTACTATTATGACTGGAGTGTGGGATGGAATAACAGACCTGAAAAGAAATCACGACGCGTCTGTGCAGTCGATTATCTCTCCTTGGGATGAGAGCATTTCTTCCCAAAGTTGCACCCCCGTCTCGGGTGAAGACAGGGTCCTAGATGCAAAGTATGTACGTAGATCTGAAGCTGCCATTCACTCAAATGACCAGATTGGGGGAAGAGAGGAAAAGTTCATTGAAAGTCACAGAATTGATCCGGTAACAAACATAACTCCTACCCAATATTTTCTTTGTTCTTGAACTCGGTGCAGTGGGTAGGTTGACATCCTGGTAGATTCTTAAAATTTTCACAATTTCTTAGCATCGAGTTGCTTTTTCAGAACTACTTAGTAAGTGCTATTATTGTTGGTTGTGAATAGCAGCTGTGGCCTCCTAGGGAAATGAGTGAAGGTTAGAAAGCGGTGCTTTCTTTGACTAAGGGGTTAGCCACTGTACAACATCTTAAGAAATGCCTCCTATGATTATTACAATCCTTGAGAGGAGAATTTGAAATGCTGCTTGGTTATATTTCAGGTTGAGTTCACATCAACTTTTTGGGTTGAGGTTTGCAATATATTTTTCTAGTCACAGTGTTGGAAAGGAACATTGAAGATCTTTTAATTAATTTATTCTTTTCTACAATCATCAGGATGGTCATTCCAAAAAAATTCTAAAATACCTAAAATACCTGTAGGATAGATGTGGCTTCCTTAAAGAATTTTGATAATATTTTGGCAACAGCTTGATATTTCTCAAAATCCTGTTCTGTTTCATCCAAGAAAGTGTCCTACCTCTAACCAAGCTTTGAACCTCACCTGCTACCTTAGGGGTTTTGAATTCGTAAACAAGGTGGTCTGTGTCATTTTGTCAATAGAGGTTGCTTGAATCTTCTGGAAAAACCCTACAATCACCCAACCTGAGCTTCTCACTCTTCTCAAGAACATTAGTGATTCTAGGAGCTAGTCATGATGGAGACCAGATGTCTCTTGGCCATGTGACCTTTCATATCACTCCTCACTGTAACATTGGTCCTCAGCTCTTGAGCTTGATGAATTCTGTGCTGATTCTACAGAGACAGAACAATCCATATAACCTAACCATTCAAAGCAGAATTCATGACTACCTGCTTTGAATGGATTTTATTATTTTATTTTATTTTATTTCTGGTACCTAGGATTGAACCCAGGAGTGTTTTACCACTGAGCTACATCCCAATCCTTTCTAAATTTTATTTTGAGACAGGCTCTTGCTAAGTTGTAGAAGCTGGCCTCCAATTTGTGAGCCTCGTGCCTCAGCCTTCTGGGTAACTGGGCTTACAAGTGTGCACCACGGCACTTGGGCACTTGGCTAGCCCTGAATGGCTTTAAATGGTCAGTGATTCCCTTATTTTAAGTCCAAAAAAATTATGATGATTTTATTTTCCTGGAGAAAAGGTTTCCATTTGATTCAGTGGCTGGGAAGAGACCTAAAATCTGAGAAGCTCTGTTCATTATGAAGCTCACAAATCCTGAAACGAGAGTCATTCCACAAACCTGGATAGGTGAGCAAGCAGAGGGGCGGCTGGGTGGCGAGACCAGATCATTTTCCCAGAAGATCAAAATTTCCAAATCTGAGAACTGTACAAATACAGAGAACGGTAGCAATAGGAAGTTAAACTGGGAAAAAGAGGTTTCATGGAGGAGTGGGTCTAGAAAACCAGTACAATTATAGAAAACAATTCACTGTCCACTACCTGGACTTCTACACTTCTGATTTACTCAATATCTCTGCCCGATATCTTATGCAAAAATCCTTCGTTCCATAATACTCTCAACTCTGGCCCTGGAGCTTTTCACAACACCCCCATCACTACCACTCTCCATATCCCCAACACCCCTGTTCTCACCCAAAGCTTCATTTGCTGCCCACCCCTCAGTCTTTATTATTTATTTTTTGAACCTAAGGGTGCTTAACCACTGAGCAACATCCTAAGCCCCTGATTTATTTTTGATTTGCAGACAGGTTCTCACTAAGTTTCTCAGGGTCTCGCTAAGTTGCTGAGGCTGGTTTTGAACTCATGATCCTCCTGCCTCATCCTCCCAAGCCGCTGGGATCATAGATGTGTGCCACTGTACTTGTCTACCCCTCAGTCTTGAACCTTTGGTGCTTCACCCTCCTTAGACAAACTTGTTTCTGCTCTTCATTTACTAAATAATATTATTTTGATGGCATCATCTAAGGAGGGCTTAGTAGGACTCAGTTACCATTATCTCTGTCACCATGCTAAGTGTTGTCGCCAAACCCCTATATTAAACTGTGACAACTACTTGACACCACTGCAAAATCGTGGCCACTGAAGTTTCAACAGATTCAAGATTGTGTCAAGATCATTCAAGATCAGGTCATAAGGTAGGGACTTAGTCATCCCCTTAAGAACGTGACTGACCATTCCTATCCAGGGCCTCAAAATTGGGTCAAGACAGCATTTCAAAAGTACACTCTGTTACATCATAATCAACTTCTCCAGTGGGACTGAGAACATCCCTAAGATCTAGTGTCCCTGTCCTAGGCATTGTTTGACACTTATCCACTTTAGTGTCTGTCTCCTTTGCTTGATTGACAGATGTAATGGCAAGAATGATGCCTTGCTCAGCTCAGTACTCTAAGGCCCAGTACACAGAGGGTGCCTAATAAAGATTATTTTGATGAATTTTAAAAATGTGAAAAATAGATAAACATCACCTGGATCTTAGAAAAGAAGCAACTGTGTTTAAAAAAAAAATGTGATCATTTTGGGAAAAAAATACCAATGTGTAGAGAATGTAAGAAACAAGTAACAGAATCTAAGGTAAAATTCAGTTTCTAAGTGAACTAGGTATTAAGTTGCTACAGGAAAAAAAAAATTAATTCATCTGAGAAAAGATGAGAAGGGTATAACGGAGATTAATTAAAATTTAGTTTATCAGATTTTTCTCAGGAGATTGGCAATTTAGGCAGAGAAAAATCTTATTTAAGTGCATAAGTATATTTCAGCTTATAAGTGCAAGGCATGATAAAATGAAAACAGAATACCAGTGTACGTTAAGGAATCACCATGTTAGAATTTGATATGCTCTAAAATTCTAAATCGGGAAAACAAAAGTCTCAGGGTAAACACTGGCCGCTATTTCAGCATGACAAGTTTTTAAAATACCAGGTGCCCAAGGTGAACAGTGGCATTCACGTCCCTCCAGCTGACCACACTTTGTGGCGTCCATCTTGTCTGTGGAGACATGTGGGACTCTATCCAGGAACCATTCTTTTCTCTTGGGCTTCTCCATATCCCACTGTCTCCTGGGTGTCCTCCTCTTCATCTGCAACTTGGCACCCTCTGCCACCCCATCCATAAGAAATCCCTCTGGGGTCTCATCACCCCCTGTACACATCTTCCTGCAGAGACTTACCCGCTCCTCTGGATTTTCCCATAGACCAGCAGCTCCCAGCTTCGTCTCTGTGTTCACAGTTGAGTGTGCAATGAAAGCAGTCAGTAAGAGTCTAGGTTCTCCTGGAAACTGCCTGACTCTAGATCCCGGTTCTCCCACCTCCGCCTCAGTGTGCAAATCTATAAAGTGGGGATTACAAACAATAACCGAGGTCTGTCGCACAGATAAAGCGTGATGGAAATCAGCTGCGGGCCTCACCAGCTGTGTTCGTCACTTTTCTATCACTTTGACAAAATACCTGAGATCATAACCTTGTAAAGAGAAAAGGTTCGCTTTGGCTTACAGTTTTGAAGATTCCAGTCCTGTCACAGCCTGGCTTCAGGCCTGTGGTGAAAGTACATGGTGTAGCAAAACTATTCACTATTCACATCAGGAAGCAGAAAAGAGGGAGAGGAAGAGACTGGGGTCCCATGGCCCCTTTGAATGGCACACTCCCAATGGCCTAATCCCCTAAAAGTAGCTCCACCTCCTAAAATCCCACCATCTGTCAACATCACCACAGCAAGGGCCAAGCTTTCAATGCATAAGCCTTGGCAGACCATACTCAACCCACATGTAATACACAGAAGAGAAGTTAAGGAGCTGAGGCCTGAGGGTCGATTGGAGTGGACGCCCTGGTCCAAGTGTGCTGGTGCTGGGGTGGAGGACTGAACACAGAGAGGATCTGAAAATTATTTATGTCCAAGAGAAAGAATGGCAGCTACTAAAAGCTGGGGATGGGAGGGCTGGAGAGAAGCTTAAAATCTATAAGTTTCCAGTTATCTAGAGGAGGAAATTCAGGAGCACTATTGTGCAATATGATGCCTCTGTTAAGAACAATGTATTATATTCTTGAAAACTGCTAACAAATTGTTCTTTTCACCAAAAAGGTATGTGAGGTAATTCATACGTTAATTAGTTTGATTTAGTCATTCCACAACTTATACACATCCTTTGAAACACCATGTTATACATCATAAATACACACACACACACACACACACACACACACACACACACACATATATAGCTGTCAATTTAAAAAGTGAATAATCAAATAAAAATTTTAAAAACTCTAGGGAAGAGACTACATAATTTGGGAGAGAGTAACATGAAGAAATCACCTGTCACCCATTCTTAACTGTCCCTTAACTGTCCCACTTATCAGAAATTAGTTCTGATATTTCTTTATCAAATTTTGAAGTTTAGTTTTGGGGACTAAAACATAGTGAAAAAAAAAATAGTCACCATCCATGAAATCACAGACTGTACAAATGTTTTCCCTGGTGACCTCAATGTCCATGAGATCCCAGGGTACTATGAATGCCTGACCATGATCTTGGGTGATGACTGAGATGTGAAGTTGAATTTGGATGGAGGAAGATTGCTTTTGATCAGTGCTGTGGGTGGGAAGGATTTGACAGACAAAGTGCTTCAAAAGATATTTAAGGTGCCATTTTCTAAACTGATAATAATGAAGCACATAGAGGTGGCTTTAGTGTTTTGAGGGAAAGTAAGAAAAAAAATTCTCTGGTGTGTACTAAGTCATTTGTCATAATAACACGAGCCAGCCTTGGTGGCATTTTCTTTGCCCCCTGCTGTATGCACTTCACAGGCCTGGGCCCAGATTATCCAACCCACCATGGGATGGAAGGCACCAGATATCCGCATTTGGAGTTGGCTATGGACAAGAAGCTAAGTTGGAAAATTAGGAAGCTTAAGAGCAAATTTCTGATGCCAACTCCAGTAGTGTACCTATGACTTTGAACATGTCAGGAAACTTATTTTGTAGCCCCAAGACAGGGGCCATATAATACAGTTAGCCCCAATAAAATGACAAGCTTCTTGATGGCACACATAGAGTAGAGGAGGTGAGATTCACCCAGGACATGCAAAGTGTCAGGCCATCTTGAAATGCACAAACCCTAGAGAGGCACAGGATTTGGGGAAGGAGAATCAGTGGTTACTTATCAGGAATGCAAACAGAAGCCCAGAGTTGGTTGCAGCTGGGGCTTCTGTGGTGGTAGGAGAAGGAGGTTTTCAGGACAGGTACAAAAATTTTAAAAAGAAAGAAAGAAAAGTTGGGTGGAGACAAAAATAACCATGGTAAGTGGCTAATAGGTCTTTTTATAATATTAGGCTGAATTCCTTGTCAACACTAAACCTTCTTTCTAAAAGAAAGAAGGAAGGAAGGAAGGAAGGAAGGAAGGAAGGAAGGAAGGAAAGAAGGAAGGAAGGAAGGAAGGGGAAGAGAAGAGAAGAGAAGGAAAGAGAAAGGGAAGGAGGGAGGGAGGAAACACTAAACTCTTGGCATTGGAAATTCAAGTTTCCAAAAGCTACTGTTACCAAGCTTTCCTGGTGAGAGTGATTCGTGATTGGAAGTCATTGTGTGCAGACTACAGAGCTCTTCCTTGCTCCTGCTAAAACCCACTCAGCAGTGGGAGGGGCTTGCTCGTGTTGCCTTCTGCAGGTCATACAGATCATCAAAAGCGAATGGACAAGCTACCTTGAATCATTGCGCTAGTCCATCTGCAACTCAGCATTTACTGAGCATCAAACTTCATACACGACATGAAAATCTCCAACACTCCGAGGCCCGGGAACATTTGGGATGCATGTAGATTCAATGAATTACTTGCTTTAGCTTGAAGCTCAAAAGGAGATCCTAATTTTGATTTTGTAGCTCAAGCATTTCCCTTGAGATCTCTAAAACATACCCTGAAAATGATCTTTTGAGCACTTTATGCAAAAGGTAACAAATATATTAATGCAACAGGAAGAATTTTTTTTATTAACTCAACCTAGAGAACATACTGCAAATACCCTCCACTATCTCATGATCATTACACACATTTTTAAAACTAATAATACCAATATGTTATTCATGCTAAATAAGAAGTAGATTGAAATGATTTGTGTTTGATTCTGGGCTACATTTTAAAATAATTTCCCCCATTGTACTCTCTTCAATTTTAATGGAAAGATAGGAATTTTGTTTACAATCATACATTAATAGACCCAGCAAATATTTATCAAGTCTGTTATGGTCAGGGCCCTGAGCTGGACATTAGAGGAGCTAAAGAATGTCACTCTATGGCTCTCCCCTCAGGCATGATTTAAAAATAGTCACTAGTTTAATCTCACCTATTTCCCAAGAAGATGGTTCTAGACAGTAACTTTTAATACACTATGTGGCAGGATAAAAAGCAGCATGCAATTATCCACTTTTAATCTACTTAAATTTTAATGACCATACTTACTTGCCCATTTGATTTTGCAAATTTTAGCCCAAAGGCACTTAAGTAGCAGCTGAAACCTGAGATTCTCTCAGATTTAGTTGCACATGGCCATCACCTGTTGGTCCACTCTTTTGTAGTAGATAGTTGTTTTACTCAGCTTTTTCACTGCAGTGACCAAAAAACCTGACAAGAACAACATTAGAAGAGGAAAAGATTGTTTAGGGGCTCACAGTTTCAGAGGTCTCAGTCCACAGCCAGCCAGCTTCATTCCTCAGGGCTCGAGGTGAGGTAGGACATCATGGCAGACGAGTATGGTGGAGGGAAGTGGCTCACATGATGATCAGAAAGCAGAGAGAGACTCCACATGATCAGAAAGCAGAGAGAGACTCCACATGATCAGAAAGCAGAGAGAGACTCCACTAGCTAGATACAAACTATATACTCCAAAGGCATACCCCCAGGGACCCACCTCCTCCAGCCATACCCTACCTGCCTTCAGTTACTACCCAGTTAATCCCTATCAGGGAATTAATGCACTGATGGGGTTAAGGCTCTCATAACCCCATCATTTCACCTCTGTATATTCTTGCATCATCTCACACATGAATTTGGGGGGGACATCTCATATCTAAACCATAACAATAGTTTTTGCTCAAAATGACCTTCCATTTACACTGTCAATATTTAGGATAATTAACAGGCCTGTGGTCTGTGACTTATATTTAAAGAGTGGCATCCAGGTAAAAAGTGATAAATAGAATAACCTGCAGGGCCAGACACCACGTTCTGTTCACTGAGAGATGGCAGAACCAGTCTTGTTACTTCCAATTTATATAAAAAGATTACAAAGTAGAAAAGGATGGAAAACTGTTGGGGAGTTCAGCCTTATTGGTCAGCAGTGTCAGGAATGAAGAGATGCCTCTGTCCCTTCTCCAAAGTCAAGGAAATGGATCTCAGAGAGAAACAATGGCTTGGTTAAGTGTGCCTACAAGAGGAAGACACCAGGTTCCAGTTCTCCTCTGAAACTTGCTGAGTTGTTAAAAACAGAAGCCTATATGGGGGCCACCACTAGAAAGAAGCAAATGGAGATATACTCAAGGGAATTGGAAGTGTATATTCTGGTCATAAAGGGCATGGAGAAGGTCAGGGCTGATTCCTACAGACAGTCTGGCAATTTCTGAAATAAAGAGGAGAACTGTACGGAAGAGCAACTTAGGGGCTAGAGATATAGCTCAGTTGGTAGAGTGCTTGCCTAGCATGCACAAAGCCCTGAGTTCAATTCCCAGCACCACACACGCACACACAAAATAGCAACTTAGCAAGGGACGTGACTCCCTAGAAGGAACATAAACATGCAAGGAGGAGATGCCCTACCCAGAGAGACAGGTGAAGGCCTGGACCAGTAGAGGGACCCAAGGAACTGTCTTCCTTCAAAGGAGTTGGCAGCTGTGTCATCCTAAGAAAACCTCCACACCTTCAATACAGAGATCAGTGCACTGGGAGAACGCACCAACATCGGATGAAATGAGACCAAGCAAGAGGGAGACCAGAGCCATTTCCCAGCACCCATGGACAACCATCTATGAAAGACTATCTATAACACTCTCATTCCCATTTGCACTCTGACCCTGACCCAATCTCTGAAGGCCTAGACCTACACAGAGAAAAGCAGAAGGAGAGGTATGGCAGAATTGGACCCATTCCATGAAACTGGAGTGTTGGAGAGGGAGAGTGGGGTAGGTCTCTAAACTACAGTATCGGGTGTCAGTGGGGCTGATCAAATAACCCAATCAATAAATGGGCCAAGGAACTGAACAGACACTTCTCAGAAGATATAAAATCAATCAACAAATACATGAAAAAATGTTCAACATCTCCGGCAATTAAAGAAATGCAAATTAAAACTACTCTAAGATTTCATCTCACTCCAGTCAGAATGGCAGCTATGAAGAACACAAACAACAATGAATGTTGGAGAGGATGTGGAGAAAAAGGCAGACTCATACATTGCTGGTGGGACTGCAAAATGGTGCGGCCAATCTGGAAAGCAGTATGGAGAGTCCTTGGAAAACTGGGAATGGAAACACATTATGAGCCAGCTATTCCACTCCTCGGTCTATACCCAAAGGACTTAAAAACATCATACTACAGGGACACAGCCACATCAATGTTTATAGCAGCACAATTCACAATAGCTAAACTGTGAAACCAACCTAGATGCCCTTCAGTAGATGAGTGGATAAAGAAAATGTGGTATATATACACAATGGAGTACTCAGCAATAAAAGAGAATAAAATTATGGCATTCACAGGTAAATGGATGAAGTTGGAGAATATAATGCTAAGTGAAGTTAGCCAATCCCAAAAATCCAAATGCCAAATGTTTTCCCTGATATAAGGAGGCTGATTCACAGTGGGGTAGGGACAGGGAGCATAGGAGGATTAGAGGAACACTAGAAAGGCCAGTGGAGAGGGAGGGAAAAGGGAGGAGGCAAGAGGGTTAAAAAAAAAAAAAAAAAAAAGACGATAGAATGAGATGGATATCATTACCCAAAGTGCATGTATGAAGAGAGGAATGGTATGAATAAACTTTGTATACAACCAGAGATATGTAAAAACGTGCTCTATAAGTGTAATATGAATTGTAATGCATTCTTCTGTCATATATAACAACTTAGAATAAAAGAAAAAAATTGAAAAAATAAAATAAGCTACATTAACTTTAGCTTTTTCTCAAGATTCCTAATAAAACGCAGTAATTATGACAGTACCAAATGCTGCACTGAAATATCCAGTCTTGGCCACACACATTGACATCTACTAAGAGATAAAGACCTTCTATCTAATTCCAAACCACTCCCTGGCACGTCTTCAACACCAGCCACAGCCCTGCAAAACCTGTGGGTGCATTCTGCTACTGAGGACTACACGAGGTTGAATTTTGTTTTAATTGAATTAATTCCTCTCACATTACACGAGCTCCAAATTATAGTGACAGTCTTAAACCAATTGTAAATGCAGAATTTGATTAATCTTTAAAAGGGCAAGTTCAACAGCATTGCATGAAGCTAAGAGGTGAAGCAGAAAAATAATTGTAGTGTTCCTATTTATTAAAAGAAATGCTTCCCCAGAATTTCACATTCCTAGTAAATAAAGGTACATTTTCACACCTATTTACACTGTGTAATATGAATCAGGCATTTCCAGGTTTTCTCCACATTTCTATAAAACTTGGAAAAGGTATTAGATCTTGGCTCACAAATGCGGACCTTGAATATTTTAATTGGGAATCACACAATCATACATATGCTATATTAGATTACTTTCCTATGAAATTTCAGTAGCTGCACCAATATTAAAAGTCTTCAGATATCTCAGCAAATGTCCAGGTGCTATCATCCCATTTGGTACTCTTGGTAATTTTTCCTTTACATTGTAGAATTCTTGCCCTGTCAGAATGGAAAATAGATCCAGATGTGAATTTTGGGCCAGGTTAAAAGCTTTAAAATGCTCCATGTATGTATAATATGTTAAAATACACTCTACTGTCATGTGTATCTAAAAAGAACAAATAATAATTTTTAAAAAGCTTTAAAACATTTCTCAGTAACATTGAAATTCTCTTGGTGGTTCGAATCCTACTCATGATCTGTTTTAACCCCTACTATAATGTGTCATCTTTGCTACCTCTGCCTCCTCTTATTTAGTAGGGCAAAAAATATATATATTAAGAATATTTAGGGCATTGTTGGCGAGATGGTAAAGTGGTTCAATCACTCTGAAAATCAGTATGAAGATTCCTCAGATAACTTGGACTAGAACCACCATTTGACCCCACTATCCCACTCCTTGGTCTATACCCAAAGGACTTAAAATCAGTGTACTATAGTAACACAGCCACATCAATGTTTATAGCAGCTCAATTCAAAATAGCTAAATTGTGGAACCGACCTAGATGCCTTCAATAGATGAATGGATAAAGAAACTGAGATAAAAATACACAATGGAACATTACTCAGTATTAAAAGAGAATAAAATTATGGCATTTGCAGGTAAATGGATGGCGTTGGAGAATATCATTCTAAGCGATGTAAGCCAATCCCCAAGAACCAAAGGATGAATATTCTCTCTGGTAAGTAGATGCTGATCCATAATGGGGTGGGAGGCATGGGAAAAATGGAGGAACTGTGATTGGGCATAGGGGAGGGAGGGTAGGGGAAGGCATATGGGGGCAGGCAAGATGGTGGAATGAGCTGGACATCATTACCCTAGGTACATGTATGACTGCACATATGGTGGGACGCCACATCGTGTACAACCAGAGAAATGAAAAGTTGTGCTCCAATTGTGTACAATGAATCAAAATGCATTTTGCTGCCATATATACCTAATTAAAATAAATAAAAACATATTTTTTAAAAAGAATATTTAGGGCTAGGGATATAGCTTAGTTGGTAGAGTGCTTGTCTAGCATGCACAAGGCCCTAGGTTCAATCCCCAGCACACCCCCCAAAAAAAAAAGAAAGAAAAAAAAAAAGAATGTGTGTGTGTATATACACATATATACACACGTACATATATATATATATATATATATATACACACACACATACATATATACATGTGTATGTAGTGTAGGACAAAGTGTCTCTAGGACACATGGGGAAATGGGATAAGGAAAGTGCACAGTAGAATTCTATTTCCTCTTAGACCTATGAATTGTATTCCCTACAACAAAAATTTAATGGTTATTTGTCACATATATTAAAATTTAATGTGAATTTTGCACATACAGCACAGAATGTTTCAAGTGCTCAATAGTCACATGAGGCTAGTGGCTACCTCTGGCCAACACAGCTCTGAAGAACATAATAAAAGACATGCTAATCTATACTTAAGTAGCCTCTTTATCTGTGCTGGTGTAATGTTCATGGTGATGAAAATAATAATGACAGAACTAATAATAAATTGAAATACTTTTTTCTAATTCTGCCATGATTGAAGCTTTGTGAGAGTTTGTCACAACAGTGTTGATAAGACAACACTTATCTCCAGTTTAGGGATGAGGGATCTGTGTTGGTCAGCTTTCTATTACTATCACATATACCTGACATAATCAGTTTATAAAGAGAGAAGGTTTAATTTTGCTCAGAGTCTAAGAGGTTTCAGTGCAGATTGGTTGACCCCATTGCTTTGGGTCTATAGTACACATCATGCAGAAAAGCATGGAACAAACTCTTCACCTCATGCTGGGAAGCCGAAGAGAGGAAGAAGGAGCCAGGTTCCCACACAATGTCTCAAAGAACTCCTACGAGGCCTTGCCTCTCATAGATTCCACCACCTCCTAGTAGCACCATGCTGGGGACCAAGTCTTTGTCATATGGTCCCTTGGAGAAATTTAAGGTCTCAGCCACAGCAGAAACTGAGGTTCAGATCTTGTTCTATGTCACTGAGCTGGGAAAAGCCCTGTGGCTTGGACTGAACCCAGAGCCAGCCCACACTTTGCTCTTTCCAACATACTTGGTGATCCTCATCCTAGGATGTGATCCTGAACGAGATCAGTGCATGGCTAGGCTTGGCTGCCAGAACACCTAAGTAATTACGTTAGATTTGTAACCATGTTAGGTTTCAAGCAAACTTACAGTAGACGTTTTGTTTTCTGAGTACATTCAGATTAAATACTCAATAGCCAGGTATATATAAATTTCAAATAAACAATGAATCTTTTTTTCTGTGTAGATATGCCCCATGAATTATGTTACTAAATATGCTATTAGCAAGATATTTGTTGTTTATCTGAAATTCAGACTTAACTGGATGTCCAATATTTTACCTGGAAGCTATAATCTGACTCCATGTTAGTTATCTGTAAACAAAATATGAGTTTCTAATGCTTTCATTATCCCTGGATGGCAAGATAACACAGGAGTTAAGGAGTCAGACCAGAGTCAGAAAGCTGGTGAATGAAAGTAGACACCTACTGTATACAGCCTGCCCTCTGCATTTAAGGGTTCTGCATCTGCAGATTCAAACAACTGTGGATTCAAAATGTTTTCCTAAAAATCGTATCTGTACTGAACATATGTAGACCTTTTTGCTAGTCATTATTCCATAAACAATATATACACTGTTTACATAGCATTTTCATTGTGGTAGGTATTATAATGATCCCAGAGGTGGTTTGTAGGATACAAAAGCATGTATACAGGTTATGTGTATATACTATACCATACACCATTTTATATAAGGGACTTGAACATTCTCAGATCTCAGGATCCATAGAAGGGTGCAGAACCAATCCCCTAAAAACAAAGGGGTCAACTGTGTGTGGCTCAGACAGATGGAATTCTTTTTCTTAGTCTTCTTCTCATAATCTGTAAGATGGGGATTATAGATTTTATTTCTTCCCTCAACTTTTATTAGGATCTAATGGAATGGAATGATGAGTGTAAGTGAAGGGTATAAAATATTGCAGAAAATATTCTTGTTAAAATATCAAAAATAATATCAATTATTGGGCATACTCTCTTTGTCTCTAATGCTCAATTTAATTGTTGCAATGCCATTTAACTGCCTTTCAATGTCAGTGAATAAGAGTTTTTAAAGAGTTAATAAATGTAGAAACATTTAAAAGTGATTTTGGTTTCAAAAGCTCTTATGGTGGATATCTCAAAGATTTTAAAAAATTGAACCAAGTGACCCAGGAATGAAAAATTGGACTTCTGTATATTTTTAATAATGAAAATAAAAATATATTACTTAACATTTAAAGCAAACATTTTAATATCTACAAAAACACCATGCAATGCATCAAAAATTCTAAACTATGGAGATACTATTTCAGCATTCCTAAGGTGCACTAACTGCTCACGAAATTCTAGACTCAGGTACAGGATGAGCTCATCGTTCAGTTTCTGATATCATCACTGATAAGTCAGACCACAATAGAAGTCACACCTAAGTGTCTGAGAATACACACACACACACACACACACACACACACACACACGGAAACACGAGTAACACATACATATACAAATGTACTTTTTTTTTTTTTTTCAAACCATGGAGAATCTCAGAATTCTGAGAGGGGAGAGATGTGCCACTATTTGACAGCAACACTTGGCAACAGTTCTGACAGTTTGAGAGAAGCCAATCTCAGTGGTAAACCCTTTTATGGGCCCTTGGCTGAGACGTTAAAACAGGAATGAAGCGAACGGGGAAAGCAGGGTTGGCAAGAACACGAGGCAGGCTTCGCTCTGTTTATTTCTGCCTTCACTGTAAACTGTGCTCATGGCGGAATTTACCCTGTGCCAGGTTTGCGTTGCTTCATAGAGCATAAGACCCGGGGCAAGCTGAGGGAGACTGCAGAGAGCAGCCCTCCCTTCTATTTCAGCTTTTAGCAAAAACTTTGACTTTGTCAAATGGCTTCAGCTCTGCCGTTATTGACGACCCACCGTATATCAAGCCCTGTGTTAGCGCCTGGCCTGGCCCGGGTGCGGAATAGGGATAATAGCTGGAACTATTTCCTAGGAGTGCCCTGGTGACCAAGTACAGGAATGCTTCTAAAGTGCTTGTCACGGTGGCCGACACAGAGTAAACATTCGAGGACTGGGAGGCCCAAGACCCAGTGGAAAATGTAGAGCATTGTAATTATCGAGCAGTCAGTCGGTACAGATCCAGGATTCAAACCGAGAGGCCCGGCTCCAGAGCCAGCCCTCTTAATCACTATCTTGCTCTGTCGCCATTAATTATCCATTAATTTTCATAGAAGGCTTGAAAAATGCATCATTGTGGTTATTCTTAATATTGATAAAATGAGGCACAGTGAATTTTAATGGCTTGGCCATGATGGGAACAGA
The DNA here is from genome assembly GCA_025594165.1 of Tamias sibiricus. Classification (NCBI taxonomy): domain Eukaryota; kingdom Metazoa; phylum Chordata; class Mammalia; order Rodentia; family Sciuridae; genus Tamias; species Tamias sibiricus. The sequence continues at coordinate 19,945,142 of CM046670.1, forward strand.
AGAGGAGGTGGGTCTCTCAGCGACTGCGCCCCACCGTAGTTCAGTCAATCAGCCTGAACAGATGCCGACCACACAGCAAATATTAAAGAAAGTATTGTAGGGGAAAAAGAAAAGGAAGAGAAGAGAAGAAGATGGAACAGCACCAGGACTCAAAAAGGAACCGATGAAGAGGAACCCGGGCCGTGTGAACGCAGGGGTACAAAATGTGCATACAAAGGACTGAAAAGAGAAAATCGAGAGGGAGCCGTCCCAGAAGCTTCCAGGAAAAGGCAAGTCGAGAGCCAAGTTTGGGAAGAAAAGAGGGGTATGGGTTGGCAAAGTCTTTTCACTCCCGCCATCTTGCCAATCAACAAACCCTCCTTGTCCAAGGGCCCTTCCCAGCGGAGCGAGTGGCGTGTGTGCACAGCTCCAGCCGGACGCCCTCCCCGCGGGGAAAGCGTGAGACAAGTCAGACAACACTCAACATGGCTGTTGACAAATGGCCAAAGAAATGCACCAGTATGGCACCAGGTGACCTGTTCCAAGGAAAAAAAGAAAGAAACTTTATGAAGACAATTAGAGTCCTGTAAAAATTCCAGCCCCTTTGAGTTCTATGATTCTTCTTCTTTTTTCTTTTTCTTTTTTCTTTTTTTCTTTTTTTCTTTTCTTTCTTTCTTTGTCATTGTAAATGACTTTTTTGCCAGTCTTAGAACGCACACAAGCTTTTTATGCTTCCCTATCTGGATTTACATATGCTCACAGTGCCCCCCCCCCCATTTTTACCCCTCCCCCCTTCCCGCCCGGCTCTTATTCCCACCCTCTCATCTTCCCACAGCACCCCAAAAGACAAACGAAAATAAAACAAACAAACAAATATGTGAAAGTTCTTACTTGGAATGATTCAAGAGTCTATACTATTAAGACACTGAGTAATGATTGGCCGCTTTCCAGGTCGCTCCGCAGCCTGTTAAATAGCTCAATTAGTGAGCAGCGCGCACTCTCTCTAGTTCTCTCTCCCTCTCCCCTCTCTCTCTATCTCATTGAATTTTGCCAAGTGCATGCTGCATTGTTGGAAAGGGGCAGTGCCAAATTAGCCTAGCAACATCCCTTTATAGCCCTGACGTCTGGGACACCTGAGAGCAGCAGAGAAATCACCGTCCCCAGGCCCTGTGGGGACCACAAGCAGCAGAGTACACTGCGACAGGATGCTTTTTCCTTCTGAAGGGTGGTTAATGAGCAATGTAGGTGAAGGCCCTTGAGAGGCACCTGGGCATCCTGCCCACCCAAATAGAAGACAGCATGGAGATGGCAGCCTGAACTGGAGCCCAGGACCGGAGAGAGGGATGGAAGGAAGGAGAGCCGGTGGGGGAGGGGGAAGAGCATTGGTCTTAAAGCATAAGTTCTGCCAATGCATTTAGGTCTGAATGGTCTTAAGTAAAGCTTGGATCATATTTTTCTTTAAATAATATAAACCCTGGAAAGAAGTAAGTCAAAAATATCAGTGTGATGTAACTTAGCCGTGTGCCTTTAACACCTTTTCCTTCAGGACTTAGCTCTGGTTCCCTCTTCTTGTAGGAGGAGGTTCAAGCACACCCCTCATACATGAAGTGAGCCCTCAGATCTATGCTCTATTTACGTCTATTTGTGGCTCAACCAGACATAAACAGTGTCGGAAGAGAACAAATAAGGAAGCTGCCTTCTATATGGAATACTGTACACAAGCCCGAACTAATACACAATTCCAGAGCTGAAACTAGTTGCAGTGCTCTGAAAATTCATACAGAAAGCAGGACATTCATGTCATAAGGTAAACACATTTAGTCTGTTGTCTGTTTCAGTAACACATTTATTGGTACGGGCTATGTGATACTGATGTATTCATTACATCTTGGCATTTACAATATACAGTATTTCTCTGCTTGACTCATTACAGCCTTCATACCAATTAGGTGAAAGAAAATATTGTTTGCAAAAATACTTTTAGGGGGATTACATTTATCCTAGAATATTATGTATCACAATTTTAGAAACATTAAGTCCCAAAATTTACATATAATTATTATGGTTATACCCTAGAGAAGATATTTAAATGTCTTTACCCTATCTGTTGGGTATGTGTTTCTCTCCAAAGGAGAACCCTGTCAAACAATTAGAATACAGAAATAAGAGGAAATATTCTTGGTTGCTAAATTGGAGAAAAAGTTGCCCCAAGATAAAAATTCTTAATGTAAAATTGTACTTTGATTTGGGTGGTTTATTTTTGCTATGACATTATGGGAATTTTTTTTTTTAATTTTAAGCATAAAATCATACAACTCAATTATCAAGATATTTGCATCTGAGAAAATCAAATACTGAAATTAGACTCGGTGATTTTTATATGGACTTGAATCTGTTTCTTTGTAATTTCTGAGAGTACTTGGAAGTGTTTTGCTATGAATGCTAATGTGCTTTGTGTTTTAAGTAGTGATTCTGCACATGTTGAAACACAGACAAATTTGAGCTGGAGACACAGGCAAAGTACTTTGTTGGAAATCATAAAGGTCCTTCCAAATGAGATCTCCAAATACATCCTTCTTCACATCAAAAGACAATGTACACATAAGTGTCTATCTTCTGGCCGGATATATACATTCATAAAGAAAAAAAGTTCATTTTAATTTCAAAAGAAGGTCCTCACTATCTTAGCACCCACCTCTATTTTTATAGATCAAAGGTGATAACAGATACCTGTATAAGTCACTACTAAAATGCTATATTAAGATAATCTGTCATCCATTTCCATTTTTTTTTTTCCTGGAAAAAAAAGGAAGGAAAATGAGAGAAAGAAAGAAAGCATAATCAAAAGCCTAAATGACAAAGAGTTGACAGTCAGATTCTGTGGTAAATGATTCCAGAGTCGCTGGCCTGCGGAGATGCAGAGGAAGTCCCCAGCAGACCTGATTAATTCCAGTCTCTCCAGCTGCCAGGGGAGCAGAGGGTAAGCAGTTTCGCAGAGAGGAGCCTATTACCACTACTAGGCTGAAATAGATCTAATCAACTCACAGCCGCTCAAAAGAAAACTTTACAGGTTTAGCTCACTAAGGCAGTGCTTTAAATGATGACTACAAAGGACCGTGGGAGTCTGAAAGCATTTAGTCTTTATTGCGGCTCAAGGAAATTTTCTGCTGTGGTTAGGCCATGCTAATTTACTGAACATGACAAAGCCTCCCAGGCTGTGTGACATCATTTGTTTAAAGGCCACAGTGCTCATACTAGAGTATTTCGAATATTACTTTTTTTTTTCTTCAAAAACAGTTAATTTGTTGATATTTCATCGGTGTTTGGGCTAATTACATGCACTATTATAAATGTCTGGACTAACCTACTTTAACATTTAATTTAAACAACAATGCTCTGTAATTTGTCATGGTGCTCACAAAGTGATGAATATTGCAACTTTGTTTTCTAAGCAATCAACATTTTATCCGTGCATCTTAAGAGGAAATTTCTGGCAGGAAAGAGACTCTGAGAAACCCATGCAGTGTTCATATCCCCAGCTTCAGAATTAAACTAAGTTGCATAGCAATTCATATCACAATAATCTGAGAGATTGAGAACGGTAAGAACTAATAAACACTATATCAAACAAAGTTATGGATTTTTAAAAATGTTTCATATTCCATGTTCCTTTTTCATGGAAAATAAACAGAAGAAAATTATTAAGACCAGATTGAAACCAAATAACCCATTTGTCTTTTTTTTTTTTTTTTGAGTTGGGGGAGATGCTTGGAATCTTTGTAAAGATTTGCAGAGGTAAAATCTGCTTTTGTTTAAATAATCAAAATTTGGAAACTCTCCATGAGTAACATGATACATTGTTTAGAATGCTGTGTGTGATAGCAAATACGTACACACACACACTCTCATTAAATATATTGATTACTAATGAATTCAGTGATCACACCACCCAAAACAATTCAAGTCATTAAATTTAAGTTAATAACACATGATCATCTACAAACTGTCGCCTTCAGAATTTTCTTTCTTTCTTTCTTTCTTTCTTTTTTTCTTTTTTTTTCTTTTTTTTTTTTTTTTTTGTGGATGGAAAATACAGAAATACAGAAGAACCCAAAAGATGAACAAGGAGGGAGCAGAGATTAGATAAATGATGGACAGTCTAGAAATTTAATAAATGCTCTGAGCCTCTCTAAAACATCATTCTAAGTGCAGTTCCAGGGTTCAGGGTGGGTGATAGGAGGGGGTGCTTGAAACCCCACAGTTTTAGAAGAAGTGAAATGCAGTTGTATGCTATTTCAAGGAAAATCTCAATATTTCACCAGAGTCTTACTCAGATTTAGAAAGACACCCTTGCCTGGTGAGCATGTGTATAGAACTTATTATAACCATACCTAGTCACATCATTTTTACTGCTCCTTGAATGGCAGCTAAATTATTCATTTACACAAGAGGTCCCAATGATCAGTTTTACCCCTTAAAAAAGAACATTGAGCTATTTATGCCTAGTTTATACTGAGCTCAAGAGGTGACCTAGACTTTCCTTCAGTCAAGAAGTCCAAAATGCATCTTGCAAAGTCTGTCCTGGAAGATGATTTGGAAATGTCTGACTTTCATGAGAACATCACTTTTGGTTCTATTATGTCTTGAACTGTGTCACTGGAGTTCAAGCTGGATTTGTGTTTTAGATCAAAGAACATTTCATTTTCTGAGGTTTTTCATTTTTGCCTCATTCAGGTAATATTAAGCCACTTAAGATGTCCACACTAAGAATCCAGAAGCACCCCTCGATGACATCCAAAGGTCTTGTGACTGTAGAGCTGAACAGATGAGTCCCCTGCACAGCTATGGCTTTCTCACAGTCACAGGACACAGAGGGCTGGATTTCTGTCTGTCTCTTTCAGTGACAGTTGGTTGCTAGTGGCCTCAAATGTGCAAGCAATTAGACAGCTGTATGTATAATTGGTTTGACATGCCTGTTTTGTTCTTCCAGAAAGAAAAACTACCTCTAGAAATTCTAAGGATGCATTTTTAATGATATAAATGACTTTTAAAAATATGTTTTATAAGTCTGCAGTACCTAATAGAGGGCCAAACAAGATAATAAAGTATCAGAAGTGTATGGTACCAGTGGTTGGCTGGATCCTTGAATAGAAAACTACTCTGTTGGGGTCTAGTCATAGTAAACTCAGTCTGCTAGTCTCAGTCTGTTTCAAAGCCTACTGACAACATAATACATATTATTGTTGGGGGGAGGGAGAATTTAGAGCAGGAGGGGTAGGACCAGATAGGGGAAAAACAAAAGATCAATATAAATCTGTTTAGAACACAACTCAAAGCAAATGACCTACAGAAGCTAAATCAGTAGCATCATTTTCACATACAAAGCGGGAGCTTTTGGAATTTCCTTGTATTATTTGGAAAGAAAACCTAAATTATTAATCATCAAAATTTCAAAGTTATATAGCTTTCAGAGTAAGAAAAAAATGGAAATGTATTCATGAAGTGAAAACATTGAAGAAAACAAAGTGAGTTGAATGATGACAGGAGAGCTCAGAATGAAGTTCTTCACCTTTTATTGATCACTTTAAAATGCATAATTTTAGGAAAGATTCGGCTAGGAGCCATCTCTCTTGCATTTATGTTACTGTAGGATTTACTTATTAGGAATCTTTGCTGTGGTGCTCACAGGTTGATTTTACCACTTTAGCCCATGGACAGTGTTCAAGTCATGTAATGTATCACTAATTAATTACATGCATATCCCAGAAAGTCATTAAGGAGAGACCTTCTCAGGACAGCCTCCACGGGACCAAAAAGGAAACATGAATGCTTGCATGGTAGGACCCATCACCAGATACGATGGGGCCCAACTCATCCACACTAGGAAATATCACAGCTTATTTTTTCATCATGCTCTTGCAGAAGAGAAGGATGATTCTAAAACCACCTGGGTTTGTTTTATTATTTGATTTCTTCTGGCAAGACCACAGCAGTATCAGATGTAATTAGCAGTGGAGGCAGGGCTATACTGACAGTTTTGTAGATGACATATAGTCCAAGGGCTGTCCCTTTAGACTGGCTATATCCACATGGTTGGGCTTTGTAATGGAGTTCAATAGAACTTGTGTTTCTTACTATAATTTCTTTGAAAAATCTCTATATATTCTGGTGTTTGTGCTACTGCATATTGTTCTCGTTTTTCTTTAAGTGCCAAATCCTCAACATAGAATAGTAAAGATGTGCTAATTAAACTCAATCCATTTCACATCCATTAATTCAGACTGTGATCTCTCATCAGATTTCATATGTTAAGTAGGATTTAGGGCTGGTCAACAGATGTACACCATTCAGAAATGTGGTGAACAACCAACTCCAATGACCATTCTTGAGTCAGATTTTTTTTTTTTTTTTTTTTTTGTTCCTCTTTCAGATGCTGAGGGATTACATTTCAGTTCGGCAAGACATTTGGCAACAACAGAGAGGATTACATTTTATGGCTCCCATGAGTATATATCAGTTGTAGTTATTTTAATCATTTCCACCACTTAAGTCTTTCCAAAGGCTACTCGTTCTTTGGTTCTGTCATTGATAGGAGCCTTGACAACTGGGTGACAGGAAGCTGGGATAGGTACACCTTCCTTTTCCAGGAAGCTGTCCACATCCCTACCAAAAGCACAAGAAAACAGCACCAACAGTAAATACAGCAGTAAAGCCCTCTGAGGAGTACAGAGGCATAAACATTTTAACTTTTTTGAATGGATAGCTTCAGTGGAAAAGTCTATATAAAACGGTAGGCATTAAACTGATGAACAGTCCCTATTCTGTGTCCCTAGAAATGAATAACAGACTTTACATAAAAGGACTGCTGTAGACGTGGGAAGGAAATGCATCCCCCTCCTCAAAAGACCAATCAACCAAAATACCAAAACCACCAAATGTTAAGAGCCAGCTCTCTTGCTACACCTCTCCAGCGTGAGCAAGAAAGTTTACTGACAAAGGGAAGTTCAGAGCTGAACACAGAATTTTGAGGTTTCTTTTGAAAACTCAATATGGATATGTCCCCAGTGACAGAAAGAATAATGACCGACAGGGAAAAGGTTATGCAAATTATAACTATTCAAAATCAAATTTGAAGTCTAAAGATGTCTGGCCCATCAAAGGGTTCTTCTCTGCCCCCTGGTGGATAGAGAGGCACCTCCATATGTCCACGCATTAGCTGTAAAGTTGGGGGGACTTCAATGGGTTTCTAGCTGGTTTCTGAAGAAGGCTAACTCTGAAATGGCCAAATTTAACCAGTTTTCCTTGTAGTGAATGCTTGGCAATGAAGCAGCTGTTTAGCATGGACAATTCTGTACTTCCTCCATCCTTCAGTAAGTGAAGTGACATTTCTATTGGGACAAGCAGCTCTGTGTATTGTGGTCTTGGGTTATTCTCCACCATATTGATGCGTTTTTCTCTCCATATCAATGTCGTTTCCCTTCTCATCTGCTCAGATCCAAAACAGAAGCTAAAAAGAGAAGGATACTTCAGTCTCACATTTTGTACTTCCCTGAATTTTATTTCCCGCCTCTGGCACCCATTCTTCTAAGCCACACTCCATTTTCTTCTCTGTCCCTCTCTGATGTCCAAGGTAGTGTTTACTGCACTATACTTTCAACAGGTTGCTGACTTTACAGGACAATCAACTTCCTGTTTTCCCTTACTTTTCCAGGTCAAATAAAGTAAGAACAATATGAGAACAAATTAATAAATGCATGATAGTATGGCTCCCAGAGAGATTTCATTTCAATTTTGCCACCCTTATAGAAGTATTTTTTGAGTGTGAGATGCTCTGAAATTTTATAAAATTCTTGCCAAAGGTAAAAATAATATGTAGTGATGACATTCCCTTTTCACAAATGCACATATTGTGGAACCTGTGCCTAGCCACAGGATTTCACAATCTTTTGGGATTGGCAATTCACACAGTGCAAAATCCCATTTGCAGCATAGCCTTCCCCAATCCCATGGGATTCATTGTGAGAACATTTTAATATAATAGTTTTCTTGCAGTTGAGAACTCTAGAATGATAGACCCTTGTCAAAGACAGAAGGACATTAAGTTGAGCTGAGATAATGAATTGGTAGCCTTAAAAAATGGCTTACCTTTTACATTTGAATCATCTCTGAGCATTTCTTACCTGCATTTCTCTGTATTTTTGCCATTTCCGCTATTAGAAGACCACAGGAATACGATTTTGGATTGTTACCATATCCATCTAATTCTTTTGGAGGGAAGATCTGGAATCTACTGCTTTAAAGAAGAATTCACATGCCTCTCTTTCCATGCCCTATTCTAGGAAATCCTCCTCATTTCCTCCAGCCTGTGACAACACAATGCTTTCTGAACATTGGCCCCCTTTCTGCAGATACCTCTTTTCATCTGTCGGTTTGAAGACAGATCAATGTTCTATTTTAATCTATGCACCCCACCCCCCACTCTTTCTTTCTTTCTTTCTTTCTTTCTTTCTTTCTTTCTTTCTTTCTTTCTTTCTTTCTTTCTTCCTTCCTTCCTTCTTTCTTTCTTTTCATTTTTAGTCTCAGAAGTATCAAGTTCACAGGAAAATGATTCTTTCAAAAAATGATTTGTATGTTTTCAGGAACAAATACCAGACGGGGTTCCTTATGTTTGCCTTCAACAGAGAGTTCACACTTCAAAATGTCCAGTGATCTCCTAAAACGGAGCAGACCATGAGTGTCAGCGTAATCATTGGCTGAGTATCGATGACGATGACATGCCAACACTGATGCTGCGTGGACTTGAGGAACAAGAGATGCCCCGGAGAGCACAGGAAACCTCCTTGAGGCTGAGCTCGATTCCTCCCCAACTGAGAAGCCAGGCTGAGGGTCACAGATCACTCTTAGAGCATCAACGCTTTGAGTGTCCAACTTCTCATTTAAAGGAGGAGAGATCTCGGCTCTGTGTTTCTGGGGTTTCCATGTGAACTCTTTGGAGAGAAGCCTGCCCGCTGTCACTCTCAGGCGCTGTAGTTTGCCTTGACCTTCTCAAGCCCTGTCACCATCACCCAAACTACGTCTTGGGTTTTTACAAAGCCAGAAGTCCTATACCAAAACAACAGGATGTTTCTCCTTAAAAATTCTTTAGACCTCAAAATTAGAACACGCTTCCGGTGGGAGCAATCATTTAATGAAACAAAAAAAACTATCACTTCATATAAACATAAGAAGGGGAAGTGAGCCTCTGGATCTTTCTCCTTTGGGTGAACAGAGTACTGACTTTTCAACCTTCACGCCTCCTCATTTGAATTCAGTCACTGACACTGGAAAGAAAAAAAGGAAAAAAAATGAGGAATAAGCCTGAGCCTATTACTAATTGAGCAAAAAGTCACCAAATTTAGTAATTTGTGAATTGCCCGATTTTTTTTTTTTTTTTGGCAGATCAATTGTGTCCTCATCTCCAATATACATTTAAGAATGAAACTTAAATTAGCTCCTTAAAGTGGTCTTGTGACTTTAATTATTCACAAAGTACACAAATTTAATGAGTTTTTAAATATTAAAACTCTTCTCTATTGTCACTATGGTGAGCTCTTAATTTACAGAGCAATTAAGTCAGGACCCTCATTTATCAGGACATGTGCGTTTGTTGAAAACGTAGTCAGTTTTTATTAATTGATGCTATAGAAAGACTGAGGTGAAATTAATGTGAGTCTTCAGAGGTCGTGCCGGTGGTGGTGGGGAGCTAGCACCGAGCAAGTCGGGAGATAAATAAGTAACTGCCATTCTGGATTCCTCCTGAGATTGCTGAAATATTAAGTGGCACAATGGTTACCGTTCTCAGCCAAAATGCTTGCAAGAAAATGCCCCCTGAGTTTTTCTCTGGCAAACATCTGTCATGGGTAGTAGCTGAGAAATAGGGAAACTTCAAAGCGGTACTTTCTGATTATTAGCAGAGTGTAGAGTGTAATGTTCTTACATTTTAATGCAAACCAAGTGTTGATGAGCTGAAAGGGTAGAATTAAAAAGTAGCCCAAATTTCCTTTGTTCTTCAGGATGGGGCTGACAAGAACAGTCCAGTCAGTGCTTATCACTTTGTGAGCCACAGGGATTTCGAGCTCCTGGATGCTGGGGAAAGGGGGGGGGGGATGGGACTGGGCTAGTGTCCTCCTAAAATGGCTCTTCCAATTGTCTGATGTCCCCTGTCCACACTTCTTTTTTTTTTTTTTTTTTTTTTTTGCAATTGGACAACAGAGTTGTCTCCTTTATTGTCCACACATTTTTGATGGCAATGATCTTGTTCAAGGAAGTGGTTACAAAAGAGCAAGGCCAATTCTTTTGGTGTGTATCTGAGCACTTGCCTACAGACACAACTCTCTAGAAAAAGTTTGCGGTGAAGGTGGAAGAAGGAGGTCATTTCCTGTTTTGGAATATAAACAGGGAGCTAAAAATATCTGAAGCCAGAAGTGCAACTTTTGTACATGAAGTAACTACATTTTTAATTGAATTGGCAATAGGTAGGTTGGGTCTGACTTTTTTGCTATGTTCATTGGGATAGATTTACTAGTTGACAATCGCCAAGCATTCTTTCATGCAGTAACTGTACAATCCATCCTGAAAAAACACACCAAAAAATACACAACCAAAAAACTCAACCTAAAAGAAATACTTCCTCCTGCGTACAAAATAGAATACTACCATCCTTACTGAAGTTTGATTGCTACCATTTCTAATTTCAAGCCTGCAAACAGGTTGTCCTAGCCATTTCCTTCAGGAAAGGTTAAAGTGACAGCCAGGCATCTCGCTCCAGCTCCCTGGCAGGTTAGACTTGTGGCCTCTTGAGTGCCCAAAAGTTTGCTGGGACCATGCCAAGTGGTCCCCTGTAACCAGGAGTTTGTTAATGCACTCCCATTCCTCATTCAGACAAGCAAGAGAGGAAGAAGAAGAAGAAGAAGAAGAAGAAGAAGAAGAAGAAGAAGAAGAAGAAGAAGAAGAAGAAGAAGAAGAAGAAGAAGAAGAAGAAGAAGAAGAAGAAGAAATAGCAGTAGGCAATGAGAACTGTCTTCTGAAAATGCTCGGTAATAAATTGTTCTTTCAGTGGTGCAGAAGGTGGATTTTTCTTTCTTTTGCTTCTTTCCTCCTTTGCTGGGGAGCACCAATGGGAGGCTGGCTTTCCCACCTGGCCCTGGCTGCCTATGCCCATAAATTTGCCTATGCAATGCCTGTTTACGGGTGGCTGATGGAACATGGAGACGGTGCATTTTGTAAACGCTGGGTAGATAATCATGGTAATTGATGTTTGGAGCTGTGAGCTCCTAGGAGCACAGGGTCTCTTTCTCCCAGTGAGGCCCTGCTCTCTGTTATCAGTCCAGCCCATAATTAAATATCACTCTTTTACAATATGTTTCAGGCTCCTTAATGAGTCTGAAGCAGAAATAGTCACCTCTTTCCCCTCTGAGCTTTATTTGCTTGTTATTAAACAATGTTATTGAGCTGCCTTTTTCCCTGTGTTGCCAAACCCGCATCGTTTCCGTTTTATAATTGCACAATTAGAGCCAAGGCTTTGCTTTCATACATCAGCAGGCCCTGCGTGTGCGTGCGTGTGTTTATGTGTGTGCAGAACAGGAAAGGGGAAAAGAGAAGGAAGAAATCAGGTGTTCATATAGACGACTCGAATGCATCTTATTTTCATTAACTGCCAGATTTTGCAAAATGGGAAGCGATTTATCATAAGGCATTTTCTTCTATCAGCCACCTCCACCCACCAACACGGTGACTTTCGCCGTGACCTTGCGCTGTGCAGCCGAGGGTCCAATTTGCTCATTGTTACTGGCTTGCATAATCCTGTGCCCCTCCCCCACCGCCTTTTTTTTTTCCCTCCCCCAAGCAAAATCCAGTCATTTATATTCTGATGCTAAACGGTATTCTTTTGCCCCCAAAGCTGGCAAGCTGCGGAACACCAGTAATTCCTCCTAACGAATTTCCAGAGCGCCCCTCCTCTTACACGCGCGCCCTCCCTCTAGCACACACACACACACTCCCCCACGCACACACTCACAGGCACTCTCCCTCCCCCCCCCACCCCCCCACCCCCCAGGAAGCTGCTCTAAGCAGTGTATTAAGTAGCTGAAGAAAATCCATTCACATTCTGCTGTGTGGCTTTCTTCTCAAGTCATGAACCCATCACAGACTTTTTCTCGCTGTAGGTTGCCACGGTGAAGATTTACAATGCCAGTTATTCATACATCTGCCTTCTCTCCCCCCACACCCCCCGCCCCTTATTCTTAAATCCCTTGGGCGAGGGCAACCTTGATACTGAGACTCGTAAAATTCACGCAGGCTTATCATCCTTGGTGAAGGCTCCAGACCTGCGCTGTGCAGCATTCTTCCTGCCCACCGGCGCGATGGTGGGTGCGTGGGTCGGGACTTTAATTTCTAACCAAGGTGTTGGGAGAGAGAAGGTGGAGAAATATCAATAGCAGAAACATAATAGAAAACTTATATGTATATATATGTGTGTGTCTATTTTAAAGAAAAGAAATATATTTTACTAATCATTTATTAATTTTTAAAATTACATTTGGGTCTCTGGTGGCTAGTATTCAATTGATGCTGGAATGTTAAATAAAAAGTTAACTTAGTCTGAAAACAAGAATATTAGAAAGTCCACTCACAATGTTCAAGTGTTAATCCAGAAGCAGCAGAGGCCCCCTGCTCACTCCATATCAAAGAACTGTAGGCACAAACCTCGGGATCTTTGAAAATGTGTATTAGATGGCCATTGTTTTCCTTATTTTCCTTACTTCATTGTTTCTTCTTCTCTTGGTTATTGCTAAGTTCATTATTCTTAAAGAATGTGCAGAAGATGGGAAAACATTTACAATAGTAAAAATGAATATTTTAATGAAGTCATTGAAATTCTCCCCCAAATCAAAAAATTAATTACTTCTGTGGTAACATAACTGAGAACTACGTTCTAATCATGATAGAAAACTGTTTTAATCATTTTTATTTTAAAAAAATCAACAAAGAACAACTTAACATTGTTAGAAAATAAAAGTTTAGAACTTGGCAAGTGATCATCTGGAACCCTTTTCCAAAAGTTTACAAAACTATTGTTAACTGGATTGAAACACAATTCTGTCTCAGAATCATAGAGATTTTATTTATTTTTTCATTTGTTAATTTCAAAAACAAAACAATTTGGTCTCCCTGGTACAGTGGTTCCCCTTGTCTGCAGTTTTGTTTTCTGTGGTTTAAGTTATCCATGGTCAACAATGATTCAAAAGTATTGAATAGAAAATTCCAGAAATAATTTGTAACTTTTAAATTTTCCCCTTCTGAGTAGCACAATAAAATTCACACTATTCTCCTCCCTCCCATTCAGAACATGAACCATCCCCCTTGTCCAGTGCATCCATGCTGTATACATTACCCATCCATTAGTAGGTCAACTGTCCAGGTACAATAGTGCTTGCATTCAAATAACCCTTATTTTATACAGTAGCTGCGTCAAAATGCAAGACTAGTGATACTGGAAATTTTATAACTGTGTATTATTATATTTTTTATTTTATGTTATAGTTATTAATCTCTTACTCTGCCCAATTTCTAAATTCTAACATAGACATGTACATATAGGAAAAAAAAAACAAAAAAATAGTATATAAAGAGTTTGATGCTGTCCTCAGTTTCAGGCATCTACTAGGTGTCTTAGAATATAACCTTCTAAGATAAGGAGAGACTACCGCGTTCTTAAGTTCTTCACTTTTGCTGGTGGTTTGTAAGTCCAGGGATCTGTTGCATCAGTTTTTCCTTTATAGGCACCTTTTCTCCACCTGGAGCCTGACTGCATTTGCTGCTCTTTACTGTGGGTGCTCTACAGGCCAAGCTAGTGCCTGATGCATTGAGCCCAGTGGGACTTGGCAGTTAGAGGATTTATGGCAGGTGAATAAGCCCATGCACCCCTGCTGTGCTGACATCAATGCAAATCCAGGGGCCACACTCTGATTTAATTGGAAGCATCAGTGGGTGTGCCCCAGGTTACCTTTCAAATGGAGTTCAGCTTTGAGAGAAACTATACATTTTTACTTTTCTTCCAGGAGTACAAGAAGGTGTTAGAAAGAAATCCAATTTTAGGAGGGGGCCCTGTCTTCTATTAACTTGTGTGACCTTGAGCCTGTGACCACTGGAGCCTTGGTTTCCCCGTCTATAAAATGTGGACATTGTACTATCATATCTGTAAGGAGCTTTTCTCATCTCACATGAGCTAATCATGATCAAGTATAGCCAAGAACTAGTTTAATATAAAAGTTTTCCTCCTCTAACTCAGGGCACATTTGTCATGGTCAGTGTCCCCACCATGTAGGTCAGGCAAGCTCCTCCTTTCCCAGTGTGCTGGTCTCTGCCTGCACTTTAGGGCACTGATATTTGGCAAATTGCCACAGTGAGCATCAAGGTATTCTGTTGGCTGAGAACATCCTGAAACACAAGGTCTTGATCAATATTCCAGAGAAAACTGGGAAATAATTCACATAGTAACATTGGCTATACTTTTTGAGACCATATGACTAGAGCTAGGATGAGAGAGATGTAGTAAAAGTGGCACTGGCTTGGCACGGAGGTGAACTCTTCATTCCCAGTGACTTGGGAGACTGAGGCAAGCCAGCCTCAGCAACTTAGTGGGACCCTGTCTCGAATAAAATATAAAAATGTCTGGGAGTGGGATTCCTGGTTTCCAGGTCCCCTTCTCCCTCTGGGGGAAGTCTTTCACTATCCTTTCGATAAAGCTGTCCACTTTCCACTCTAAAAAAAAAAAAGTCTGGGAGTAGGTATAACTCAATGGTAGAGCACACCTAGATTTGATCCCCATAACACCAAACAATAAATAAAAGAAATAATTTCTTTTGTATTTCATTTTATTTGATGTTGTTATATTTCTCCTTTCTGGACTAATGCCTTTTTATTTAGGTGGAAATTTTTTTTCCCATACCTCTGTGTCCACTCCTCATGGCTCATGGGCATCATCAGGCTCCCAGCTTAAGGGCATACTCAACCATCTGCACTGGCCCTTATGAACCCCCAGAAGACATCTTTCAGCCTCACCTCCTCTTAGGAAAATATCAGCCCCACATCTTACCAGAGGAAGAAAAAGTGGACCAATAAAACTTCAAAAATAATCTATGACTACTTACAAATAAAAGGTCAAATTTTAGCCGGGCGCGGTGGCGCACGCCTGTAATCCCAGCACTTTGGGAGGCTGAGGCAGGAGGATCGCGAGTTCAAAGCCAGCCTCAGCAATGGCGAGGCACTTAGCAACTCAGTGAAACCCTGTCTCTAAATAAAATTACAAAAAAGGGCTGGGGATGTGGCCCAGTGGTCGAGTGCCCCTGAGTTCAATCCCCGGCACCACAAAAAAAAAAAAAAAAAAAAAAAAGTCAAATTTTATAATAGACAACTTCATTCCCCTTTCTTATTGACTAGGGTCCTAGATCTGGTGAATAAATATACCAGCAAACCATCATACCCATCTGAGACCCAGTTTTCCCATGTAACAATCAACTAAGAATAATAATTCCCAGTAAACTTCTCAAGATTCTGAGGGCCAAGTACATCCATGGATAGATTCTAGAAATATTCTGGAATATACTATGTTGATAAATTACTACCAAAACTTATTGTTATTAATCTATTGATGACTAGCATGATAGACATGATGGCTTTCCAACAGTTTTGATCATGACCTATAGAAATGCATTCTATGGCTGGGCGCGGTGGCGCATGCCTGTAATCCCAGCACTTTGGGAGGCTGAGGCAGGTGTATCGCGAGTTCAAAGCCAACCTCAGCAATGGCGAGGCACTTAGCAACTCAGTGAGACCCTGTCTCTAATAAAATACAAAAAAGGGCTGGGGATGTGACCCAGTGGACGAGTGCCACTGAGTTCAATCCCCGGTACCCCCCCGCCCAAAAAAAAAGAAATGCATTCTATGTAGCATGCCAGGACATACCTATAGGAATCATAGCTGATACAGAAGTTTCATAAAGCAAAACACCTTTGTCATCTGTGAAACATTCTGTTACTTTAGATCCTGTAGATAGAAATTTTTCATAACCCTATTGGTTCTAGGCTGCAGTTTGAAAAACCTAGATGGAGACCATCAGGAGCCAATGCTTAAGTTAAGCCAATGCTTAAGTTAAGTTCGGGAGCCAAAATTTAAGCCTCTGCTTAAGTTAGGAGAGTTCCCACAGACCTTCCTCCTGGGTTAGAGCTAGGGGTACAGTTAGCTTAAAAAATGGAAAAGGGCAGGATTTCAATTCCAGGCCTAGAGACCTAATTAGTTTTGGAGGCTGGGGAAGGACAGTGGGCTAAGGTATCAAAAGACATTGTATAAGACTGTGAAATAAATGTTGGTATAACGTGAACTGTAGAGGGCATTTCCAATCTGCCTAGACACAGGTCAGATGCAGCCCGCAATGTAAAGGAGAGCTGGAAAGGAAAGGAATCATAGTCCAAAGAGAATTTTATTATTTCTAAAGGAAGAGAGCAGTGGAATAGGTTTTATCAAGACCTGCCCATTATGTAGCTCTGCAAATGAACATCAATTGAGGACTCTAGGGACACAATATTTCTGACTCGGCTACAAATTCTAAAAAACATCTTAATCCATCCCCAAACGTTCACCTTTATCACAAATTGCAGGAACTGATAAACAGGAACCTAAGCTAGGAGAAGATCTGCAGAAGTTTCCCCTCCGCATCCCAGTTGCTTTCATTTCTATTGTCCAAGAAGACACGGCCAACAGGCATGTGCCAGAGCATTTTAGAGCTCCCGGAAGGTCTTTCCTGCTGGCCAGTTCACTGATCAGTCTTATTCTAAGTCTTTAAGGACATCATAGTCTACTCAGCTAACAGGGTTGAGATTAAATTTATTCTTTTTGAATGACTTTATGACATTTGCCAGTCAATGGATAGATTAGGAGACTATCATGCATGAGTGAAATAAGCCACTTCCAAAAAGCCAAATGTCAAATGTTTTCCCTGATATGTGGAAATTAACCCACAATAAAGGAGGGGGAGAGTAGAAGCACAGTAGATTAGACATTGGGGAGTTGGGGGAAGGGAGGGGAGATAGGAATAGGAAAGACAGTAGAATGAATCTGACATAGTTTCCCAGGTACATATGTGAATACACCACGGTGAATCCTACCATCATGTACATCCACAAGAAGGGGTTCTTAACTAGACTGAGATATATTCCATGCTAGTATAATTATATCAAATAGATTTTACTGTCATATATAGCTAAAAGAGCCAATAAATAAAAAAGAAATTCATTCTTCTTCTTCAATTTCATATCAAAGATAACCATTTGGAACTGCCAAGAAACAAAAACAAACAAAAAAAAGATAACTAAAAACACAAGTTCTGTCCACTTGTTCAGTTGTTCAGAGCTTGTGTCTTCAGTTCATAGGTGCACATTTTATGCTTAATGCCGTATCCTCTATGCCCTTGACTTTTTCTAGTAAGCATATTACATTGAATTCTTTTCATCAATGTAATATAGGCCAATAGAGCAAAATAATAAGAAATCAAATATTTTTCTCTTTTTGCTAATACTTTTTCTCCCCAGAACATGCATGCATGTGTGCGTGCACGCGCACACACACACACACACACACACACACACACACACACACTGATTGATATTGGCCATTTTTAGAGTAAATAATTGAATTTCAACAGGAAGAAAAATATTTTATTACAAAGCATTTTGTAAGTACATAATGTGCAGCTTGCTATGATCCATTTGTCTTTCTCTCCATTTGTTTTTAGTTTTAATAGCTCTTTTTTAAACAGCACAAATAGTGAATATTTTGAAATGTCTCATGATTTCAAGGAATTTGCAAAATAACTTTACTGAAATCACTTTTTATATTCTTCCTCTGAGGCATGCCTTGCTGATGACATGGTGTGGTTACATTAGCAACCCAGGTTACTGACTAATAGGACCAGAGACCTACTGACATTTCATTCCATATGTATGGACCAGGGTAAGACTCCTTCCTTTCCCATTCAGTCGGACAAACAACAGCCTCACCATGGCCAAATGACCTAAAGGAGATGAAGACATAGGTCTCTGGAGAAATCACACCTTATTATCTGCTTTACCTGTTCCCTTTTGTACTGCATTGCTACCTTCAAAGTCAAAATGTCTTTTCCACCCAGTTCCCAAGCTTGTGACACTCTTAAGACAGTGGGTGAAGCACTCAAAAAGGAGCATCTCTGCCACAGAGACACAACTTCAGAGCAGCGCAGGCTCAACCAAAGACCTTGGCCAAGTGCACCAGGAAGCACCGAGATGAGGCTGCACCTGACCTTCAGACTTGTACCAGTTTTCATCATCTTAGGGCCAGGGTCTTCCTGCCAGTTGTCCCTGGGTGGGAGTAACTGATGGCCGAAGTCTTTTCTCTGTCCCAAACAGTCTCCTCCAGTTAAATCTCCTCATTGTCTTCATGCTTCTCCTGCCCAACTGATCTTCAGGGAATCTCCCTTTATGAATATTCAGAGAGGAAAGGAAACAGGTTTGGTGGGTGGGGTCAGGATGCACAGAGATCCGTTGACAGAGGTCTCAGTGGGTGGGTATCCATGATTTAATGTCACAAAGGGATACAGGGCTGACCATGTGTGAATGGGATACCCACCCTATAGGGCTGACAGAGTCCAGAGTCTCTAGACAAAAACGCCTGTTTACAATATTGTGGGGGAGGAGAGAGCAGGAAACATTTCAGTTTGTGGGGTCCTATCTACGTTGAAGCAAGATCCATTTTGGCCAACACTGTAGGATTCTGGGCCGGATTCCAGGTAGCAACCTAGACATAAATAATCTCCACCAAATATGTACAAGCCGAGCTTCCGTGCAGTGAGGCCCTGATGGGACAAGGCCTTGATGCTCTCAGAGCACAGACATGGTTCACAAAGTTCTCTACTGCAATACCAGGCTGCATTTCTCCCTAGTACCTCCACATCCATGGTCTATTCGTTTTGCCCAAAATTTAGCTCCTTGTTGCCTTAACCATCTTGTGTGGATTTCTCATCCTTTAATGCCCAGACCTTTTACTGGACCCAAACTTTTGCATGTGTTTTTTTAACCAGGATGATAATCTGAAGACAGATGCCTTGGACATTGGAGATGGCTTTCTTAGGCCAAACTCTGTGGACTTGACTTCTACTACAGTACCCATTTATCCCATGACCACCAGGATACTGCCTTCTCTGACTTTAAAACTCAGGCGCTTTCTCTGCAAGCCTCCAAAGGCCCCCTCCTCTGTCTTCTCCTAGCTCCATTAACAGCATGAATGACAGTGCTCTCTCTCAAAAAGCAGGTTTATGTGAGAGCGTTAATCAATAATTTAATGGAAGATAGAAACTTGATAATAAAATACATGCATTTAAAAATGATACGTATGATAAATATTTTAACTGCCTAAAGTTTTGTTGTTGTTGTTATTTTTGTTATTTTTGCTCTTGGAAATGAAATAAATGGACCAATATATGGTGGTGTTACAGAATTCCCAGGAAAGGCTTTGAGGAAATCTGTTTTCGTGTTTGAAGAAATAGCATTGAATAATTGAATTTGTGTTGATATATAGTCCTTTGGGATTTTGCAATTTAAACTTCCTCCATGTCTTCTATCCATGCCCATCTCCTTTCTAGTGGTGTCTTTGTCAAGAGAAGGTAGTGTTGGAGGCTCTCTATCAGGAGGAATGGGCCAGGAATTCTTTGTTTTGGAGGGCTCTTTATCTCAATGGGTGCTCTCCTATCTAAAGGCAGGCATCAGTGGGATCAGAGCTGGCAGTTGTAGCCATGGTCCACAATACTAGTAAGATTCTCAAGTGTGAAATGAGCATAGTCTTCCATTAGGATTGTCCTTTTCAGGCCAAGAACCTCACAACGGCTATTTCAAAAACTCTTGGCACATTCTGTTAAGAATCAGGACTGTGCTGTTTATTCTGCTCACCATATTATTGATATGGGAAGCACAAACTTTTTTTCCCATGTGTAGCCTTCCGTTTGCCTTTTTGTGCAATGAGAATCATAATATTTAACCCATTTCATTCTTTTAGAAGGAAGTTCAGAAGTTCTGTACCTCTTCATTATCTTCGGGTTTGTTTTCTATTTGAACTTCATGTCTGTTCCTCCTGGAGCCAAATTTACAGAGGGAGGATGAAGTTCTCTGAAGTGCAGGGACTTACCCAAGGGTGGCACCACCCTATCTGTCACAGCAGCACCTTCAGGCTTTTGATTGTCAGCTCAGTATTTTTCTCCTGAATCATTTCCAGTTCCTATCCTATTTTATTGTTGGTGTTTTAATTTATGGAGCGTATGTACAAAGCTCTGAGGAGTTTAAATCCGCCCGTTCAAAGATTAAAGAAAACCCAATTTTTTCCCTTCCTTTGACTTTCTTTTTTCTTTGTGTTTTTGTGTTCCAAAATGGTTATACACACCAGCAATGCATTCTATCTTTGTTTCCCAAGGCACATAAGTGCCTTTCATAAGTGTAAGTTTTAAAAATAGTTTTGCTAAGAAAGATGGATCAGGAACACCATTTATAAATGAAGAAACTGAGGAAGAGGGAAAGCAAGCAATTCACTCAGAGACCTTCATGACTAAGCACAAGCTCACTTGGACTTTGGAACTTAATTTATTCCCGAGAAGGGCCAAGTTCCAGACTATGCAACTTACACATAAAAAAGCAACCCAAACAAGACTACTTTCCTGAATTTTAAATAGAAGACTTAAATTGCTTGCAAGTAAAGCACAAAATCTCAAGTTTTACTGTGCAAAATCCTATAATAAAGGAGCACAGATGGACAAATAAGAAAGAAGTGATGTATTGAATGAGAACAAAATGCCTCACCTGTTTACAATATCAATATTACATTGTAGGATGCTTTGTGCATAGCATGAGATAATAAAATGCTTCTGTGTATATGCTTCCTAGTCTGCATTAACAACATATAATCAATATATAATTGTGAACATCTTCTTTTGTGTGTTTTAAGTTAAATCATAATTAAAAACAAAGACTATCCTGGTTCACCCATGATCCTGAGAAAAATGTTTCCTAAATGACAAAAATCTTCACGAACCAATCATAATCGGAGTTTATGTTTTCATCTTACATTACAGTATCCCAAATGCTTTGCTTTGTGGTATATTTGTTCATAATATGCATGCTGGGTTATATTTTTCATTCCATAATATTCTATTGCCCGATCAAATATGGGTCACATTTTGCCAGAACAAGATACCTGGAGGCTCCCCAAGAAGGGGCCTCATAGGTTAAAATCCTAGTGATTGTTAGAGGGTTACAGCAATCTAAAAAAAATTCTTAAAAAAAGCAATAGAAATAATAAAGGTACATAAACCAGAGGCCCAGTCAAGTGAGCAAAGAGGAACACAGGATGAAAGAGGAAGGTCCCCAGCATAGAAGAATGATGGTGGGATCATTGTCGAAGGTCCTGGGTCAGCAGGTGAAAACAGGGTTGGAAGCTGGCTAGAGTATGACTGCAATGAGGCAGTGAGATTGAATTTATGTCCAATAATTAGAATCCGCCATAGGGTAGTTTTGCTGTCTAGTTTGCAGTAGATATTGGTCATGTTGGGGTTTGGGATATTTAGGTTGAACTCTGCCGCAGCATGTGGGTATGCTTGTGAATGTATTACAAATCTCAATGAAAACAACTTTGGACATTTAACTAAACAGTAAAATGGTAAAAAGTTTCAAGGACTCTTAAAGTTGCAAACATTGCAACAAGAAGATAAATGACCCCCAAATAGCTGTGTTATTATTTACATACAAAGCAACCTTTAGATTTCCATTGCTAACTTGTTAGGTTTCACTTTACACAATTCCGGATTCTCAGAGTTGTTTTATAAAAATCATATAATCACAGAAAAAAAAAAACAGTTTTAAAAAATAGAAACTAAGTAGTACAAAAAGACAAACATTTTCCAAAGCATCGTATAGAAAGAAAAATGGCTTACAACAGGGTGACTATTTAGAATGAATATGAAAGAAAATTCTGAGTTTGTATGTTTGGGTCCTATTTTTGCATCTATTCTCCCTAAAAGTAAAGGAAGAAACGAAAGATGTTTTTAACACTGATCCATCTGTAAATTAAAAGATGCGGAATTTTAACAGAATTTCATACCACATTATGGCTTAGAATGAACTAAATAGATTTATAGGTATATTTCCCCAAATAAATTATTTAAGCAATATTAGAAATAGAAAGATTCTCTATCAAGAATTCTTTTCTCCAGAAAGATGTGGGTGAATTAACGCCATAAGCTTGAAATGGTAATTTTATGTTAATCATCTACATTTTAAAGTGCATCAATACTTTTGTGCATGGAATATGTGTTCTTGTGTGTGTGTGTGTGTGTGTGTGTGTGTGTGTTGTGTATTTGTGTGTGTGTATGTTTGTGTATGTGTGTCTGTATGAATGTGCAGATTAATTGTGGGACTACATTTCATACACAGGCTGGGTTCATCTTAGCAAATTCCAAATGAAGAAATAAATGTCCTTGACATTCCATTTAATAGACAGTGGGTGGCACCATCTTAAGGAACAGATGATGTGAGTTTGCATTTGGCACTATTTTCTTTATTTGGGCTACAAACTCTATCCAAATTGTGAAGGACTTTCCACATTAGTAATTAATAGGGCCCCATTATGCTAACTATCATCCAACTTAGGACATCTTAGAGGAAAGATAAGAGATGAATAATTTGAAGTAATTTTCTTGTAATCATGCCAATCACTTGAGCAAAGTAGTTATTAAAGGAAACAGTATTATGATGAATTATAGGACATCTAACATTGAATACCTTTTCTTATCAGCTGCTTATAGTTTCTGCTGCTTAAAAAAAGGCAAACAAGTAGAAGTCTCTTCCCAGTAACACTCTTCTTACTGTAAATAATAGTTTGTTTAGTAAACCCTGAATTTTAATGAGGCTTGAGAGACAGAATTTACCTTGGTTTCTGCTCATCTCCTTGAAAAGAGCCGAAGTTCATGGGCTTTACCACCCCTGGCAAGGTGGCTCTAACAAGCTCGAGTCACCTTTGATGACAAGGGATTCTTCCAGTTCAGATTTGCTGAAGTGATTAGACATTATTTATCTAATTAAATGTTCAAAACACATCATTATTGAAAGGAATAAATTTAGTACATTTGTCGAGCAGTGT
Source organism: Tamias sibiricus (assembly GCA_025594165.1). Taxonomy (NCBI): domain Eukaryota; kingdom Metazoa; phylum Chordata; class Mammalia; order Rodentia; family Sciuridae; genus Tamias; species Tamias sibiricus. Next base: position 19,968,371 of record CM046670.1, read on the forward strand.
TAACTGAAATGTAACTGCACATCATTTGACTTTTTAACATTTTATTATATCTATTAAGTCTTTCTGTGCTTAATTAAATCAACTTATTTTTTACAGTTAATTTAACGTGATTTCGTTTTCGTTACAGAGTCTGAATCAGATATTATGGAGAAAGCCAACTGTATACACGAATTAAGCTTTGAGTCCTCAGATGTTCTCTTGCATTTCATTCAAGTCTGGCAGTTTGTGGGGATGACCATGCTTTCAAGTGGATGTTATTTTTTATGCAGCGGAAGGCTTACCCTTCATCTTTATTATTATTATTTTTTTAAGTGCAACCAGCTTTAATGCTCCAGATTCATCAGATTTGTATGATTTGTATCTGAGATCACAGCCAGCATTTGGAGGGAATGACCTTTGTGGTGCCTAGACTAAATAAATAAATAAATAAGATGAAGAATGTGAAAGTACAAGCATTCGTTGCTACCCCCCTGAGAGCAGTACTTCATTAATTGTCCCTAAAGACTCACACTGCATTTCCCGAGAAGGAGCAAAGTATTGGAGCAGCAATGTCCAGGGGATGGTTTCCCTGGAGGAAGTTGTTTCATTATTGTTAGCATGTTCAGATGATCAGTATGTAGCAGTATTCTTCTCAAGAACCCCAAACCACAAAATGGGGATGAGAGGAGGAGCCAGACCCAAGCCACAAATGTTTGGTGTCAATCAACTGCCGTGAATTGTAAGACACCAGGATGAAGGCAGCGATTTGGTACATTCAAATCTACCCTGAAAAGTGTTAAAATGGAGATTGGGACTGAGAACAAATGAAGCAGGGACATTCAAAGGTTGCAAGTGGTGGTGGTGGAAAATTCTAATTAGACATTTACGTCAGCTTGCAAAGCTCCTATTTTCCCCAAATGTTGGAGTGTTTCATATTCTGTCAGGCTTCCATTGAAAGCTCTAAAATGGAAGGATTTTGAAACTCCCTTGGGACTCTGAGGATGGTGAGTTTAAAGGTGGTCACAAAGGCATTTGCTCGAGGTTGGCTATCTCACCACAGAGAATGCACTGGAAAAGAAAAAGCAAGTGAATTATGTGTGCCTATGCATTGCCCCCCACACCCCTCCAGGGGCCTGGGCGGTTTATCAGAAATGCCTGGCTCCCTTGGCTCCAGGTGCGCATTTCTGGCTACTCCATGGCCACTTGGACTGGCTTTGATTCCCCGGGGTAAGCGTTCATGATCACAAATTTGGCCAAAAGATTTTTTCATTACCCTCAAACATTTCCTTTCACCTCCAACCTCTAGGCAGGGCCCTAGCTTTCCCTTTGGAGCGGGGAATATAAAGACGTGGGGCCATCAGGCTGACCCGGAGGGCCCTCCTGTCAATCACGGCCTCGCTGTCGCTGCTCCCTTTCACACCAGGCAGCTGGACCCATCGCTGTCAACCAGGTAACAACCCCTAGACAATAGAGGCCTGAAAGCCTGGTCTAGACACTCTTTTAGCCACTTATTTGCTGCTCTTGGCAGCTGTTGAAGCATAAATAAGCAGTTTGTAATCAGAAAGCTGACATCATCGCAGCTCGGCTGAGAGGGGAGATTGTTCCTGAGCACTGAGCGGGGTTTTTGTGTGTGTGTGACAACAGATTCTGGGGTGGGGATGCAGATTTGTGCCATGCTAAGCTGGTCTTTCTTTGATTTACAGAAGACAATTGGATCAGGTCCCCAGCTCCAGGGTGCACCAGAGTTATTTTTCCATGTTCCATTCCTGATGGGCAATAACATCAAATAATAAACTGGGAGGAAGCAGGGCGTGGGGTGGGCCTGGGAGCAGAGACAGCAGGGTGGGTGGAAAGTTTGGGTGTGGGGCTTTTTCTGCGTGGTGGGGTGTACCTCTCCTCTGCCTCTTGAAAGTGGCTCCATGGTGTGGTTTTGGTTTTGGTGACAGGCACCGAGGGGAGGTTTGGTACTAGATGGGTAAGTATGAACACCCTCAAAAAATGGATAATTTCATAAAAGGCAACAGAGAAACGGGTGTATGTATTCCTGCTTCTTGTGTGTGCACGTTTCAAGATCAAGTTTGCCATTCAAAGTGATTGGCAGTTCTTCTCCTGAAAGACAGTAGACAGGAGCCGTCGCCAGAAACTTGACTCTCCGTCACCTCTGCAGCTGACTAGAACCTCCCCTAGGTTTTCTTTTTTCTTTTACTTTCTTTTTTTCTCCCCAAGACTAGCTTTGTTATTGGAAGGAGCAGAGATGGCAGACGTTATTTATTTATCATAATTGATTTCTTATAATTGTTTTGAGGTTGTCCCCACAGGAGAGAGAGCTTCTTTGGTTCCCTTTAACCAGTGTGGTTCTGATTGCCCTGATGTCCGCCTGTGACAGCTGACTCAATGTCTATGGGGACACATGACCAAGTACATGCCAGAATGCCACAGAGCTCACTACCTGAATAGCCCATTCAGGTGGTTTTGCCCATCTCCAATTTCACTTACCAAAAAAAGGAAAAAAAAAAGACCAGTTCAACAAAAATATTGACTTCCTATCTCCCTGAGGGTTTCTGGTATTAGTTTGCTCTAAGTAGCTCATGATTTAGAGTACAAAGGCATTTCCAGAGAGCATGTTTAACAAAATGACATAGCAGATAATTGAAATTTATTTGCAATTTTCAAACTACAATAAACACAATTCTCCTTTTCTTTCATTAATAATCGCACGGCTAATGCATAGCAATCCCTCTGCAGCTTTTACAAGCAAACTTGAGCTGCTGTGTTGTAATAGCTAGAAAAGTTAATGTAGCTTGAACAAGGTTTCTAATTGTCCCTGTCTCTGTCATATTTGTCTACTTGAATGGTCCTAAATACCACAGCGATTAATTACTACAGAGCAGGTATTACAAGATGTTATCATCCTTCCCCAACTGTCTGGGTGAATGGAGAGAAGGAGAGATTGTTACAGTGTTTCATCTTTGCTCTTCCTGTAAGGCACTTTAACCAGAAGATTTAACGTGTCAAAGTTAACTGCATTTTCTAGCAGATATTCACATTCTAATTAAAGATTAAGAACGTAGTACATTACACTGTGATTTGTCATACATGGCTTGTTAAATAGGAAACCTACCGGGATTCCCTAACATTTTATAAACATTATTCAGGGCTTTTAACGTGGGCAAAGAGAAAGATTATTCAACTGCATTGCAGTATGGAAAGCAGGTCGCCCTCTGCTCCACCCTCCCACCCAGCCCCCAATAAATAACAAAATCAGACAACTTGGGCACTTTGGAAACTGTTTTGCTGTGGAAATTATGTTCAAACCATGAATCACCTCTGCATTGGTGGTAGAGGGGAGATCTTTATTATTAACCCTAGGCATTCAGATTTTTCTTTTTCTTTTTCAGTTTTGCTTTGGGCTGTCAGCTAAGTGGGGAAGGTAAGGGTCTTTGTTTGAATTAGAGTGCCAAAGGACAGAAAAAAGATGAAACAGTATTTCAACATGCAGCCTGAGCTTTCAGCAGATTCTCCGAGCCCTGATCGGCACCAGTCCTAGTACTAGTGGCACAGGACTGGTTCACATTCTATGATTGCCTGAGGAATAAATTAATGAGGTTACTGAGACACTGAACATTTGCATATTCACGGATGCTTATTAGGTAGAAAGTGAATGCCAGGTGCACTGAATTTGGGGGATAGAGGATTTGTTAGGAAGTCACATCTTTTCCGTTACTCAGAAAAGGGCTGTCCTGTCGCTAAAAATAATACGCAGGGAAAACTCCTGCTTAATGAATATCTGAATAATTACAACGGAAGGGCAAAGCAAAAAGAGGGTCTTGTGAAGGGGTCCCTCGTTGTAGGGAGTCCTGGATGCAGTGGTTCTGGGGCATAAAGGAAACAGATTCCATTTGCTCTTTTGGATTTTAGGCTTTAATTATTCTGGTGGCGTGCACAACCAAACACAATGCCATGCTACCTAATGCGAAATTATCAATTTCAGGAGACCTTTACCTTGGTAAATATTATTATTGACTGGTTGCCAATCCAAGTTGGAACATGGGAAAAGCTTTTCTGAGAAAACGACGTCCAAACATGAATCACAGAATTAATCTTGACTGTTTCTCTAAGGGTCCAGGGTTCCTCTGCTGGTAATTTCTGCTGGGGCTTTGCGTGGAAGCACATTGTTTAAGCTATTTGTATCTCATTGTTGTGAGAAGTTTCTATGCTGCTGTGGGTCGTGGCTTGGAGACTACCTCAAGAGAGCTTAAATGATTACCTATTCCTCCCTCCTTGGGAATATTTCATGAAACAGAAGGATGACTGTCCATGTTTCCCAGTGCTCTGTGCTTGGGAGAGGCTGTCTCATCTGTTTCTTTTTCCTTTTTTTTTTTTTTTTCTTTTGTTTCCATTTGATACAGATAAGTTTTCTTTGGATTTTCCCCCTCCTTTTCCTTTTCATTTCCTCTTTAAAAAAAAAAAAAAATGATTGGCAGCACTCAACCTCGAGGAATGGATCTATCAAAAACAAATTGGGATAAGTGTTTCTTTGAGAAATAATATATATTTACCAACAAGCTCTATTCTGCCCCCTGGTTTCACAGAACACTTCCCATCCGTGGCCTGTGTAGGCAGAAACCCTGTGTTAAACACATGGCCAGCGTGTGTTGTGTGTGAGCACACACACACACACACACACACACGTACAAACACACACATACACTCAAAGATTCCATGACACGTGCTCCAGACACATTTTGTAGTCCCCTTACTTAATTTTAAAATATAATTTCCAACACCTAAAGAGCATTTTGAAAGACTTCCTATTTTTAAAAGCAGTCTCTAAATATGAATGACTTATCTTCCCAAAGAAAAGTCAAAGAGGTTCTCGGTGTTTATTTCAGTCTTGCTTAAAACTTAAGCTTTTAATTTATTTTATCAAGGCTCAGATGGTTTAGAAATTGTCAGAACAATGCCTCCACCCCACCCAATAACCAGCCTATGTTTTAAAATTCAATTTGATTTCTGCCACAAATTTTTATACACCCATAACTATACAGGAATGGCAATTATTTCAGTGTGGCAGAATTGTAAACAGTATATATTTTCATAAACTGGAGTCTTATAGATCCATCAGTATTTGTTGATAATCTTGTTTAAGATTTTTTAAAAATATATATTTCCCCTCCAAAGGGCCTGCCCGAAGCCTACACAGCAGCACCCTCACTGGAGTCCAGTGTTTTTGTCACACACACACACAGAGCACAGATTTTTTTGATTATGTAGATTTCTTTTCCTACTGCAGTTTCATATGCAAAGCATGCATCAGCCACATCCATGCTATCTCCTAAAGCAGTCATTCTGAAACCCAATCTGGGGACAGTGCAGACTAAATAAAATTTCATTTTGATTTGGCCTCCCGCTGCGAATGGGACTGCTTTGTCTCAGCCGACAGAACCAGCAAGCCAGAAAGGTATGTCCTGTTTTGCATGGCTGGTGGTGTGTCTTGAGGCTCAGGATCAGGCAGCCCTGCTCGGGCGGGCTCGCAGCCCTTCTTCCACTTCCTGCTCGTCTTTCTCTTTCCCTTCCATTTGCTCGAGCGCTGCGTGCCTTCTACCTGCAGGGCAGAGGCAGGCGAACACGCACCGCACCAATGATTGTTTACTTTGGCATATGTTTAATAGCTCGTGTGGCTGTTTGCATTTTTTTCACTGTCTTTGTTGTTGTTGGGCTTTTTTTTTCCTTCCCTATTTTGGTTTTTGTTTTGTTTCCTTGCCCACATTGGCTTTCCGTGTTTCTCAAGGTGTTGAATGCTAAAATGCTAACTGAAAGGAAAATTGTGTAAGTGCTGCTCTGACGCTCCAGAGATTTTGCTGGAAGATTTGCCATGCTGAATTTTATTGTAAATTTGAAGATGCATTTAACAGCTTTGAAGGACTTCAGCCACTTTGGCAGAAAAGCAATCGCCCATTTTAGAGAAGGAGGGAAAATATAAAGACTCTGTTCCGATGGGACTGAATTGTGTTGCCACCTTGGTATGTTTATAAAACGCATTGTAATGTTTGCCTGAATTGTGCTAAATGTGGCTCTCTGTTAAACAATGACCTTCATTTGGAGTCATCTCATGAGAGAGGCTGGCTTGTGTCAAATGCTCTTCTTACACTTGTCCCACCTTTTGGAGAGTGCATTGGCGATCAAGGGACAACTTGCTATGATGTCCTCAGAAGAGGCTTTAGATACAAGAGCAAAGTGCCAGGGGATTGACAGTCATGGGAACTCGGTCCTCAAGCCCAACTCTATCCTTGGAACTGTCATTGCCCTTGACCAATTCCTAAGGAGCCAGAAGGGAACGAGGTGTTTTTCCCTGGCTTACATATTGGCATATCATTAATCTAAATTAGATGATAGCAAACTAGTGAAGATGGAGATATAGAGTCAATGAAAAATAAATTTTCTAAGAGAAGAGCAGGGAGTAACTTCATTCTGACTCAGGGGTTCTGCATAAGTAATTCCACCTAGGATACAGATTAACAGATAAAAATACTAATTAGCTTCACAGGGACTTCACCCCCACCCCCAAGACAAACACAAAATAAGTCATGTCACATAACTTTGTACAGGGTCAGAAATGAACTTTTATAAATCCATAATGTTGAAGCCTTCCCAGTATCTTGAGGTGAGTGGCTCTCTAGGGCACTTGTTGCCCTCGCTGAAATTCAGTAGGCGAGCTTTTTGCCATTACAATAAATTATGCCTTTGCCAGAAAAGCTCCAAGTTCACTGTTTTGTACCTGTTAGCCAAGAGCCTTGGGGGAAGAGATTCATAAAAAGCTTTAGTAATTTGTTGAAAGGCTCCTTATTTATTCCATATGACAAATTGAAGGACAAAATGAAAGTTAGTTAAGGAAGAAGTTGAAGACACCGCAGACACACGACACAAAATGTCAATGGGTGAAGATGCCACCGTTTTACATAAGGAGGAGGAAAATGGTGGAGCTGGGCACTACTGGTGGGTTTGGATCATCAGACATGTGATTTCTCATATGACCCAAGAGTGAGTTACTTCATTGTCTAGGACGATAAAAGTCCTGTGGACTACTTCATAGTCATTTGTTGATGTTAACAACAACAACAACAAAAGTGCAAATTTGGATTTTGTCCATTTTGTATATGTGCTTATTGGTGCCACTTATTGGAATTTTAGGGACTCTTGGTAACTAAATGATTATTTTAAGAAGTAAAATCAACATTTTTATAGAAGCTTTGTATTTCAATATAGCTATCTAGCAAGAATATTAAAAAAATTAGAATGCAAGCACAAGGTATTTAAAAGTGTTTGTTTATCCATGAAAACACATAGGCATATATATTTTCATTTGTGTATGCTGTGTATAAATAAATATATGTGTAAGTAATGAATGTACAAGTACATATATAAAGAGTGAGATGGAATCAATAATTCTATTAAAACGAGGCACAAAACCTAGCTTGAGGAGTAAAATCAATAAAATATCTACCAAACAAAATTCTAAATAAGGTTTGGTTTATCGTATACATGTAATATACACCAAAATTTAACATTAAGCAATATCTTATTTTTATTAATTGATGAGTTCATCTTGGATTCCATCTGTAGGAGGCAAATTATGACATGGCTTAACTGATCATGAGATTTGGAGAAAAGGACCTAAGTGAAGAACAAATGTTTGCCTTGGCTTAGGACTATGCAATCCTGCCTTTTGTGTGTCTGCCACACATGAAGCATGTGGTGCCTCTAGTTTTAGTTTGCGTGCTGCAAAAACACAACAGCTCCAGTGTCTTTAAACACTACATATAACTGTTGATACAAATATTGAAGGTAATGACTTTCATGGTGGCTCTTGAAATGGGAATTTAGGTTCTATACATTTTGTTAGTTAGTGGGATGATCATCATCGGGTCTTACACATTTCATTATCTGCATTTCTCTGAATGCAAGAGAGAGAACCCTGAATGGAGTTAAATGTAGATTCTGGTCAAATACAGATAATTCTGTTTTCTGTTGTCCCATCCTTGCTCCTGGAAATGGTGAGGATGCTTGAGGATCCCTTGTGGCAGGGATGGAGGAACAGGTGAATGGATGAAGCTGTGGAGGCGGGGCAATTACACTCAATGGAGCCTGTCTCCACACCACCTGGGGGGGGGGGGCGTCATTGCTCAGGGAGGAAGGAAAGGGATTTGAAAGACACAGATACACATGTGGGGACCACAGAAACTATCCAGGCTTGTGATCCCGCTGAAAACCTCCATGCATTTTCCCAAGGAAATAATTTACAAGATATGCTCAAATGGTCTACATAGGGCCCCCACATCATAAGGATCCATGAGTTCTAAGAAGGTCAGATCTAGCCAGAGAAGAGTCTTAAGGGCAGCAAAAGGGTTTTCAGAACTTCCTCTAGAAAGGTCAGTGTATTAAAAAGAGGTTCCATTGATTTATACTCTGCAGCTACTTCTACTTCCTAGTTACTAAGGATGCATACAACTTACAGAGACTAAAGAGAAAAAGTGCCTTTAAAAAAAAAACAGTTATATGGAAAGTTCATTTTATATCTCTGTAGGTGAGGCTGTTAAAAACAAAAAACAATAAAGAGAATGTTAGTCCAAATCCAGGTCCTAAGGTCAGGTGGGGGTACCACTGAAAAATCATCTTTGGAGTTATTTCTCAAAGCAATTGCACCGGACTTGAAATAAAACTACTTACATTGCTTTAATACAAATAGATTTGATAGAAAGGTCAATTAATAGGCTCATTTTAATCTGAAAGGAAATACCCCAGTATTTAGATGTATGTGGTAATAACAAAGGACACTCTAACTCTAAAACTCCATCGAGAACTGTAAACATTCAAGCTTTTCTGTTTGCACTTGGGCAACCTTGGAAAATCCCCATCACTCAGCAGATTAGGACAGAAATCCAGGTGAGGTTAGTCCTTGAAATTTTTCAAATCCAATTTTACTGGTAGAAAGAAGAATTCTACTTGATCTATCAGATCTAAAGTAAGTGAAGTCAGAGAGATTCTGTAAATTGTGATATTGTTGCACATAAAAATTCCCTTAGGCCTCAATATTTTATCTTATGAAAGTATTCAGCAGATTTTAAAGCCTAGAATAGAGAGGCCCTGGAGATACATAGATATTCTCCATATAATTATTGTTCTCCAAAAAACCAGAATTGATTCAACCTTTCTTACAAAACTCATATCAACATAGCCTTTGTCCTTGTCCCAGAGGGAAGCCCTTGGGCTGGGCTTCACTGGACACATTTAGTTATGTGAGGTGTGGGTACCACTGTTACCAGGCAAAACATCCCCACTCCAGTGACTCGAAATGGACAGCTAGGCAGAAAGATGGACTGAGCACATGGTGGAGACTCAGGGTTCTATAGATGGAGAGAGATGAGCTGAGGTCAAGTCCACAGGGGGAATTGCGTACAGGTTCCTCATTGTTCTCCCTAAGGACTAATAAAGCATCACGAGCTCACCAGCTTCTGCCTGTTCTCAGGATTGCAAGCATGCAGGGACCAGGGACACTGGGTTCAGCAATGAGAAGGTCAAAAGAAACATAAGGACACCATGTGAACCTGAGAACTCCTAATTATCCCCAAGGCCACTAGGATCTACAAATTACACTCAGTTTTCCCCACATGCCAGTATATCATCTTAGGGGAAGAAGTGGGGGTAGGAGGAGAAAAACACAAGAAATTGGGTATTTTATCCAAATGGAAGAATGAACACCAACAGAGAAAGACAGCTTAAATGATTGGGCCTGACAGCTCTAAACTTGATTGGACATTTAATTAATTTCTCTACCCTACCCTCACCCACCACTGATTGAGAGTTTGGGAAGAAGCCCAAATGGGCTCCAACTAAAATAAAGAAAATAAATTTTATTTTCACTTTAAATAAAAGTTATGAGGTAGCTGAAATTTTGCAGCCCAGCTACACTTGAAAGAGCCTAGATTTTTACACAAATATCTACCCTCAATGACCCAAGAAAATGCTAGAGACTTCATATGCCAACCTCAGAAACTGGGGGTGGGGGTAACATTGAATAAGATTGATTGCATAAGTCAAGATAATCCTCTTCAATACTTGCATGCAATATAACTTCAACTCCAGAGAATTAGGTGTTTCTGGTGTTTGGATTTGTCACATCAACTTTTCCATCTCTGAAAGGGATATTTGATACATAAGAGTGGGCCCCAGTTATGCTACCAACGTTCGTAGTCTAAGTTTCTGGCCTGGTTTGTGGACCAGGCTGAATGGGAGCCCAAACAGAATCAGTATCTTTTTCTCAAGAATTTCGATTTAAAACGCAGAAGCCCATTTACTAGAAGTTGTTGGAACTAGGTACACTGCAATGGAGAGGACACAATGTTTAGACCTCATTCCAGAAAACTAGAATGCAGACACCTTCTTTCCTTTCCTTAGACCTGGTTGGTCAACTCACACTGAGTTTCTTGAAATACCAGAGTGTTATTTCAGCCAATTAACTCCCATCTTTCTTCACTCTAGTTTATTTCTGTTGTTTTCAACTTAAAAGAACCTTTTATTACTGCCAAAAATATGCAAATGAAAAATTCTTAGTAATCAATTTGACATTCTAGACCTTCCATGTCATCCAAGGGAGTAAGAACAGAGGCGGTGAACACTCACTCATCTCAGACTGGTGGCTCACACACCGAAAGGCAAGCATTTTTGGATTTGGTAACAGTTGCCCATGTTTATGACTTCAGCCAGAGGTTTTCTAGAAAGACACATAAATGTCATCAGGAATGCCAATGGATTATGGCACAAGGGTCCCATCATACAGAACCAAGTGTTCCGGGCACATCGTCCAAAAGTTATGCCATGTTCCCTCTGCTCCTTCTGGCTTGTTTATTCATGAAAAGCCTGTCCCAGGTCATGAGAGTTGAGAAGAATTACAGCATCCAAGGAAAAGCAGAAGCAAACCACTCCTCTAGGGATCTAGCTGCAGTAGGGATCAAAATGTGTCCTCAAGAGAAGCCAGGGAGGGAGTTGCAAGACTGAAGGAAAATAAACAGAAATCTCAATTTTTAAAAACATCACTTCGAAGGTTGGCTATTACAGTATAGTCTTTTGAGTTTACCATTAAATCAAATCAGTGAGAGGGTCTCAACATGAAAGACTAGCCTCATAAATGAAGCATGAAGTAAGGCTTGGTCTTCACCTCTGAGAGCATGTTATAATACTTTAGGTAACTCTGCAGTGACACAAACTGCTAGTGAGCATATATATATATATCTCACAGGTATGTACATATCTGTATATATATCATGATATAGATATAACATATAGTAATGATCCATATATATCATTTTACTATTTATTACAATATTATATACAATCAGAAATATATATTATGAACTAACGATATACACACCTATATATTCAGACACGCACACACACACATACATACATATATATGTGTATATACGTATATATACACACACACATTATACACACACACACACACACACACACACACACACATATATATATATAATCTAAGAATGAGTATAAAATAGACTATTTTGGAAGAAACATTTTCATCCAGTTTTTTCAGGGGTTTGTTCTGTGTCTAAAGGGCGAAAGAAGGTGAACCTAGCTATACCATTATCAACCACTCACATTAAGATGTATTTATTCCCCTCTAGTCCATTATAGACTGCTGTGCTTTCTATTTACAGATGTTTTTTGGCTTATTAAGAAAAATATTTGAATCTTTTAATATTAAAGAAGGGTTGTAAGGAAAAATAGCACATGTAGGAATGGACTTATTTTTCAAAGAAATGACTGTGGTCTAGCTAAGCAATGACTGACAGGTGTTTTTTTTTTTGTTTTTTTTTTTTTTTTTACCAGCTGTCTATTAGTATTTGGAGAGTGTAAACACTAATGAGGGTGAGGAACTGGGTAGAGCAAGGGGGTAGGGTTTGGAGTAATGGGATGAAATTAAGAGAAGGGAAATTTAGGTTGATTACCAATTACCAATTGAAAATCTTCTTAATGTCGAGGTCTATTAGACTGTGGGGCAATCTTCCAAGGGAAGTGGAGGGACTCCCATTGCGTAGATGTCTAACTTTAGAGTGGACAGAGCACTATCAAGGGCACCCCACAGTGAGCCATGCACCCCGCTGTGTGGAACGAGCGAGTTCACCTTGGTTGGCTTTATAGGCTCATGCTCCTGTTGTTCCACCCGGGGAGAGAGAAGGAAAGCGACCCTAGTCTGCCCCACGTGGCTCCAGCTTTGCCCAAGCGACCTGGAAGTAATTTTCAGATATTTCTTCCCTTTGTCATCTGGAGCAGCTTTCTGATAGAAACCCAATAGAGACCGTTCTGTTTGGGGGAATCTTCCTAAGACATATGTGTCCCTCCTGGGAAACTGTCATCGTTCTGAGACTTACAGAAACTAGTATCTTGGGCCACGAGGCAAGTGACATTTTAATAACATGGCTATCAAGGCATTTGTGGGGGTAGATGTTCTCTTCTTCCTAAAAGACAAACAGATGGAAGGAACGGGAAATAAGAAAGAGAGTTTGGAACAGAAAGACTAGACTGGCCATTGATAAGCATTCTGTCATGACCCACGGGCTGGTGAGAGTAGATACACGCGATTGCAAGAAAAATCGGTATTTCCCTTTGTTCCCTGGGGACCATCCTGCCCCTTGGAAATCAATTTTAGGAAAAGGTCTATACTTTATTGAGAATATGTCCAGGAATTAATACGCCAGAGAGGATGCAGCTACTATATCTGCTGATTTTAAAGACATTTTATTTTGTGTTCTTTAATAGGGGTTCTGTCTGTCATAATTACATAGGAATAAAAGTATGAGAGTCACATGGTTCTAGTCACTTTTAGTGTATATCCCCATTCGGGGTTAAATAAATACACCCAGCCTCACTAAAGCCAGAGGAAGTACAGCATGATCTAATATATACTCCTTGCTGTGGTTTGAACCTAGTTTGTTCCCACCAGGACTCGTGTTAAAATTTAACAGTTTCTGTGGCAGTGTTGGGTGCTGAGAACTTTAAGAAGCGATTACGTTTTTAAGAAAGAGTAAGTTCTTACTCTTGCGGGACTGGATTAACTACTGTGTAGAGTAGATTCTTATAAAGTGACGCAGACTCTTGTATTTTTCTTGTCTGTGTGCTCTTGCTGTCCCTTCCATGTTCTGTCATGTCTTGAAGCTTCACAAAGCCATTGTCAATACTAGGCTCCTTGACTTTCCAGCAACCAGAACTGTGAACCCAAACCGGCCTTTTCTCTTTATCAATTACCCAGTCTTGGGTATTCTGTTATAGCAATGAAACATGGACTAAGTCCTACCTATATATTAAATGTTGGACAGAGGGGATTGTGGGAGCCAGAGATGTGAGTGGTGAAAATCGGGTACCCAGCCCTCAGGTCTGAGGTAATTCAGAAAAGTCTGAATGCCAGGTGGAAGTGAGCACAACTATAGGTTGTGTCCTGAAAGTCCATATCAGGTAAAACTCACCTTCTCAACCAAGGATAATGCCAACACACCCCCCTCTTCCTTTCTGGTAGCCAGTAGTTACAAATGTAACCCTTAGTCTACAGAAACAGTAATTTGGGGCAAGAGGAGAAAAATATAATGCAGGGTTTCAATTTCTCTTCTGCAAAGAGATGTGCATGAAGAGGGAGAGATAAGGGAAGAGATTAAAATTGTGTCTCATAGATTATGTGTGCTATTCTAGTTTTCCATTTCTTCCTTGTGATGAGTTCTTTCGGGTTTTGTGAGTTTAATGTTTCTCTTGATTACAACATCTCTGTACTCTAAGTTAGTCAATAAAAATATCTCACTCCTACAAACTGGTTTCACACATGAAATGAATATTTTCCAAAAAAAAAAAAAAAAAAATATCTTTTTTTTTCCCTGGTGGGGAAAAATTCTCAGAAACTCATGGTTGTACACAAGGAAATGTAGATCTCAGAGTTCAAACACTTATGTGTAATTTATTGCTTAAACTTGCTGCTTCCAAAGAGAGTCACATGCTACTTCTTTATCAGGAATGGTGTTTTCAGATGATCCGTTGTCTCTGCTGTGAGTTCAACAGGCTCAGCCATTGGCAAAGTGTCCTGGCCACCAGGCTGTCCCCAACATCCAGATAGCTGACTTGGCCCTCCTCAGCTTCTACATAACAAACCAAAGATACAGACCATATTGGAAGGGGTGTGCCAAAACAGCACCCCATTTTCTTTCCTCCCTTACTGACTGAACTAACAGGAGAGCTGGCCAGTGAGCATACCACATTTTGTAGATCAGGAAGCAAGAGATTTGCTTTGTTGAAAGAGATCACTTTGGGTCAAGAGTCCACCTTCACAAATGATGAACGTGCATCCTGAGAAATTCCCCAATCACCAGTGTATCGTAAAAACACAGGCTCTGAGCAATGTCATTCATCTGTAGTGAAAAACTAATAGTTTCACTTAAGACAAAAAGGAACTTATGAAACTTTTTCAAAGTCTTTCAAATGTACCTTTGAAAACTGAAAATATACAGTTTAAAATTTCCAAATTTCTACTTCTTATGTTTAAGGGGAAGTTCTCTCCCACCCTCAACCTGAACATTGGTATTTAGGGTTTTTTGGGGGGTGGGGTGGGGTGGGGTGGGTATTTAGGGATTGAACTCAGGTGCTCTCAACCACTGAGCCACATCCCCAGCCCTATTTGGTATTTTATTTAGATACATGGTCTCACTGAGTTGCTTAGATGAGGCTGGCTTTGAACTCATGATCCTCCTGCCTCAAGACCTCCTGAGCCGCTGGGATTATAGGTGTGTGCCACCATGCCTGGTGATATTTACTTTTAAGATAATAATACTTTATAGGTAAACTTAATTTCAAAGCACATTCATGTATGTTATTTCATTTTGTCTTTCAAGAAATGGCTACTTTTCATTACCAAAATACAAGTTAATTTCGTATAGCTTTTTTTATAGTTTACATAGTTTTAGTAACCAACTGATAAAAGAAAAGCAGCATTGAAGCTAAAAACATCAATAAAACTCAGGTAGCAATCAGGTAGTCTGTGAGGTGGGGGTTTGTCCTGCAATGGACAGAACTTAATGACAATAATAGATTTTTTTTTTTTAAAGTCATGACCACTTAATGTATTTCCCATCATACTTGCTGAAGTAGGCTTTAAAATGTTAGCAGAAGAGCTGGGCGTGGTGTCTCACACCTGTAATCCCAGCGGCTAGGGAGGCTGAGGCAGGAGGATCAAGAGTTCAAAGCCAGCCTCAGCAATTTAACAAGGCCCTTAGCAACTCAGCGAGACCCTGCCTGTAATAAAATATAAAAAAGGGCTGAGGATGTGGCTCAGTGGATAAGCACCCTGGGTTCAATCTCTAGCACCAAAAAAAAAAAAAAAAAAAAAAAAAAAAAAAAAAAAAAAAAAGTAGCAGAAAGCTTATGTCCTATAAAATTTTAAAGATGTTCCCTTTGGGAATAGAGATGGAAACTATTCCAGCACTGTTTGTTCTGTGGCCCAGCAGAGTGGTTCCATCCTGTCTTTCAGGACATGACGTTTGGTCCAGCCAGCGTCTGGGAGTCCTGGCTTCTCCCACCAAACCAAGCGTGACCCACGATCCACTCCACATTTGGTGGCATTGGAGCAGGCCTGGGTTTTGTGCTTTACTGGACCATTTCTCCAAAGTTAACTCTCAAAGGTTTAAAAGACTCCTTCAAGAACCATGTGTAGATCCCAGTGTGAGAGCTCCAGTGGCTTCGCTCCTCCCTGAAGAGTTGGCAGCAGGTCTTCTTGCACGTAACTGTAAAATAAGGCCCAGAACCTGAAGAGTCACTGCAGAACAACCAAAGGGAGAGCTCAAGGCCTCCTTTACACCCAGCGTCCATCTAACAGGAGTGCTTCATTGTGGGCTCAGAAAGCAGGTGGGGTGTGAGGGACAGAGTTCCAGGCAGATCCTCAGAGGCCCTGCAAGGAAGTTCACCAAAGCCCCGGAGCTGACCCCACATTCCCTCCCTCTTGGTCAGACTCCTCCTCGTACAAATAGAAGTAGACCAGGTACAAATATACCCATTTTACAAATGATGCCAGTGAGGTATTTCAGGTAAATGTCAAGTTCAAATTTCCTGAGCCAGTAAGAAGCATGCATCGGCATTCAAACCCAGTGTTTGGACATCATGCTGCTTGTTAGCTTTGACTCTGGTTAACTTGGCTAAAAGGTGTCCTTCTACTTTGGGTTAACAAAAGAGGACTCAGTATTTCAAAAGCAAAGGAGGTGGCTGCTTAATAATGCTAAAGGTCAGAGATGATGCCTCAGCCAAGTTTTGCAGTCCTACCCCATCTTCCCACCCCAGTGGGCGAGGTGAACTGAGGGCAGCTGCGAGGGAGGAAGCACTGGGAAGTGGAGAAAATCCACGAGTTAAAAATTGCTTGGAAATAAGTAGAAAAAAGATTATGCAATTTTGATGACAAGATATACATACACGTGACAAAATAACATCAGAAGCCCTAAAAAGAGCACAATGCATAAGATTTTCTTATCATTCCCTCACCATAAATCATAACTGGAATCAGGATTAGCTGTAAAACTTGTGGGGCCCATACAAAGTCAAGATGTGGGCCTCTCATTCCACAAAGATTGGGGACTTCAGGGCAAGGCATTAAACAAGCACCAGGCCCCATATGACTGCATGAGCACCACCTGTCAGTTGGGCCCCGCCCCATGAAGCAGGTGGCATTACCTTCTCTTTGCCTTTTCTAGTTCTGCCTCAAGGATCAGGTTTCAGCTCAAGGTATAGGAAAGCTAGCAATCAGGTCGTTAGAGCAGACTGCTCTGTGAGGCAGATGTCCTGCGATGGGCAGTGCAGACAGACACAGAGACCGTGTCTCATGGATGGTGAAGGGGGAACGGGTTCACATATGATGGAGGAGGCCTCAGTCTCATGCTGAGATTCCATGAATCAGATCAGTTTTATTATATTCAGACTTTTGTTGTCACTATAAGCCATGGATCAATACCACGGAAGAAAACCACCCGAATTCTTCACACTTTGACCTTAAAGGGAGATGACAAAGTCTCCATGCCATGAAGCCTTGGCATCGAGGTCCCTGGACAGAGTAAAGGTGAACATTCACATGTGGCACTAGGAGCATCTGTGTGGTGTTGCTCAGCAGGGGAGACGTTTGTTAATGAACCGGAAAGACAACTTGCAAACTGGATTGCTTCAAAACTCATGTGCTTACTGATGCTGTTTAGAGTTAAAGATATCCTTAGCCAAAGGAAATCACAAGCAACACTTTTGGGTCAGTATGAGTCTTCATTGAATTGTGGTGTCATTACACAAAGAAACTAAGGTAAGACACTTTGCCAAGGGGGTATTCGAAAGTGTCTTTTGGAGTCATGATATCAATATTGTTTCAAAATGCAAATTAGTAAGTATACTGAACATCGGTTAGATGACCCCTGGCTAGTGGTTAGGTTCCCACGTCCCTCTTTCCATCCACAGCCGTCATTCAATAGCATTTGCCATTGTCGGTTTTTCTAGCATCCTGGATTTTTTGTTGAGCCAAGCAGCACCGTGCATGAAAGGCCTGTCAAGAGATCTGACGTAAATGGAAATCGCAGAGTGTCCTAATGCTGCACAACAGGTGCACGGAATAGATGTTCAAAATGCTTTCTATTATTTGGCTTTTTTGGAATCAAATCAGAATCAAGAACAATAGTGGCCATTTCAGATAAATTACTTCTGCACATTCTTGCAGATTGAGCAGCTGTAAAGGAGGGGAGGGGGAAGTTGGGGGTGCTTGCTGTTTGGAAGGTGGATGCAAATACATTTGTAATGTGTATACAGTATACTCAGTATATTAAATTTTTGCCTTTCATGTGCAATGATAAAAGTAGTCTTCTTTCCAGGATTGCATGTTTCATTAATACCACATTTTAATAATTAAAGAGCACAACTCTAGAGGCAATAAATACAGCTAAGATAAAAGTTTACAGACAATCCATATTTTTTTCTCAGACGGTCCCTCTGAAGAGCCCATGGAGATGCAGTTTAATGACTTCAGTTCTTAAATGGGTTGTTTAATAAAATATTGGGTGTTTATGTCATTTTGTTTGAGCGGGCAGTATCTCTGCTTTGGTCAGGTGTGGTGTTACTAGTGATGGCAGCTGGGGTGATAGGCCCGTACCCCTCTCTGCAACTCATTATCCGCTTCTACCCACTCTGGCTAGTGCTGTTGCATCGTAGTTACTGTTTGTAATTTTTTTTAATGTTGGGAAGTGAGAGGTTTGTTGTCTTTTCAATCCTCTCTGTTAGCATATTCTATTTTATTAGACGTAATTCTGAGGGAGAGAGAGAAAGGGAGGCAGACACTGGTGAAGGGGGATATATAATTGGGTGTAGTGGGATTAAACTATTATTAGTGTACACTCCTAATGGATGCCCCATAAAGAACCCATGGCAAAGCATTAATGAGCTATGAAGGAAGAGTAGGCAAGCGAACAGTGTGTCCATTATTGCAATCCTACTGACACACAAATCGTTTAGCAACCACTTGAAAGGAACACCAGACTCCTGATATTTAAGCAGAGTCATTTTCCTTCAGAATTCTCTGCTCTTTTTAAAATCTGTAACTTCCAGTTTGCAAGATCTTCCTCCCACGCCCATCCCGAGGTTTAGTTTTGCTCTAACATCAAGCCTTAACTATATTTTAAAATAATAATCCCCTCAAAAATTTAAATCTAATAGAGAAATAGATGCCTGTGTATCAAAAATGATCTTTCTTTGATTAAAAAAAAAATGCAAGATATGTGAACGCTAATGCCCCCAGGTGATAGGAGTGGGAAATAAGTCAAAGAGCATTAATTTTAGGTATATAAATATTCAAAAGTTAAAAAAACTTAAATGTGAAAATTATAACGTGCTTTTCTGTCAGAGTTGGAAAAATCAGCTACCTCCTTTTGCTGGGGTTCTTATTCTGTGTGTTGTAAGTGACAAATCAGAAAGAAAAAGAAAGTACACAGAGCATTGCTGATGTGTTAGATAACGTGCTTACGTGCATTTGATGGATTGCTCTATGCCTTATGCGTGTATCTGATGGATTACTCTCCACTTAAATTGTGTAAATATGTACAGTACATCTTTTCCTCCTTATATTTTTTCTTCTCCCTTTTACAATTTAGCAGGTTTTCCCACCTCTTAAAGGCATGTATAATACATTTGATGACAACAGCCGGGAACTCGTGGCATATCAATTAAAGTCACTTCTCTGTGATTGTTTTCAACCACTGATTTTTGATGATACTTTTATCTAAGACGGATTTACTACTCTACTTATGTAACAGTGGATGTCTGCAAAACCCTTTTTCCCCAGCGAAGCCCCCCACCTCCACTCCCCACCATGATGCTGATTTGGAGACTTCCTTATTTTAAATGTGTATGAGAATTAGTGCTTGAAGTCCTGTCCAACAGTGAAGTTTTAGATAATATTCTTTCCCAAGTGAATATATGTTTAAAAACAATTTAAATCCCCTAGCTGGCTATGTGTTCCATAAATCCTCTCTACCTCTCCTCTGTGGAAGCTTGTCCAGCGTTCATAACCTGAAATGTGTAAAATATAAAATAATCAAGAGTGTTTTTCCGATGGAAACTGAGCTACCTCCCCAGTGGAATGTGGATTCAGGCAATTTTACACGATAAGGTTTGCTGCAAAGCTGGCACCCAAGATCCAGGATTTAACCTTCCAAAGATGCACAGTTTCATTTTTTGATGTATCTTTTTGCTTTTATAAAAATGGGTTTCAGTTCTCATCCATAAACTACTAGGTAGAGAAATGAAAAGTTCTTTTGCATGAAAAATCGTATCCGAAGGTATATGCACACTTGGTGTTGGAAGTAATTTTCACTTTTTTTTCCATTCATTTTTATTGCTTTCCAGAGTGAAAACTCCATAGACTCAGAAGCCAAAGGGCCTTTTGAAAAAGCGCCACTTTCAGATTTCAGCCTCAGCCTCAGCTGATCGACAAGGGAGGTTCTAACAAGACAGTTGCTAGCTGCCGGCTACAGTTCCCACTTTTGTTTCCTGTGGAAACTAACACGGGGCAAATTGAAAGAGTGATTATTTGAGGGCTCCTCTGTCTTTCCTGATCCAGCGTCTCCAGTATTTTCATAGAAAATGGGAGCAGGGAAAGCAGAGGAGATGTCAGCCCTTGTCAGTTTCAGCTGTGGCTGTTGGCAGAGAGCTGGCTGCAAATTCTGGCTTTTCAAACAAGCTACAGAAATCTCTGTTCTTTTTACTTCTAAAACAAAGAGGGAAAATATTAGTGGAACATCGCCTTCACCTTTACCTGTCCCCCCATGCCTTCCTTTTGTTGCATGATTTTTAGGGAGGAGGAATGGCACTGTACTTCATATGGGCAGTTATGGGGGAAATTGCAGTGTCCAGTCTGTGCTCAACAAATTAACCCTTGAATAAGGGGTGCTCTCCAAGCATAGGCACTGTATTTGTGAATGTAAGTAACTGGCCGGACCAATGGGTGACTCTCTGCTGTTTCCTTCCTCATGGACATACCTTCATTTCTAAATCCCATCTTTTATGAGGTTGGAAACAAAATGGAAGCATATGCTCAGAAAACATAATCATTACTGATCCTAATGTCAACGTGGACTTAAATTAAGAATGAGTATTTTCTTTGCACAGATAAAAGTTTTTCGGGCCTCTATTGCTAGCTCCTTCTTTAGGTAACTTCAACAAAATAGCTATGTTTAAATTTTAAGAATTTAGTATATGTTCTTGTTTTGATTCCTACATGCTGACCAAAATTTATTGCATTGTAGGATGTTCCACTTTAATAACATTACATTTGAAGACATCTGAATATATCACTGAATAAGAATGGATTCTTCAGATGACTCAGAGGATGGTGGAAAGACGAATTCTTATGATCAGTTTGCTGATCGGATCTATTATTATTGTGCACTGATATCCACCAGACACCTGGCCTGAAGTGTTCCAACTAATCTCCCAACAATGTGTGAAGGTACCTACTATACCCCTACTTGTCAGATGAGAAAACTGAAGCAAAGCTACATAAGTCTGCAATGTCACACCCTGAGAGGTGGAATAGGATGCAAACTCGGTCTTTCTGACTCAGAACACGTGTTTGTATCCACTCTGCTCTATCACAATTCTTACCTCTGCTGCCTCACCTTGGGGGACAGTAGAGTGGGGAATGACCCAACACACACACACACACACACACACACACACAAAGATTGCCTGTATCCCCATGGCTATTTAGACAAAAAGAACACCCCAGACTGCTAAGCGGACTTGCTGGACAGCCCAGTATGTATGCTCATTTTAGGGCTGCAAGGTCATTAGGGAGAAAGAAAGCTATAAATAGAGACTCAGTTTGTCTTCCTACTTTTCTCCCAGCACCTCTAATTTAGTGCCAGTGGCTCTCTGCCTTACTCCCATCTAATCTGCTGAGGAGAGGCTATGTGTGTGTGTGTGTGTGTGTGTGTGTGTGTGTGTGTGTGTGTGTAGCTTGCTTAGCACTGGTGCTGATGCAGGAGGTATGTGAATTCCAGGGCATAGGCACCAAATACCTGCCATCTGGGCATCTTGGACATAAAGGAGAGGAATTTGTTTACAACAGGAGAAGGAGCTATCCCAGATATGTTCTATAACTTCCAAGGACAGCTTTGTCACCTCCCTACACACACACATACACACACTGAACAAACTGTTTCAATCTTGTCTCAGAGACATATGTTGGTCCCCATACTGAGGACCCTCCAACTTAAAATTGCCTAAAATTCTTTGAAACCCCCCCAAAAAAATATAAATAAAAGGATGTTCATTCTACAACTTTTGGTTAATGCCTTTGCAAGTCAAATATCTATGAGCTTGAACAGCCGAACCACGTGTTGTGCTTCAGGTCTGAGCAAGGACGCACAGTTGTTTCGCGGCTTGAAGAAGGTGAGAAGGAGAGAAAGCCAGAGGCCACTGAAATGTTTGTCATCTGCTGTGGGGGAAGCCAGAGAGAGGGTGGTATTCCTGGGTGGGAGGGGCAGGCTGAAAAATCACCTCCACTCCTGGTACATTGGCTTTATGTACTCTCCACACTAGCGTTATTGTCCACATAAGCTCCTTTATAAAGCTGATAAGGAACACATTAAAAGTATGCTCTCTGACCGGCCTGGTGGTGCAGGCCTGTAATCCCAGCACTTGGGAGGCTGAGGCAGGAGGATCGAGAGCTCAAAGCCAGCCTCAGCAATGGTGAGGCACTTAGCAACTCAGTGAGACCCTGTCTCTAAATAAAATACAAAAAAGGGCTGGGGATGTGGCCCAGTGGTCGAGTGCCCTTGAGTTCAATCCCCGGTACCAAAAAAAAAAAAAAAAAGTATGCTTTCTGCTTTCAATGGAGCAAGAGGCTCTTTTCCTGCTTCACTGTTAAGGTAACTTGCCAACTTCATTGTTTTAGGAGGAAAAAAATCAGCTCTTAAAGACTGAACTCTTATTGATTTCCTACTTGATAACAATATTCTCAGGAAAAAAATTCAAAAAATTTCTTGAAAGAAATGTTTAGACTGCCAAAACAAAACTCTGAAATTTCTTTAAAAGGGTCATTTGCATGTTAAAAATACAGAACATTTTCAAAAGACAAATCTCCAAAACCATATATTTTTTTTAAAAATTCAAATTATATAAAATTACAATGGTATATACATAAAAATACAATAGTGTATATAATATACATATTATATATAGTAGCATATATATATACACACACACACATACACACACACATACACACACACACACACACACACACACACACACACATCCCAACTTATCCATCAGGGATCTATTCCAAGACCAGTGGATGTTTCCATTCATGCATAGTATGGAATTAAATATACACACACACACACACACATTTATTCTGTTTTTCCTATACATGCATAGTTATGATA
Organism: Tamias sibiricus; assembly: GCA_025594165.1. Taxonomy (NCBI): domain Eukaryota; kingdom Metazoa; phylum Chordata; class Mammalia; order Rodentia; family Sciuridae; genus Tamias; species Tamias sibiricus. The sequence goes on from CM046670.1 coordinate 19,991,365, forward strand.
AAGTTTAATTCATAAATTAGGCATGGTAAAAGATTGACAACAATAACCAATGATAAAATAGAAAGTTATACCAATATGGAGCAAAAAAAAATATTTTAGCATCATTAGTTTTGTACTTTGGGATAATTATTAATTAAAACAAGGACTATTTAACATGAACACTGCAACACTATTACAGTCAATGTGGTAATAATAGCAAATAATGGGTAGCATATACAGTGTGGATACACTGGACAAGGGGATGATTGATAATCTTGGCAGGATGGAACCAGATGACATAAGATTTCATCATGCTTCTCAAAAGAGCACTGAATTGAAAACTTACCTGTTGTTTATTACTGGAATTTTCCACATAATATTTCAGATTGGGGTTGCCCGTGGGTAACTGAAACTGTTGAAAGCAAACCCATGGATAAGAAGGGACAATCACATGCATAAATATTACTTTTAATTGACAGTGGGTAAGGAGCAGAGTCTAAAGCCTGCGTCAGCATCCTTGGCTTGAGTTCGAGCTCTGCCATCTACTAGTTTTTAGATAACTTGGATAAGTTTCTCAGCTTCTCTGTGTCTTGGTTTCTTCATCCCTAAAATAGAGAGCAGTAACAGTACTCATGTCCCTGGTACAATGGCAAACACTGTTTGTTTAATGAATAAAACATAAGGATTATTTACAGCGATTTGAGGAAGTAAATACCGCAATTTCCATTTTGTCTGATGGGGGCAACTTGAGCTTAGAAGCCCATTTCATCACAATTTGGTGACACAGTTAACATGGTATTGATTCCAAGTCTGCCTGACCCTAGAGCCCATGTTCTCACCACTGAACTACACCACCACCTTTTCTTAATTTAGACTTGTCAATGGATTTCCTTCACAAATCGACTTGGTTTTAAAGCTTATGCTTTTCACTTGAAGATATTCTCCATATATTATGGATGCTAATTCTTTAACGATTATAGGGCATGTTGTTTAAATTTGTTTTATGCACTTCTACATTTTAAGTTTATTTTTTAACTACCAACAGAAAGTTTAGTTTTTTAACTACTAACAACAACAACAACAACAAAAAAAAAACATAACAAGCGTACTTCCTTATAGAATCCAATGAAATGTTTCAACACATAAGTGTAATACTTAAATTGAATTAAACATATACATCTCCTCAAACATTTATCTTTTCTCTATGATGAAAAACATTCAAACTCCTTTCTTAAAGCTTTTCAAAATGCATATAGATTACATTATCCAGAATCATCTCACTTGCACAATAGCACACCACAGCTTCTTACTCCTAACTATAGGCAAGCATTCATCAATGAACTTTTCCTCATTCCTTCTCCCCTCTCTCCACTTACCCCAGCTTATGGTAACCCTCATCCACCCTCACCTCCTAAGGTCCACTTTTTAATATTTCCCTTCTGAATGAGACTAGGTAATACTTCTTTCTTTCAGTGCCTGGATTATGTCATTTAACACAATGGTCTCCTGTTCTGCTTTTGTTGTTACAAATGGCCAGCTTATATTTTGTTCATGACTGAATAGTATTCCATTGTGTACATGTACCACATTTTCTTTATTCTTTGATTGTTGGAAACTTAGATTGTTTCCATTTATTAACTGTTGTGACTAATCCTACAATACACAATGGAGGGTAGATGTCATTTCAATATTGAATTCATTTCCTTTGACTATACACCCAGTAATGAGATTGCTGGATCAAATGGCAGTGCTGTTTTTAATTTCTTGAGGAAACACCATACTGTTTACCATATGGCTGTACCAATTTGCCTTCCTACCAACAGTATGCAAGGGATCCCTTATCCACATGTCCTCACCTGCACTTGTTATCTTTTTGATAATAGCTATTCTTACTGGGGTGAGGTGGTATTTCCTTGTGGTTTTGATTTGCGTTTCCCTAGTGATTTGTGATGTTGAACACTCTTTGACATATCTGTTGACTATTTGTATGTCTTCCCTTGAGAAATGTCTATTTAGGTGTATTGACTCTGTGTGTGTGTGTGTGTGTGTGTGTGTGTGTGTGTGTGTGTTATCAAGGATTAAACCCAGGGCACTAACTACATCTCCACATTCCCAGCTTTTAATTTTATTTTTGTTTGGAGATAAGGTCTTACTAATTTGCTTAGGGCCTCACTAAGTTGCTGAGACTGGCTTCGAACTCAAGATTTTCCTTCCTAAGCCTCTGAAATTACAGTCATGTGCCACTATGCCTGGCTACTGGCAATTTTTGATTGAATTGTTGTTTTTTTATTATTTTTATTTTTAGTTGGATTTTGGTTTTTTATTTTTTTTTATTGAGGCTTTTGAGTTTTTTACATACCCTGGATATTTACCTCTTGTCAGTAGTTTAGTTTGGTATATTTCCCCTCATTCTGTAGATTGTCTATTCACTCTGTTTATTGATTCCTCTGTTGAGCAGATGCCTTTCAATTTGAGATAATCCCATTTGTCTATTTTTTTTTTCCTCTTGTTTCCTGAGCTTTGGAGTCTTGTCCAAAAAATCTTAGCCCATTCCAATATCCTGAAATTTTTTTTTCCATTTTCTTCTAGTAGTTTCATAGTTCCAGGCCTAACATTTAAGTCTTTAATCCATTTTGGATTGATTTTTGTTACTGGTGAGAAACAGGGTCCACACACACACACACACACACACACACACACATCAGAGTGCTGGGCATACAGCAACTATATCTAAGCTTTGATGCTAAATCAAGGGGAAAAAAATGACAGACTTGTCAACAAATGGTGCCCAGAACAACTGGGAGAAAAAGAGACCAAAAAGGTGAAGTTAGATCTCCAACTCACACTATATTTGCAAAATATATATTCTAACCACTTAGAGAAGTGCTTTAAATAGGAAAATCAAAATTCAACATTTTAGAAGAAAATGTAAGAGAATGCATTTTTTGACATTGAGCTTAAGAAGAATTTTTGAAATGACAACACAGGGGAACAGACTGCCTAAAAGATTGATTTCGTCTCCAGAAAAAATAAAAACACTCCAGGAAATACAAGTTCCCATTTCCTAATGCTACTCCACTATTCTGTTTGTTTAACCTCTCCTGTAAACCATGATGATTTTGTCACTATTGCTTCATAATAAGCTTTGCTATCTGTTTTCCTCCTTCCATTATTATTCTTTTATGGATATATTGCTTTTGTAGGCATAGTGCTTAATTCCCGTTTGCATTTCTCTGCTTTCTTTAGGGCTCAAATTTTTCTTCCTGAAGTCACCTTTCCTCAATGATGCTTGTGAACGGTAAACAATCCGAATCTTTGTCTGAAAAATGTCTGCATTTCTATCTTGGTGTCAAGTGATTATTTATTAGTCTTGTGAAATTCTGTTTTGATGGCTTAGCTTTTCTCCTGGCCCACTTAAGATATTATTTCATTGTCCTCTGTATTTCTGGTACCTGAGGCGTTTCCATGCTAGAGCCCAGCTACATGTTTAAAAGAATCTTCATTAAATTGTACGTAGCTTTTTGGTATCTGTGCCAAGACGGCATTCATGTAATTTCATCCACCATACTACCAGCACCAGAAATCTCAGGATGCCCTCCGCATCTCAGCCCCTGCCGTGCTGTGGAGATCAGGATGAAGACCATGGTGGAATTTTCAAAAATTTAAGGGAGTTCTTTTCCCCTCTATTTCTGACACTCCTATGTTCAACAACACTTTTTGGACAAGTGTTTTTATTTCCGTGCTTATTATATTCTACTTATGAAACAATGTCTGGATATTTGGTCATTGGCATCAATTTGACTATCTGCTTCGTTGAAAAGTAGAGAAATGGCATATTTCAGGAAAGGAATCCCAGATTGTGCCTGATGCCTGCAATCCCAGTGAATGGGGAGGCTGAGGCAGGAGGATGGCCAGTTCAAGGTCAGCCTTAGCAACTTAGGGAGGCCCTAAGTAACTTAGAGAGACACTGTCTCAAAAAATGAAAGGGGCTGGGGACTTGGCTCAGTGGTTCAGCACCCCTGATTCGATCCCTAATCCAAAAAAAAAAAAAAAAAAAAAAAGATTCCCTCTTAAGCCTGCGCTTTTCACAGGTCCCAGGTTCCGATGCTGTCCCGGCTTTTTGGTCCCTGTAGACCATTAAGTCTTCAGTTTACTCCACTTTCTATCCCTAAAATCCAGAGCAGTGACTCACACATGAAAAGAATATTTTGAACACTCAAAAGGGGATATTTGGCAAGTAGACCCTGGGAATAAACAACCCAAATTAAACAAGAACAATGAAGGGGTGTGCCTATATGTATGCACAAGTACTTATTTTGAATGGGGAAACACAACTTGGTTTTAAACATGAATGTGCTGAAGAACAATATCAACACTGTCATATTCGTTTTGCTAAAAATTAAAATGCAGAGTTGACCATGGACAGAAAAGTATTTAGGTGTGGGATGTGACTCGAGTAGAACAAAAATCTCATTCAAAGGAATGGAGCAGGAATTATAAAAGGAATTATCCAGACCATAGATGATGCCAAAATTGATTCCTATTTAGGAATATTCATCTTATTTATGTGGGAATTTAAATCTCAGAGAGATATATTGTCAGCATATCAACCTTGGAGAATGAATTGAATAGTAGGTGTCGGGACCTTACACTGTCTGCCAAGGGGATGGAAAAGCTCTGGCTTTCTGGCTGCTTGCCACATTACCACGCCCTGTTACAGGACCTAGGCTAAGCAGGGGGCATGGCTGTGAGAACTGAAACCACCCCAGGGATAGGCCAATGGCTCCGCCAATGGCATCCACCCATGCTCCTTATGTGTCCCTATGATCTTTCTGTTGATTGGCCCATGTCCTCTATAAGACCGTCCAACTTCCTCAATAAACCAAGTTCCTGCACTGACCGACTGGACTCCCTGGTATGTTCCTGGGTCTTCTAAAGGTGGGGGAGGGAATGCCCGCGGCCTTTACTTTCCCAATCTAGTCTCTCCATTGGGGTAGGCCCCTCTGGCCTCTTTTGCTAGACAAAGGAGGTCCATCCCGGGTACGGGGGGCTAAAGACCCCAACCCCTTATAATATTCCGACAAGTAGGCATATAATATGGATACACATAACTATTTAAAAATCATCTATATTGTTGCATATATCAAGAGCTCCTTATTTTTTTTTTTTATTGCTGAGTACTACTTCATTGATGAATATACTACATTTTGTTTATGCATGAAATGGTTCATGGATATTTGGATTGTACAAAGTTTGGGTCTATTGCAAATAAACGTGGATCAAAGTTGGCATACAAGTTTGGTAAGGATTTGTTTCTATTGTCCTTTTATTTCATAGATACCCAGCAGTAAGATGGCTGGATCATGAAACAGGTATTTGTAACCACTTCTTTTAAGGAAAATGACAAATATTTTCCAAATAATGATATTATTTTACTTTGCTGTCCACAGAGTATGAGAGCTCTTGTTTCACACCATCTCATCAGCATTTGGAAGAATCAGTCTTTTTAATCTTGGCCATGCTACTGTGTATCTCACCATTGTTTTAGTGAGATACTGTATATCTCACCATTGTAAAAACAAGAACAGATAAGTCCACTAATCAATAATGCTGAGCAGCTTGTCATATGATGACTTCCATTCATATGCCTCCATCAAAAAGTATCTATTCAGAACACATTCATTAATAAACTTTTCTAACTATTGAGCAATTAAGCTTTTTGCAGACATATACTTTGAAATTATGTTCTTCCACTCTGTAGTTTATCCTTTCCAATAACAGTATCATTTCTTTGGCAGGGGTGGTGGGGTGGGAGGGGTTAATTTTGATGACATGCAAGTTTTCAGATTTCTTTTGTGGAAAATGTTTTGCCATTGTAGCTACGAAATCTTAGCCTAAGGCAGACACAATCATTTTCCCTTGTGTTTTCTTCTAAAATTTACCTAGTTTTAGATTTTACGCTAAGTACATTTTGAGATAACTTTTCCAACGGTGAAATATGTGGGTCAAAGTTCATTTTGTGAGATATGGATATCTGCGTGTTGAAATACCTACATTGTTGTGAGAAATAAATATTTTTAAAAAAATAACTTTAGTTCAATAAAACAGTTCTTTTGTCTCTTCTTTTGTTTGTGTGCTTAGAAAAAACTTCTGCAATCAGAAATCAAGTAAATGACATTTTCTCCAAAGACCTTTAAATTTTTCCTTCATTGCTTTTCTTTAATTCATGTTTTAGTCTAATTAAAATTTATTGTGATAAACAGCAATATGTGTGTATAGGTACATACATAGACTACATATATACAGATATATGTGTGTATCATTGGTTAATATTTAAGAACTCTATAATAGATTCCATACATCAAAAGGTTGTAGTTGGTTTTAAAAGTTACATGGAAAACTGAAACTGTAAAAACAAGAACAGATAATTTCTGGTTCGGGTGGGATGGAAATTAGACATGAGCTATTGCCACATATGCAAGGAAATATAAATATGAGAATCAAATACCAGATATAAATTCCATGTTAATACATTTGGAAATAGTGAAGAATCTAAGAAAATATAAAAGGACAAAATTGGGCAAAGAAGTTGAAAAAGTGAATATAAAATAAATAATGAAGAAATTGGAACTCTTTCAAGGAATTTCCTCTATGAAATGCTATGGGTCCAGACAGCAGTATGGGAGAAATCTTTCAAAAACTTCAAAGAAATTCCACGGAATATAAACGGAAGCACTGCATGAGAAAAGATGTAAATTTTCCCAGTTCTTTTTGCAAAGCTAGTGAAACAAACTACACACACATACACTACACACACACACACACACAAAAAAAAAAAAAAAACAAACTATAGGTTAAACTCAGTTGAGCATATGGATATAAAACATCCTAAATTGCATTGGAAATGAAATTAATTAAAACTAACAATACAGAGAAAAATTAATGTGTTAGACCCAACAGGACAGTTTATTATGGGAAATCTATTAATATTGAATCAATAGAAAAAAGCCATATGGTAACCACAAAAGTTCCCGAAAGATCTAATGCTTGAAATTATAAAATTTTGAGATCATTATAGATTCACACTCAACTATAAGAAATAATACAGAGCAATAATATGGAAAGATAAACTCTGCTTTCTGGTATAATACTGTGCATAACTATTGCACAAGCAGGAAATTTGTATAATGGGAAAATCTATCTCCCTTATTCAGATTTATGTACAGTGACTTGTGTGTGTGTTGTTCTATGCAATTTTGTAACAAGGGTAGATTTGCATGCCTATCCCCACATTTAAGATGCAAAACAGTTTCCCCATAAGATCCTTTACATACTGTCCTGGCTACAGCCACCAATTTATTTTCCATTTCTATGATTTTTTTTTTTTTTTTTTTTTTTTTTTTTTTTTTTGTGGTGCTGGGGATTGAACACAGGACCTTGTGCATTCGAGGGAAGCACTCTACCAACTAAGCTATATCCCCAGCCCCATTTCTATGATTTTGTCATTTCATTTTCAACATGATGTAAATAAAATTATAAAGTATGTAAACTTTCTGAGATTGGCTTTTATTTTCCCTCACCAAAATTCCTTTAAGAGCCATGTAAGTTTTTGCTTGTATCAAATTTTCTTTCTTTTTTAATGATAAGCAGTATTTCATAGCATGGATATTCCACAGTTTTTTGTTCATTTGTTTTATTTTATTTTGTTTAACAGATTATCTATTGAAACATTTTTGAACTCCATAGTTTGGGGCAACTATGAACAAAGTTGCTGTGAAATTTTTGTGCAAATTTTTCTGTGAACATGAATTTTTATTGTTTAAATATTAAAAATAAGTCCAACTCATGGATCTTACAGTTTTCATATGTTTAATTTTATAATCAACTACCTTACTCATTTTCATTTTATATTCGTGCTAGTAGTATATAAGTGTCTCAGTTTTCTCTAGTTCCTTACTGGCATTTGGTGATGTAACTATTTTTCCAACTTTAGCCATTCTTCTAGGTGTGTAGTAACATCTCCTTGTAGTTTTCTCTTGCATTTCCTTGATGGCTAATGACATTGGACATCTCTTCATGTGTGTATTTGCCATCTGTGTGTCCTCTTCAGTGGAGGACTCATCCATATCTTTTGCCCATTTTTTTACTTGGATTTTTTTGTTTGCAAATGTTACCTACCAGTCTTGTAGCTTGCCTATCAATCTTCTTAACGAGGTTCTTGCAGAGCAAAATTTTATATTTTTAGGAAGACTAATTTATCAATTTCTCCCTTTTCAGTTGTGTATTTGATGTCATGTCCAAGAACTCTTTGCTTAGCCCTAGCCATGAAGGTTTTCTCCTGTGCTTTTTAATAAGTGCTTATATTTCACTACCTTTAAGCTTCTCATTCATTTTGAGTTCATTTTGTATTGGGTTAAAGCTGTAGATTGAGGTTCATTACTTTGCATATGGAAGCCCCATTTCTCCAACACTGTCTATTAAGTAGCCTTCCCTTCCTCTATTGATCTGCTTATGCAACTTTCTCAAAAGTCACATGGGCATATATTTATGGAACTGTTTCTGGGTTCTCTATTCTAAACTACTTTTATGTATCTACCCTCCACCAATATCACTTAGAAGACTCAATATTCTTCCACTTTATTCTTCCAAAGAATTGTCTTTAGCTATTTCAGGGTATGGGATTTTCCACACAAATTTTTCCATATAAATTTTATCTATACTGAGAGAATCTACAGCTGTAGTTTGATAAGAATTGCTTTAAACCCAGGGAACAATTTGAGGATAATTAATATCTTTGCTATGTCAAGTCATGCAATCTATGAACACTGCACATCTCTTCTGTTGAGTCTTTGATTTCAATCATCAGCTGTCAAAATTTTCAGCATTTATATCCTATATATATATATATATATTACATTAGATTTATAAATATTTCTTTTTATTTTTAGCAGTTATATATAATATTGTATTTTAACATTGTTTTTTACTCATTTGTTATGCATTTATAAAAATATGACTGATTTTTCTATGTTGCTTTTGTATACAGTATATTTACTGAAATTGTGTGTAAGTTCTGTGAGATATTATTGAGATTCTTCAAAATTTTCTGCATAGGAAATTATGTCAACTAAAAATAGGGACTTTTTTTCCTTTTTGATATGCATGCCTCTTATTTCTAATGCACTGGTAGAATTTCCACCACAATGTCAACTAAGAGTGATGAAAGAAGACATTTTCCCCTGTTCCTGATCTTAGGGGGAAGATTTCAATCCTTCACCATTAAGTATGATGATAGCTGTAGGTTGTTTGGAAATGTTCTCTATCAAATTGAAGAAATTCCTTTCTTTTCCCATTTTTTTCCTGACAGTTTTAATCATGAGTAGTATCAGAACTTGTCAAATGTTTTCTCTGCATTAGTTGATATAACCCTATTATTTTTCTTTTTAGCTTGTTGATGTGTTGGATTACATTGATTGATTTTTAAATGATGAATCAACCTTGCACATCTGGAAGGAATCTTGTTTGGTTATGGTATATAACTTTTTATACAATTCTGAATTTGATATGCTAATATTTTGTTGAGGATTTTAATGACTCCAATCATCAGCGATATGGGCCTATAGTTTCTGGCCCCTATTTTTCTATTACTGATAAGAGGTATTGTTACAAACTTCGTAAAGTAAGTTGGTGTTTCCTTCTATTCTATCTTCGAAAAAGTTTGCATAGAATGCATGTTTCTTCTTTAAATGATTTGTGAGATTTTCTAATGAAACCATCGGTTTCAGAGATTTCTTTTTCTTTTCTTTTCTTTTTTTTGAGAGCTTTTTCTCTATAAATTCAGTTTCTTTAATGTTTTATTATTATTCAGATAGTCCATCCCAAGTTGGTTGATGTTGGGTAGTTTTTGGTTTGAGGGAATTAGTCCTTTACTTCTAGGTTATTGAAAATGTGGGTATAAAGTATCATAGAGTGTCTCCTAACTTTCTATGACTGTTAATTCTATAATATACCCCATGTTTCATTCCTGACATGGATGTGATTATCTTCTATCTTCTTATCTTTGTCAATTTTATAGAGATTTATCCACCCCCCCCAAAAAAAAAACATTTCCCCCCACAGCCTTCTATTTTAAAATTTTATTGGCCTGTGCTCTTAATGTTTTTTATTCTTATTTTCTATGTATTTTGTCTTCTTTTTCTAGTTTCTTGATGTAGGAACTTAGATTATTAATTTGAGATCTTTCTTCTTTCCAAGCGTAAGCACTTATGCTATGAATTTTTCTCTCAGTGCTGCTTTACCTGTGCCACACATATTGATACATTGTATTTTTCTTCCTTTTTCTGTTTTGCTTAATTTCCTTTGATACTTTTTCTTTTACCCATGGTTTATGTAGAAGTGTGTCATTTAGTTTCCAAGTGTTGAAAGAATTACAGACATTTATAGCTTTCTTTATGATTTCCTTTCTTTAAAATGCTCAGATTTGTTTTTATGGTTTAGATCATGGTCTATCTTATTAAATATTCTGCGGACTCTTGATATACGTTCTTTGGATTTATTGTGTTATTCATTTCTTCTCTACCCTGACTGATTTTTCACCTTGTAGTTCTATCAATTACTAAGAAAAGACAGCTGCAGTCTTCAACTTTAATTATGGATTTGTCTCTTTTCTTTTGTGGTTCTATGAGTTTTGCTTTGTGTGTTTTGAGACTTTGTTACTGGTGCATACACACTTAAGATACTTAGTCTAATCTTTGTGGATTGAAACTTTTATTATTATGTACTTTTCCCCTTTGCTTTGAAATCTACTCTAGCTTACATTAATATGGTAAGGCCTATTTTTTAAAGTTAATTCTTGCATGATATATCTTTTTCCATCCTATGCTTTTAACTTACACATGTTGTTGTGTTTAAACTGAGTTTCTTGCAAACAGTATACGGTTAGATCATTTTTAAAATCTACTCTGCCAATTTTTCTCTTTTTAATATATTTAGACCATTTCCTTTTAAGGTAATTATTGATGTGACAGACCTTTAGTCTAAAATTTTATAATTAGTTTTCTGTTTATTTTCTCTGTTCTTCATTCCTTTTATTCTCTTTTCTGTATTCCTTTTAAATATTTATACAGTTTTTTCCTCAGGATTCCATTCTGATTTGTTTATAATGTTTTTGAGAATGTGCCTTTGTATAGTTTTCTTAGAGTTTGCTTTACTAAAATTTAATTTTAAAAACACATCTAAATAAAATAAAAATGCAAAGCTGCTCTCCTAACATAATAAGTAATATTGTTAAAAAATTAAAATCAGACATGATAACAAAACATGAAAAGGGTCCCCTTGAAATCATGACACTACAAGAATGCTTGTTATAACATTAATATATACCTTTATTTTGAAAATTCTAGCTAAAGCAACAAGATAAGAAGATAAATGAAAGAGTTTATGCCTGGAATGAGATAAGCTCATCTTTTTATTCTTTCATTCAGATTATTTTATTGACTTCTTAGAAAAACAAAAAGTTAAAATTTTGAGAATTGCTAACATTGGTTTGTGACTAACTATAAAATGAACATATGAAAAAAGGTCTTCTGCAGTCAAAATTTTAAATGAAAATGTAAATTTTACAGTAGAAATAATAAAAAATTCCTAAGAATAAGTGCATTTATTTTTGAAGGAAATCCTCCCAACTTTATAGACTTAAAATGAGATTCAAGAAAGCATTGGAAAATGCTATGATTTTGATTAAAAGGCTATTTGCAAAAAGTTAAATTCTTTCAAAATCAAATAATTTACTACGATTTCAATACAATGAATGAACCAAATTAGCCAAAATTATTCTATAATGGGAAATGAAGATGAATGACCAAAAACATTTAGAAATGGCAAAATATTGAAAGAGGACTTGACCTATCAATTAGATATATAATTAAAAATGTGATGCTGACCCTAGACTAGCCAGACAGATTAAAGATATGGGGAACACACTCCAGAAATAAAATGTAAAACACAAAAATTATTTTATATACAACAAAACTCTTATTTCAAAACAGTGAGAGAACTGACCATTTGATTAACATTTCAGGATTTTTGAGAGGATGGTGCATTATATTTTTTTATAAATTAATTTCCTTTGAATCTGTTATTATTTGTCTTGGCTCCTTTTTATTTTCTTAAAGATACTAGCCAGATGTTGAAAATAGTATTGTTTTACAAAATTCTTCAGATTTATTTATCAAATCTGTTTTTATTATATAGTAAGTTTTCTTCCTTTTGTTCACTGGTTTATTTTACTCTTATTTTTCTAACCTTCATGTTATGATTCACTTCTGTTATTCAACTCTTTTTTTAGTATCAAAAGCAAAGCATTTTATACTATAAAATTGTTTCTAATTAGAACTGTGGCAACATTCTGTATATTTCAATATGTGTTTTTATTGTAATTATTTATTGTATTCTACAACTACTATTTTCTCTGCCCCTTTGGCATGCCTTATTTATGTGTCATTTCATTTATTTAAAAAGATAAGTATTTATAAGTATCTATTCACTTTTTTGTTGTTGTTAACATCCAGTGTTATTTCACTGTTGTTAGAAAATGGGTAAGAGAGTGTGTTTTTTGGATAATACTGAGGTTTGCTTTGTACCTTATATAACCATATTTATACTGTCCACAGACACTCTAGCTGTATCACATAATTATGTATCTATAATATCACATTAATGTACTTTCATGATTTAGACTTTATATGCTCATTAATTTTATTTGCTTGTGACCTGTTAAGAACTCATAAAAGTGTATCTGAATCTTTCACGTTGTGTTGATTTACAGTGAATTGTCCTCACTCTCCAACAGCACTTACTTATATAATTTGATGCTATGTAATTCTGTGCACAAACTTTCATGATCATTTTCTTCTTCAGTGATTATACACTTAATTTTTAAAATAACAAAAACCTGTTTAAAACCATATACACATATGTTAAATATAAAAAGAGAATATAAATTCAATATCCTATATGTACATGATTTATTCAGCTTCATATTGACTGTTAAGTCTAATATTTAAGTATATAAGGAAATTCTTATTTGCCTTATATCCTTTGGGAGAGTATCTTTTTTTTTAATATTTATTTGTTTGCTTTAATTGTACAAAATGCGTTTGTTTTTACGTGGTGCTGAGGATCGAACCCAGGCCAAGTGCTTGCTAGGCGAGCGCTCTACCGCTGAGCCACAATCCCAGCCCTGGGAGAGTATCTTTTAAGGTAAAATGAAGTACCCTAAAGTAATTAAATTTCGTAATATTCCTAAACCATCACAATTATTTAATTATGTAATTTTACACCGTCTCTAATTTCTCTAGAATCATTTAAATGATCAAATCTCAGAACCCTACTTTCTATTAATTTTTAGGTTCTTTTAAGAGGCTAAATGTAACTTGAGAGCATCCCTAACTTTGAATCTTTGTATTTGACAAAGGCCATGGGGCCTGTATCTCAGGAACAACTGCTCTAGTTGACTTCCAACATAGTAAGTGTCGTGAGAAGTCTTGTCATTCTGAAAATTTCCTTCATGCAGGTGAGAAATGTTCCCACTGGATACAAGTTTTCTTTAGAAATGATTTTAGTTATTTCAGCTCTTTTTATAAATCTCACATCTTCTCATACCTTGCAATGCTTTCAAATGCAAAATAATAATGTATCTAAACAACACCTAAGCAAAGCAGTTCATGTTCCTCTCTTGAGACATCTCACTGAAGCCTATGTTATAGATTTAGTGTGATGTTTTATATCATAAAGTTTAGGAGTTTACAGTCATCATTATAACTGAAAGTTTATTTTCCTATGATGAAGTCACTCTAGAATGGCAGACACCAAATAATACAACCATAGCAAACGTTAGAAGGTAACTTGGAGATCATTTGTCAAACTGTCTTATTTGCATATGAGAAATTTGCCCCAGAGAAGTTCTATGATTTGGGGTAAAAAAAGAATCACAGTGTTAGTGGCATTTGTGTTTTCTGAGCAAAATAAGACTAAGGCAAAAAGTTACATTCATTTACTACATAATTCAGTTCAAAATAAACTGAGTATCTAAATTCAAAAAGCCCTCAAGTGTTAGGATGAATTTTATTTATAGTTTCAGATAGCCACATTATTTGCATGCTTTCTGATTAAACACTCGTTCGATGATGACTATTTAACCACAAGAAATTCAATACTCATTTTTTGCTAACATTTATTATTTATTATGTGCAGACACTAAGTTGAGCATCATACCTATGTTATGTTCTTTAAACCTCACAACAATTCCATAAGAATGACAATGCCATTATTCCTATTTTTTAATACTAATACTCTGAGCTCTTCTATCTGGGGAAATTTAAGGACCTTGTTCAAGTTCATAGATCTAGTATGAAACACACTGAAAAAAAAATAAAATCCTTCCACATCTCACTCCAAACTGTACCTCCCAGGCTTTATGGAAAATTTGGCTAGTGAAAAGTTTTAGATGAGATTCCTTTGGATCTCTTTATGGTGTTCTGTTCTGTTCCCCACCACTTCCTCTGCAGGCCTTACTTTTCATGCCTGCACAAGGCCTCTCTTGCAGGGCACTGGCCTTGGGGCTCCAAGAGTGAACCCCCAGCTCCCTTACTCCAAGTACATCTCTCAGGTTTCACTGGTCCTCTGACCACCCGTTGTGGGATCAAACTGAAGCTGAGACTATCTAACACGACTCCCTCACCAACTTATTCTCTTTCCTTGTTCCCCTGATTCTATCACCACTTCCTCCCAGAAACCCCTCCTTTGGATACCATTTGCACACAGACCCCCATTTTCCCATCTGCGCCTCAAGACTCCAGCCTGAGATGTCCATGCATGGATCCCACGTGAGCAGAAGATGTGGGCTCTGGTGGAAATCATTCCAGCCAGACTCCTTTGTTTTTACTTTTGCATCTCATTTTTCTCTTGGCTGTCAGAGACGCTTTCCAGGATTCTAAGGAAATGGTTTGCAAAGAAGTTCGACTCTGCTTTGAACACTACACCAGGGATCTTGTTTGGATAAAAGTTTTCAAAGAAGCAATTACATGTTTTTTTTTTTTTTTTTGTTTTTGTTTTTTTTTTTTTTTTTTTCCTTTTCAGCTTTGCACAATGAAACATTCAGCCCTTTGACTTTCCATATTGCCTCATCACAAAATAATGTCCCACCTCACTGGAGAGCTATAACGTTGGTATCCATTTCTATTTTCACAATATTTTCCTTGTATAGACCCTCTGAGTTTAGGTACTTGGAAGTCCAGACTGTTGACTAAGTGGACAGCAGTGTATGTCTGTCCACACATCCTCAAAGACCGAGTGAGCCATACCACTGAGCCATACCATGTACACACACACACACATCCCCAGGCTCTGGGGGAAGAACATGTCTTCATCACTGGATGAAGGATACCGTCCTTAGTCTTCTTTTTCACTTGTGTGCCTACCTTCATCTCCTACCCTCCTACATGAAATGGACCGCGTTCCCTCAACACAACACGACATCACCTCTGCTCACAGTCACAGATTTCTTTCCAGGTCAATCCATCCACAGCTGTAATCACAGAGATGAAATCAGTCTTTTTTCCAGAACTTGTAGGAAATCCATTTCCCCTGCTTAGGGAATTGAGCCAGGAGCAGCATTCTTGCATTGGATTCATCCAGGTGAGTCTGAGTACCATTTAAAATGGGTCAGTCATTTGTTTGATGACAATTGGTGAACTCTGGGTAGATGGTGCCTTTTTAAATAAACATTTTTGGTCAGGGGACTCAGGACCTTATTGCCTTTATGCCATATATTTTTCCTCTAGAGAAGGAATATGCCACCCTAACAGGAGAGTTCTACTCACCCAGTTAGGAGCTGCAGATGACTGTGACCCACTTGGTGGCACTAGGTAGACATGGATAGGCAGCCAGAACCAGAAGGGAACTTATACAGACATCAGTGCACCAGGCCCTTGACTGACAGAAGAGGAAACTGAGACTTAGAGATGAGGACAAACATCTTAAGTCTCTCTCTTTCCTTGCCACCTAAATTAAGTCCTGGAAAGAAAGTAAACCCTTTGAAAACAGCAGAAAGGAGACTACTGTGATCTCTCTCCAAACTCAGCATCATGGCTATTCTGCACTGGGACTCAGGACAGTTTTCATGGGCACAATCTTTCCCTCCTTGCTTGTTGGTAGGCCCATGAGTTTCAAAAGAAATTATTTAATTGTTTCTCTTGTAAAAGCTCAGTTTAAACAACAATTATCTTCATTTCACAAGTGGGATTCAGCCAGGACTAAGAGGGTTTATACCCAAGAGTACATCATCCTTGATATTCAGTCAAACCTTCACAAATAAGGTCCATGGAGAATTCAAGACAGCCTGTCTGAGAACTTGAGTCAAAAATCCATACATGCATTTTTTTTTTCCTTGGGAGGTATTTAGAAGCAAGTCGAGGGAAGAAGACAGCCACCTGAAGACAGTGCCATGTCCGGGTGAAAGTGGTGGGAGGCAGTTTGGACCTGGGGGTGGAGGGCGGGTGGTCAGAGGAGAAAGGCCATCCCTGGCCAGTACTGATGGTCAGGTTCAGGCTCATAAAGGTCAAGTTTCCCTGGATGAGCCAAGTCAGAGAGAGATGCAGATTCTAAATCAGAAATACTTTGCTGCGGTGATAATCTATCGATATCTAAAAAATGCTTGAAATTCTGAGTCTGAACAAAGAATTGCAAATTCTAAAGTGATTTAAGCCATGCAACCGGGAAAATTCTATGGGAATGCCGTCCTGATGCCAAGACAAACAAACAGGTCAGATACACAAGAGTCACACTCTTTCCCCAAGTCCCTAGCCTCATGAGGGAGACCAAACCCAAAACTGTCCCCCTGAATGCCCCGAGATTAACAAGGCCCTGTGATAACAGCTGTGGCAGAGGTGCCCGCGTCAGAGGAAAGGTTAGGAGAGAAGCCATCCACCGTCTCTGGGGAAGCAAGGGACTAGAAGAGTAGGTGTTTTCATATCTCATAGATGGCAGTGAAGACAGGGCTGGTTCAGAGGAGATGTCCTAGGGCCCCTCGAATGGCGGGGACCCACTCTCTGAATATGAAGTGATGAAACCTACCTCCCCAGGCCGAAGGTGCGTCTGTGCCATTTCATGTCATGGGAGTGTGGATTTCTAGTAATTCTTCCCCTTGGTAAATTTAAATATGCTACTGTACATTCTATTCAATTCACATATGCCCCCCCCCCCCCGCCAGCAGTATTACTGGACTTAAAGTATGAATCCTGGGCCTCATTTTCTTTAGCTGGCAGACTTGAAAACAATTGTTAAAAATGTCAGTACCCAGGCTGGGGCTATGGCTCAGCGGTGGAGCACTCATCTCGCATGTGTGAGGCCCTGAGTTCGATCCTCAGCACCACGCAAATAAAATAAAGGTATTGTGTCCACCTACAACTTAAAAAGATATTTTTAAAAAATGCCAGTACCAAGACTTTTGGCTTGGTGAGGAGATTCAAAACATGCATTTTTCAATACTGAAATCGAAGGAGTCTTCAACCTGCCTAGCCCACAAGACGGCCATAGATGCCTTCCTTTCTCAGGCTTTGGAGCCCACATGTCCTCAGATGAGTCCCAGAGAGGGACAAAATCCCTTTTGTGTCCCTCCTCCACAAATGTGAATCAGTTACCAGTAGATTTAAGAACAATTGGAAGCTTTTCCTGTTTTAAGACGGAACTGGAACAATAGTTCGTGATGACGAGAAGTTGTCATAATTGTTTTAATTGATGTTATTCTTGTGTTATCTCAGTTGATTGTGTATTTACATGCATTCGCTTATCACAGGTCATGCCTGAAAATGGGCTTCTAGCTCCATTTACATACAGAGTTAACCAATCAATCACGGCATACATGTGTATTTTTCTCAGCCCCACTTGTTTATATCAGATGGGCCTGCCATATGTAGTCGCTATACATTTCATGCCCACATGTTTATATCACACAGATAATCCATCTGAGATTGATTTCAACTTCACTTTTAAGTCCGTGGGACCCGCAGAACAAATATGCATGTTGAAATACAAGCTGAAGTTGTTATTTTGCTACAGAAAGAACAAAAAGAGCTAATGGTTGGGTGGCTTTTTTTTCTTTTAACTCTTTGTTATGGATCTATTTAAAATAATGTTCCTGTGGTTTGTTAGTAGAATTTGCTAGAGAAAAAAGTCACCATCAGTACGCTGCAGTTCTCTAATTTCACACAAGGAGTTTCGCCTGGCACCCCCACAAATCCCCCTACCAGCACTCAAAGCAAAAAGACAATGTAAACAAAACCACAGACAGTCACTCGTGGGGAAATGCATTCTTACATCAAGCATCATAGCACAGCAATGAAATTTACACTCTGTTTTTAGATGGTAAACATCTATACACACATTCCTACCTGTCTTTCATATCCCTATATCCAAGGCATGGCAAAGAAACCAACAGACACACAGGAGAGAGGAGGGAGCGGGTCATTGTTTAATCTGTTCCACTTACAGACTCGCAAGCCAGGCGTGCACATCAGGAGATGTGTTTTCTGGGAGTTTCATGACTCTGATGTGTTCATTTGCACCCAGTCACACCCCTGTGCCACTCTTGCCATGAGCTACCGCCTTTGCAGCCCACGTGGGGATGTCACCCGGCAATGAAAAGAACTGGGTGAACAGACTTCAGACATCACTGCACCCTTACTCATTCCATCGTCCAGATTGAAAAGTGATCTCCCTCTTGGACTTTTAGAGAAACAACCACGACTGGAGACCAAGAAATCTTCTTTAAAGGAGGGGTCCTTGGCAGTGGCTGGCTCTCATATTTCATTTAATAAATATCCGAATCCAAACATTAACCAGGGTAGTGGTTTGTAAGCAAATCTTCTGGGAGATGGAGGGTGGGGGGAATGCAGTGTGAAAAATAGTATAAAAAAACCTGAAGAAGCTATTAGGGTCCATTGTGTCATTCCAGCTGCTACACAGACATACTGAGTCCATGTGTCAAAAATGCTTACTAAGTTTTTCTCTTAGAGGAAAATGAGCCCTAAGTACACAATGGCCTTTGTGTCTCTCGAGGCTGGATAACACGGGGCTCTGCACGTCTGTGCTGAAGGTACCCGTGACGCTGCACCTAGAGCTGGCACTGCCCCTCTGTGTGGCTTGCCTCACACGTCTCCCCGTGGCACACATCCAACAGGCAGGGGGCACGCCAAGCTGCATGCTGGTCACCCTGGAGGTCGCAGCCTGGGCCAGGCCTCAACATCAAGTGCCTTGTACATGTCTCTGGTTCCTCTTCACCAGCTGGTGACATCAAGTCTACCTGGGGTCATATCCCAAATTCAGGTTCACACACTAATGACCCAGACACAAATGACGCAGAGCCACCACAGTGTCCAGACATTTAAATCACAGCTTTAGGTGCTGACCAGAATGGCTACTTTGTAAACATTGAGGACAAGAACCCAAAAGATTTAAAAAATTTTAAAAAAAGGATGTTAATTATCACTAAAAAAAAATAAATAAATAATAATAATAATAACCAGAGCTAAGGGAAAAAACTATCAAAATCATATGGAAATAGAATCATTTTATTATAGGGAAAGAAGAAAAGCTCAAAGACAGTGTGGCCATGTGGGACACATAGGAATGAAAAGACAAGAGAGTTTTTTGTTTGTTTTGTAGGAAATTTCCCAATTCGTGGCATTAGAAGAGGAAAAGTTTATTTTGGCTCGTGGGTTCAGAGGTTCAGTCCATGGTCAGCAGACCCCATAGCTCTGGGCCTGAGGTGAGCAGGAACATCTTGGTGCCAGGGCATGGCAGAAGAAAGCAGCTCAGGACATGGAAGCCAGGAAACAAAGAAAGAGTTCTGCACAACAGGGTCAGAATATATACCCCAAAGAAATGCCCCCAGTGACCCACCTCCTCCGGCCACACCCTGCCTGCCTATAGATACCACAGATACCTGCCTATAGATACCATGTCAGCAAATTAATCCACTATGAGGTGACAGCTCTCATAATCTAGTCATTTCCCCTTTGACTGTTCTTGCATTGTCTCACATGTAAGCTTCTGGAGGACACCAAAGACCCAGGCCTCCTACCACTTAGCACAGTGCTCTTTAGGTTATGTTTGTTGTTCTGTTTTCTGTTGCTATGACAGAATGCTTGAAACTGGGTAGTTTATAAAGGAAAGAGGTTTATTTTGGTTGATCACGGTTCTGAATACTGGGAAATTCCACAGCATAATGTTACCCTCTTAATAGCCTGTGTTGAGGACCTCCTGCTACTTAAACTCATAGAAGAAAACAGAAAGCAAGTGGATGCCCGTGGAAGAAAGATGGGGACAAATGAAGCTAGACACTTTATCGCAATGTAGTTTCAAGATGACTCACTCACTCTTGTGTAAACTTCATAATTCCCTTCATGGCAATAAAGGCCTCCCACCCTAACAACTCTTAAAGGCACCATCATGCTGGGCACGGTGGCACACACCTGTAATCCCAGGGACTTGGGAGGCTGAGGCAGGAGGATCACGAGTTCAAAGCCAGCCTCAGCAAAAGCAAGGTGTTAAGCAATTCAGTGAGACCCTGTCTCTAAATGAAATACAAAATAGGGCTGGGGATGTGGCTTAGTAATCAAGTGCTCCTAAGTTCAATCCCCAGTACCAAAAAAAAAAAAAAAAAAAAAAAAAAAAGAGGACCATCATCTTGTGATGCTGCTGTCCTGGAGATCAACACTCAATGTGAGTTTCACTGGGGACAAACCATATTCATACATGTGCAATTTTTGAAATAGCATTTGAAAGTAAGAAAATAAATGACATCAATATGTTAACTTATATGGGGACAGATTGATAATGTACATTACAAATCTGATACTCTGACAATAAATTTATAAATGGAAAGATCCATAAATGATTTATTTCTTCCTTATGACTTGAGACTTTTGCTTTCACTGTAAGCTTACCCCTCAATAATATTTCAAGACAGTTGCAAACTACCAACTTCCTTGCAAAAAAGTACATTTGCAAATGAAGAATTTGCAAATGAAGTCCCTCCTTTTTTTTTTTTTTTTGGTGGTACCAGAGATTGAACCTGGGGGCACCTAACCACTGAACTACATCTCCAGCCTTTTTTAATATTTTATTTAGAGAAAGGGTCTCTCCCTATGTTGCTCAGGACCTCAGTAAATTGCTGGGCTGGCTTTGAACTTGTGATCCTCCTGCCTGAGCCTCCAGAGCCACTGGGATTACAAGTTTGCACCACTGCACCAGGCTCTCTCTCTTTATTTCTTCATTTCTTTCCTTTCTCTCTCTCTCTCTCTCTCTCTCTCTCTCTCTCTCTCTCTCTCTCCTCCCCCGCCCCACTGTGGTTCAAATCACATCACGAAAATATTTCTCAGTATGAGTGTTAAAATATCAAAAATATCCTAATGCAGACCTATTGTTCTTACCAAAAATTATGTAATTCTACTCATTCATTTGCTAGAATTTTTTGAGTTTATGGAAACTATCTTGGGAGTGGAACATAATTGTAGCATCACAAATGATAAATACTAACTTCAAAATTCTTGTGTGAGAATTTACTGCTGATATGGAAGTAGTATTGCTATGTAGTATCACTAAGTCATAAAAGAAAGCTTTCATTAAATAATCTATTTGAAAATTCAAAATTATTTTGAAATATGCTGTTTTCACAAAGATATCCTGGTAAGATCATAGTACAGCATGAAAGTACTTTTGTTTCTTATGAATGGTTCCAATGTACTTGATTTTAGTGAACAATTGGCAGTTGCAAGAGTTTGGGATAAATATAAATGCATGAAAACCACAGGGATCTCGAAAATCATTTCACTGCTTTCTCAATAAATAAAATTAGGGCAGAGATTAAAAGTCAAAATTACAAGAAGCTAAAAGAACATTTTGTGGCACCAGAGATTTCAAGAGGAGCCCTGTCTATTAGGGGATTCACCAGGCTGCTGGCTGCCTGTATGGAGCAGGTCAAGTGTTGCTGAAGTAACAAGCATCCCTTCCGGCGGAAGGAACCAAATGAGTCATTATAAACACACTCATTACCACCGTTTTACTTAATGGCTCCATGAAAAGATATATCAAAGGCTGCAAACTTTGTGACCAATGAGAGACTGGAGAAATTATGAGGAAAACGGGCCCAATCTTTAGGCAAATAAAATCCTAATAAGCCACCATGGGTGGGGGGTGAGTGTTCAGAGTTGTACTTTCCTTGATTCCAGGTGTGAAGGGTTTTCTAAAACCTGATTGAAACCAGGAAATAAGAAAGAGAGCGAGGGAGAGAGGGAGACCCAACCAGTAAAACAATTTTATTCCATATAGAAAACGTGCTTCAATGTTCTTGTCACATGCTTGTTTAGACATTATTGAGTGTTATGTTTCTGTAAAACATTTCAAACGTTGATGGAAGTTGTACATTTCAGGAATTATGAAATAGTACACGGCACTTCTAATAACAGATGTAATAAATGTATTTTGACGCCTATTTAAGAACAGTGTTCCTTCTCTTGACACTATAATGTAAAGATGTACAATAGGGAACCCTTATCCATATATATCAGCTCCCATTCACATAGATCCCACAATCAATGTCAGTGGAGTAAAAGGATTAATTCACACATCATGACACATGAGGACTTGATTTTAAAATTCCAGCCCAATCCCAATTAATAAAGTATTACATCCAGTGGGGTGCGGTGGCACAGGCCTGTAATACCAGCGGCTCTGGAGGCTGAGGCAGGAGGATGGTGAGCTCAAAGCCAGCCTCAGCAAAAGGGAGGCACTAAGCAACTCAGTGAGACCCTGTCTCTAAATAAAATACAAAACAGGGCTGGGGATGTGGCTCAGTTGTCGAGTGCCCCTGAGTTCAATCCTTGGTACCAAAAAGGAAAAAAAATTTAAAAAAGGTGTTACATCCAACCTGGGTCATCTCTGGGGAGGAAGTGCCTACACTCCATTTACCACCTTCCCTGACTTCTGAAGGTATTAAAGTTCATACTGATATCCAACCTCAATCTGCCCTACTGCAGTGCAAGCCTGTTTCTTCTTGTTTTGTCCCCACTGGCTAATGAGCATAATTGGTCCCTGTCCTTTTTATAATGTCCCTTTATGTAGGAATAAAATAGTTATTATGTCTCCCTCAGGTCTTCTTTTCTGTAGATTGAATGCGTTCAGTCTCTTAACCTTTCCTCATGGGTCACATCTTCTAAACCTTTTATCATTTCTGACGCCCTCTTCTGAGCTCCCTCTCATTTTTTGTCTGCGATCCCCCAAACCCAGACTCCCAACAGAGTCTGTCCTGTCCCCGTCACGCTGAATAACTGCCTAGCTTGGTTCACCCTTGCAAGGGGCGCCTCCCGGCGTACCCTGCCATAGCCCAGCGTTTCTTGGCAGACGGTCCTCTTCCCTGGCGTTTTATCGTGCCCTAAACTGCAGCCATCCACCTGGAGAGAAACTGCCTTTTCTCTGAGAGATCTTCAGACTCTTCTCAACAGGGATGAACAGGGATGGAGTCTTGCCACTCGCCAAGCTCCTGTTTGGAGACCATGTTTCTTCAAATAAAGCCCTCGTGTCCAAACTCCTGGGTTCCAAGTCACATTAAAGAAAGGAAACTGATGTGTCTTCATTTAAAACAGAAACACATTTTTTTTAAGAGCAGTTTTAGGTTCATAGCAAAGTTGAGTAAAGATGTAGAGAGACCCCAGATGCCTGCTGCCGCCACCATACACTCAGAGCCAGCCTCCACCCCCTGAGTGACAAACTGAGTGACACTCTCTACCATCTACGAATCCCGTGGACACATCGTCATCACCCAGAGTCCAGAGCTTGCCCTGGAGTCCACGGGGGGTTGTCTGTTCTATGGGTTTTGGCCACTCTGTCACAATCCGTAGCTATTATTATCATGTCACTCAGAACACTTTGAGTGCTGTACAAATCCTCTGAAGTCTGGCCACCACGGATCCTGTTTCTATCCCTACAGTTTTTCTATTCCCATAATGCCACAGAGTTAGAATGATACTCTAGGTATCCTTTTCCGATGGTGACTTTTTCACTTCTTGAAAATAAATAAATTGTCCTCAGTGATGTCCTTGGGATGCAGAGAGAGGGGATGTATCTAGGTGTCCAGGGTGCAAATGCAGAAAGCTGCAGGTTTCTCCCCATTCCTACCAGTGACCATCGCAGTTCTCAGTTTCTACGTGGAACTCTGCCTGCATCTCCACATGTGTACTCCCAAAACAGTATCAGTTCATTTAAATGTTTAACAATTCCATTCCCCAAAACTTGGAAAATCTCTATCATCAACCATAATTCAAATTTCATGCTCTTTCAAAAACCTCACTTTTGAATTTGAAAACAAAAGGACAGACATATATCATTTTATTTTCGCTAAATTATGAAAACATCTTTAAAGTTTTGAGGAGTTTGGACCAAAAATAAAGACTCAAGTCATCCTGGCCAAAGCCCTAGACATTATGGAGTAAAGAAAACACCCCTGGTGTACATTATGAATTACCAAGCCATAGAATCTGTATGCTTCATAAAATGCATTTTTATGAGGACCAAGTTTTGGAATATTTTGCTGAATAGCCATGGATAATTGAAAAATTTACGTAAGTGTTCTGAAGAGTGTCAGCCTAGGCAAGATGAAGAGATGTTGAAGTTAGTGTTTGCAATCTCTAGATAGCTAGCTGGTACAAATTTCTCTAGCAATATGGAACACCAACTAAGAAGGTGAGTGTGTGTATGTGTGTGTGTGTGTGTGTGTGTGTGTGTGTGTGTTTGCATAAATATTTTATTCCCCTTAATATTGATGAAACTATGCCAAAAATCTGAAACCAAACAAAACCTCAAGCAAACTGTATACTCCAAAATACATTTTATTTTATTTTATTTTTTGCAGTGCTGGGGATCTAATCCCAGACATCATGCATGCTAAGCAAGTACACTACCACTCAGTTACACCACCATCCCTCAAAAATACTTTTCATGGAACACTCTGTTCCTTTGAACAATCAAGGCTTACTTCCAGATCATTTAAGCACACATCTCATCTCCAAAAGCTTCCTTCCACACATTTAAATGTTAGCACTTTGTTTCATTCTTCAAAGACATGTGGATTCAGGATATGATCTTAGTCTTAAATATCATTATATTTTTCCCTAACAGCAATTGCTTCTGTTGACACAATTCAATTAGCATGCAAACTAAGAGCAAAGTTCATAGCTAAGTAAGGAGAACATGGACTCTGGTTGCTACATTGTCTCTGAGAGCTGTTTTACTTCTTCCTGATACCTTGCAAGACAGGATGAAAAGTTGGCAAATTCTATGCTGAGATGTTACTCATTAGTGAGTTAACTTTCTGCAACCTCATACAGAACGTTGAAGCCCAGGTAGTTATTATTCTTCAGCCCAGACACCAGGAGACGGCTCCTCTCTTTCCCATCACATTAGATGATTCATTAGAGGTTTTTTTTTTTTTTTTTTTTTTTTTTTTCCCCTCTTCTCTTTCCTTTTCTTTAGAGATGAAAATATGATATAAAGCAAGGCGAGTTATAAAAAGGGCTTGTCCTTCTTCTATCTGGCTCATGGGCAGTGAGGTCTTAGCTCTCTAAGCAATGGAATCTCTTCCCCTTTCTTTTTCATTCTTTTCCTTTTCAAACATTTCTGTTCAGTGTCTCAGTGTAACTGAGCTAAATGCCAAGCAAACTCCCTGCTGTGTGTGGTCCTCCACCTGCCACCCATTCCCTGGCCACAGAGATTCAAGCTATTTAATTTTGGAAATGACATTTCTTTGCAGTTCTTCCAAGATAGCAATTTATGTCAATCATCCGGGAACTCCTTCTGCCCATGACAATGTCAATGGACTTGAACTTCCTATTGACTTTGGGGTGAGAGGGCTATCTCTTTGACTTCTCTAACACCTTTCGTATCACACAGAAAAGTTTACTTCCCAAGGAATTTCCCCCATGATCTCACACTTAATCTGACCTTCCTTTTATAGTCTCAGAGAAAAGGAATGGGGGGGGGGGTAGGTAGATCTACACACTATTTTTTTGCCAGGAAGAACATGTCTAGTCGACTTACTCTGTTGTAGATGCTTTCTATGATCTTACTTAAGTAAACCTGCATGACTTAGGGAGAAGAGGGACATCACAGTGACTGGGGTCCCAGACTTGGGGATATCAGTGTGCTGCTGCCTCCTAAGAACAGATATGAAAATAAACCTGCAAAATGATTTTACTTGTGTGAATTTTTAAAAAAAAAATGTGTTTATACAGATGAAAAGATGTCACAGGGCTGGGGGAGGGTTACATTCACATTCATGTCCACCCTGCAAAACACATACCTGAGTTTCTTCTGCTTGTCACTCGGACAAATCAAGCACCTATATCTGAAGGACACAGGTATGGTTAACAACAGGTGCATTACTGAGAAAAAAGTAATTTGAACAATATTTACATTTCTCTCCTTTATTTATACATGCAGGTGACCTGAATATTTTTTTTCACAAACAAGTAGATTCTGAATTCTGATGCAGTGAGATCTGGCATACAGCTCAATCTGCCCATGCCCAGGAAGAGGAGAGATAAGCTTTCTGAAGCCACCCCTCCCAGCAGCTGTTGCTGAGAGCAGTGCGGGGCCTTCTCTTCCCACCTTTCTAGTTACTACCTGACAAAAGAAGCCAGTGTGGCTTGTCTAATAGTAATAGGACTCCCCACCCTAAAGGAATTTCCCATTTTCCTTTGCCTGTGCCAGAGCTGGACATGTCCACTAGCCTAGTCATGCTGTCCTCACCCAGAGCTTCCTCAGGTCTACAGCAAAAGACCCCAGGTCCCTTCTGCACACCATGCTCTTTCTCTCTCAAACAGACAGTTTCCTTTCTTTATCTTCTCCCTGCCCCATAGACAATTCTAAGCTTGGAGTCTCTGGATTTAGGGAGACAGAAATTGTAAAATTGTGTAAGCATCTACCTTTTTTGTTTTTTAATTAGTCTTATGTAGCTAAACATAAATTAATTACCTGGTATTTTGATTCTCATTTGGCTTCCCACCCCACTTTTCTTCCTTTCTTCTTCTTCTTCTTCTTCTTTCTTCTTCTTCTTCTTCTTCTTCTTCTTCTTCTTCTTCTTTCCTTTTCTTTTTTCTTTAAGGAAATAAGAGAGTGAAGGGATAAGTGGTAGAATCCTGGAAACAACCATTCATATTTTGCTCCCTAACTGGAAAGATGTGTGCTTTAGAGGTAATGATTGTTGACATGTTGTGTAGGCATAAATTCAAAGCACATCTAAACTGATAATCAAAGTTTTGGCAATGCCTAAATTCCTCAAATCAACCTTTTCTCCTCTCTCTTCAAAAAAAGAATGTGTTAGTCAGCTTCTTTTGCTGTAATAAAATACCTGAGATAATCAACTAATAAAGAGGAAAGGTTTGTTTTGGCTCAATTTTGAATTCCATGATTATTCAGCCCCATTGCTTTTGAGCCTGTAGTGAGGCAACACTTCACAGAGGAGAGGGTATGCTAGAGCAAAGTGAAATTTATCACAGTAACTGGGAAGTGAAAGAGAAAGAGCAAGAAACCTACATCTCACAGTGGGACATACCCCAAATGACCTAAAACAGCCTACTCTGCCCACCTCTTAAAGGTTCTATCACTTTCCAAGACCTCCAATCTGAGTACAAAACCCTTAACACAAAGGCCTTTGGAAAACAATTCAGATCCAAATTAAAGAATATTCTGAGGATCAAATCTTCATAAATTTAAGTTCCTGTAGACTTGTGTATATAGGTTGTTGGCATTCATTGATAAGTACTGCACATTCGCGTTTTGGATTCGTTGAATGTGTTACTATGCAAAGTTGATTATTCAGTGCTTGATTTTCCAGTTCAAATTTTCTTTTGAGAATTTAGGGTGGGAAGTAAAATCCTCATGTCCCTCTCCTGGTTTGGTGTCTTTTAAAAAATCAGTCCTTTTTTGATGAAATGCAGCTCCAAATATCCACTATGTGTATATAAGTACTAGGCCACTTTCAGAATGTGGCTTAGATGTGATCCCTTCCCCTGGTGTGACCATCCCAGGGTCAAGGGACTGCATAGGCACAGCCTGCTTCTATGTGGTTTCCCAAGGCCAACAACAGCTGTATCCAAAAGAGAGCATGTTGTGTTGGTCCCACCAGGCCCAGCTGGCTATCCCAAAATCACTGCTCACATTAAGTCCCAGGACAGAGGAAATGGAAACATGTCTCATGTATTTTTTCATTCTAGAAAAATAGAACATAAAATTTATTTTTCTTATGTTAAAGTGAGGATTGGAAAATTGTTTTCCTCTTCATGATGGTCTAAATGTTTGTGTCCCACCAAAATTCGTACACTGAAATCTCTACCCATCCCATGCAGTTATTAAAAGGTGAAACCTGTGGAGGACAAAGGGTTTGTGAGGGAAAAGCCCTTATGAACAGGAGTAGTTCCCTTGTAGAAGAATCTCCAGAGAGCTGTCTCACCCCATCCACTATGAGAGGACACCAAGAGGGTACCATCTTTGAATCAGGAAGTGGGCTCTCTGAATCTGCCAGCTCCCTGAGTGTGGACTGCCCAGCCTCCAGAACTGTAAGAAACAAATACCTGTTGTTTATAAATCACCTGGCTTATGGCATTGTGTCATAGCAACCTGAAAGAACTAAAACACCTAAAGGAGAAAGCCTCAAACATCACTGGGATATAAAATCAAAATCAAATAGAACACAAAACACATTTAACACAGTGTCTAGCACATGATAAACTCTCAACTGGTCTTACTTTTATTGTCATTATGATTATCATTCCATATGAAAGCTGATAGTACCTTCAGATTCCAGAATATTCATTTATAAATAAAATAAAACAATGCACATGCCATTTTGAAAATGATAGTGAAATTATAAAAAACTACCTTTCATTCTTTTCTCGACAGCTGTTGAAGCATGCCTGAGACATGCAGGCCCTGTTCCTCAAGCATAGAAACCTCCTGTGCCTCCGCCCTCATCCTTACCTTCTGATGCCTTGTTTCATGGGCCATGACTGGGAAACAGTTTTACTTTATTTAATAATGTAGTATCACATAGAAGGAAACCATAAAGACTCCTCTCCTGGCCGCTGTGCCTGGAAGTGTCCATCATGAGGGTTTGAAGATGAGCCCTCCACTTCACCAGTCCCTGTACAGGTAGAGGTGTAGGAATTCCAGGTGAGCATTTATCCTGAAATAAGAAGTCATTCACTTCCTTCCAACCATGTTCCAAAAGACTATATTGCTGGGTATGGCATAGGATGGTTAAACCTTTAGAAATCACACATACCTTATAAGAAAAGTATCTTTGCTCTTACTTTGTAGATATACAAAGTAAGTTTCCTAGAATAGAAGGGATCTATAGGTATAAGAGCAATAGGTATTGGGGCTGGTTCAAGTTCATGCATTTCTAACACAAATCCAGCTTCAGTTTTTCTTTTGTACCAAGACAAAAATACTTGGATATTTGGTGGAAGTGGGGGGCGGGAGTCCTTTGGGAACTCATTTATTATTAAATATGCTTTGTGCCTCTACAATAAACTAGGTACTGGTAATAAGCTATTGCAGTACCATGGAGTGCACTAAGGGGAGAGCAGGGGTTATGATTGGCCAGGCTTGGCGCGGGCGAGGAAGCACCTGTGGAAAGCTGTGGCTTTCTGGAGAGACACTGGTGCTCAGGAAGGGCATTGATGCTGAGAAGCAATGTTCAACCAGAAGCAGGGTCCAGGCTCCAGGGAGTGTAACCAAGGTTAACTGAGGCAGAGGGACCAGTGCAGTGGAGGGTAGAAGATCAATCATCTGAGCTGTTTGGAGAACTGGAAGCAGCTTGGGAGGTCCAGTGCTCAGCAGAGCATCAGGAGTGTGTGTAGGAGTGAGACTTGAGGCTGGGCAGGCAAGCAAGTGTCCTGCTCACCAAGGAATGCTGCTTTTATCCCACAGGTGATGGAAACCATTGCAGTGCTTTAGTTCATGAAGGCAGGAGTGGTTGGGAACTGGAAGCAGGAGCCAGAGAGAACAGGATGCCTGTTGGGAGGGGCCACAGTGAGAGATGATGGTGACATTGTCTCTGTCATCATCCTGATATGCTTTTAGGACCAAGATCAAAGTATCCATCCACCCTTCAACTGGGTTAAGTTGTGGTGCATGCCAAATAAAGGATGGACCACAGGGGTCATTTACAGTTACACACCTGTCCCAACTTATGACAGTTTGACAATTTTCAACTTCATGATGGTGTGAAAGACACACACTTTCAGTAGGAATCATATCTCTAATTTTGAGTGTGGATCTTTTCCTGGGCTGGCATGATATTCTTTCCTGCTGGGCAGCAAGCAGTCAACCATGACAAGGGGGAATTCCTGACCCACCAAGGTGCCATGTTGCTAAGCGATGATGTTCCGTGGGTTAGGTGTAAATGCATTCCCATTTTCTAGATTTTCAACGTACAATGAATTTATCAGGACATAACTTCATTAAGCCAGAAACATCTGTACCGTCAAATAAAGTTCAAGTCAGGGAGATCATACGTTAAGATTGTTTGAGGCTGATGATACCCTGATAACCCCAAGTCATAAATTCCTTGGAGAGTTGGAGAATAATACCTATCAAGAAAAACTGAGGCCATGAACTGAACAAGGCATTTCCAAAAGATGGTCATTTTATTGCTCCAGAATGAACATATATTCATTTAGAAACTACTGATTCTAGCTCTCTGGATCTGATCTGGAGTATGGGCATTGTTTGGGGATCACGGTTCTTTCCTAAAAGTGATTTGGCCAAGCAAAATCCCCAGGCAAACTCTGTTTCCAATTCCCTTGGCCTCCACGGAAGCCATCAATTTAAGCTGCCTTCTGTCTGGATTTCCCCTGCCAACAATTTTCTGCTCGATCATTGTTACCAATTGCTAAAGTGACCCTTCACGATGGCTGCTGGAGAATCCCCTGGTTCCTGCACAGCAGTGGAGAGATCCTACAGCAGTGGGATTTGTTTTATTGTTAGCCTTGCTCCCCATGCACAGACTTGGGTAGATGCATTTTCTCATGCTCTGATGAGGCACTCTTCAAATGCTAGCGACCCGACATCAGAGGATGAGTTTTGACTCTGAAGATAGGAGGCGGTCTACAAAGACCCACGGGTCCCCCTAAAGTGGGTCCTCTTCTGTTTGAGGGAGCAGCTGTTTTTTAGCTTTAGCCTATGGACCAGAATCTTTTGGGGAAATATCTGCAATAGAGTGCCCAGAAAGGAAAACATAAATTTTTTTTTGTGTATATAGTAGTTGCCTTTTATCTATTGTGAGTGTGTTCCAAGAGACCTCCATTGATACCTAAAACCAAGGGTAGTGGCCTGTACTATGTGTTTTCCTATACATACATACCTATGGTAAACTTTTGCATTTTTGCCTAAAGAAAGCACTTTTTGGTTCTCTTTGGAACATCCAAATTGCCAGCATCATTATCTTTATGCTTTGAGGTCATTTTTGAGTAAAATAAGGATCACTTGACAAAAGCACTTTATCCCCTTTAGTTGAACTGGTAACTGAGACAGCAACCCAGTGGTGAACAGGCAGGAGTGTCCACAGCATGGTTATGCTGAACAGGGGGATAATTTCCTCCCCGAGTGGGGCAGAGAGAATGACTGGAGGCTTCATCAAGATACTCAGAATAGTGTGCAACTTGAAAATCATGAATTGTTTATTTCTGGAAGCATTTACCTACTGGTGGATGCATCCATTCATTCAACGTCCACAGACCATCTTCCACACAACGGGAACCGTGAAGACACAGGGGTCGCTGAGTGTGCAAACCTTGGCTTACTGCACCAGGGTCCACCCGTAAAGCAAAAGGATGCACGTGCAGGGATGTCGCTGAAACACAGTGTGATGATGTTCCTAATCGGGATATGAATGGACTGCTAGGAAGGGTACAGAGCCAGCAGCTTTCCAGTCCAGGTCATGCTTCAGTGGAGTGTGACATCTGAACTGTGGGTCAAATGTCTTTCCGGTCTTTAGAATCACTTCCATCAAAAAAAGAGACTAGAATTTTTTTTTTCTCATTTAGTCAGTAAATGTATAGATACATAGCTAAAGCTAACATACCCAATGTACGCACTCCAGAACCATAAATTACAGGTAGTAGAAAATATCACGGGAAAGATGAACGTTTATGGTGTCTAAAATATATGCTTAATGGAGAACTATATAGCCTAAACATAAGATGTATTCAACTTTCCCACACACAAAA
Source organism: Tamias sibiricus (assembly GCA_025594165.1). NCBI lineage: Eukaryota > Metazoa > Chordata > Mammalia > Rodentia > Sciuridae > Tamias > Tamias sibiricus. Next base: position 20,023,689 of record CM046670.1, read on the forward strand.
ATACATATTTTTAATTAAGACCACTATGAATTATAAATCCACAGTGCTTATTCAGAATCAAAAATGAGTTTAAAAAGAGAGACATAAAAACACATGATACAAAAATTCTTTAATGGCAAAAACTACCTACTGTCAAGAATTTATTATTAAAATTAAAATACTGATAATTTTCATAGGATTGGGAAAATACCAGATTAATATTAGAAATCACAGAATTTTGAATGTCTCTAAGAAACATTAAAAAGTTTAAATTCCGTAGATAGTACTAAGCATATTTGGCTGAACAAAAACTCCTGAAAATGTATTCCTTCAGTGTTTTATACATAGTAATTACCACAGTTTGAATCTTGCATGTCCCCAAAGGCCCAGGTGTCAAAGACTTTGTACCCTGGGTGGTGCTATAAGGAGGCTGTGGAACCTTTAAGAGGTGGGGCCTAGTGGGAGGTCCTTAGGTCACTGGGGGCATATTCTCAAAGGGGATCATGGAACCCTGATCCTTTTCTCCTTTCTTTTGCTTCCTGACCATGACATGAATGGTTTTGATGTGCTGCCTTGCCACAGGCCTGAAGCAGTGGGGCCAACCAACCATGAGCCAGAACCTTCAAAACTGTGAGCCAAAATAAACATTTTTATTTATAAGTTGATTTTCCTCAGGTATTTCATTATAATAATGGAAAGCTGACTAACACAGTATCTGAGTAAACAGACATATTTATTACCTTTCCCTGATCTGCTTTCACAAGCACTCTCCCCTTCTCAGGTGAAGGTGCACTATTCCAGTGGTCCAGGTCAAAACTGAGTTGTTGCCAATACTCTCAGACCATCCATCATTAAGTTCCATCTGAACATATAGAAGGAAAACAAACTCAAACAGCTTCTCTTAGTGTATGCTAACAACACAGATCAATCCTATAATCCCAATATGTGTGCAAATTCTTCCCACTAGAGAGTAAGCCATCAGTTCTGCAGGAGATACCATTTGGGTATCTTTCTAACTTATTTCAATCCCAACCCTTACTATCCAGTAAGGTAGCATTGGATGCCACAGGCTAAACATTCAGTCCTTCTGGATTGCCCTTCCTACTACTTCAGACCCTGTTGCAAGTCCACGCCTGCAGAACTCTGCCCAACCAGCTACCATTTGGAGTTTCCAACACCTCCTCATTGGGTTCAATTAATTTGCTGAGTTTTGGCTCACAAAACTTAGGACAATGCTTAAGTTGACTGATTCATTAAAAAGGATGTTTTAAAGGATACAAATAAATAGGCAAGGTCTAGAAGGGTCCTGAGCACAGGAACTTCCCTCCCCATGGAGCTGGGCTGCAGCATACTCCCCACCTACCTGGCCCACGGATGTGTTCTTGTTGACCCTCCATAAGTCTTCACGTGTTCAGGAATCCAGGAGCTCTGCAAACCCTGTCCTTCTGACTTTTTCCACAGGCATTTTGTTGCAAAGGCATGAAGGAAGAAGCATGGGAAGCACAGAAATCTGACTGAGCAAAAGGGTGGGGGAGCCAGGGGTCTGCTCAGGTTCCTCTCGAGCTCTCTGTTGAGCATTCCGTCTTCCCAGGTGTTGGGTGGGACCTTTCAGAAATGGGGTCTTCAGAGAGAGACTTTTGCTCTTCTGAGGTCTGTTTCTGAAGCCTAAATCATCCAAACATTCTAACAAAAGACTGTTTTCACCTTTACTGTTCTGAAGCCATTTTGACGTTGCAAAAGTTATGGGAGTTATGAGTCAGGAACTGAGGACAAAATCTAAAATATGGATCATAAAATCACATCCAGAACAGACCCTTTCTTCCCTCAGCTGTTTGATGGTTCCCTCCTGCACACAGAGGAAAAGCAGAAGTCCTCATGATGGTTTGGTTAATCTCTCCACCTGTGCCTCCTTACACTTTCCTCACTCATGCAGGTGTGTTACTCCATTTGCTGCTTCTCATCATCTTGGGTCCATCCAGGCCCAGTATATGTGAACAAATTCTGTATGACATACTCTTCACCAAGGAGGTTTACATCTGTCAGTCTACAAAGCAACTTCCTTGAAAGTTAGGGAATTTTCTATTTTATTCATAGAAAATTGCCTCACACAACATATGTGTATTTTAATAAATGAACACCTTCTTTCTGAAAGCATATTTACAAAAATTTATCATTTTCCTGGAGGAATACTCTACCAAAAATAGCACATAATCCCTACCTCATACCATATACATAAGTCAAAAGGGATCAAAGGCCAAAATAGAGGAATTAAAACTCTGAAGAAAACAGAGGTGAATTTTTGTGATCTTTGATTTGACAGTGGACTCTAAGATATGACACTAAAATTAGAAGCAAGCAAAGAATAAATAAATTGTACTTCATAAAAATTGTAAACCTTTGGGTTTCAAAAGACACTATTATGAAAGCAGAGAAAACATATAAGGAATGGGAGAAAATGCTTGCAAAACATATATCTGATCAGAGAGTTATATCTTGAATACATATAGAATAAAGAATTCTAACAACTGCATAATAAAAAGACAAATAACCCAGTTAAAAAAAGAGTCTAAGGATATTGAATAGGTATTTCCCTAAAGGAGATGTAGGTGGCCTACAAGTACACGAAAGATGCACAGCATCCTCTGTCGTTAGGGAAATGCAAATCAAAATCACAGTACGATACCATTTCACACCCACAAGCATACCTTCAACAAAAATGACAGAGTAATGAGTGTTGAAAAGGATGTGCAGAAGTTGGAATCTTCATACACTGCTGGGGAGAAGGTAAACTGAGGCAGCAACTTTGCAAAATAGTCTAACAATTCCTCAAAAGATAAAACATAGAGCGACCAACAGCAATTCCAGTCGGAGGCATATACTCAAAGAAAATGGAAAAACAGGTGCATGGAGTTCTCAGCAATTTTGTTCATCTTAGAAAAAAGTGCAACCAACACAAATGTCAATTCAGCAACTGAAGAATGGTTGAACAAAATCTATTTCATGGATTATTATTCAACAATGAAGAGGAAAAGTATACACACATGCTATAATACAGAGAAATCTTTAAAACACTATACTTATTAAAAGGAACTATTTGTGAAGACCACATTTCATAGTGTGTAAATCTAGTGAATCAGAAAATAAATCAGGGATTGCTTAGGGTTGGAGGGGTATGAACATTAGAGGTGTCCACTAAAGAGCAGAGTTTCTTTCTAGAGTAACAAAAAATATTCAAAAATCAATTTTGGTGATGGTTGCACAACTCTGTGAATACACTAAATATCTGTGCCATTGAGTAGTTTCCTTATTTATTGTCCATATTCTTCATAACTTAAGCCTCATGATAGTAGGTACATTATCCCACTCACTGCTGTTCCCACAGAACCTAAGTGGTGCCTAGAACATAGTAGGCTCTCAATAAACATACATTTGTGCGAAAGCGTTATTAAAAAGACTAGAAAGCAACAATGTAGCTTATTACAGGCACCTGGCATATGGTATGAGCATTATTTGGATTTTACTTGGACAGGATAAATATTTTAGATTGAATCATTTTATTAATTGGCAAAAAATAGTTTTTTAAGAGATTTCCCTGACATCCAAGAGTTTACTGCATTATTAAATGTTTTAATGAAGTGTTCTCTCCTAGAAATTGTTTCATCTAAACACACTGGAGTCTCATCTTAATTTTAACTTTGCTAATTAAGTTTTACAAAAAGATTTGCAGAAGGGATTTCAGTGAAGACCGACAGCAGTTCCTTCTTAGTATACAATATACATTTGATTCTTTTTACACTTTTTAATGACTTTGTAGATAACCAGCCAAATCATGCTGATTATATAATCCAATGTTAATAATTATCTTCATGAAATTTATAGTCAATTTTCTAAGGAATCAAACTATCAGAGAAACATCTGTTTGTCTCTCTTCTGTGATTTGTTTCTTGCTTTTAATTTCACTACTGAAACCAAAATGCCTTTCAAACTCCTCTTTATTCAAAATTCCAAATTCTGCACTGCTCATGCAATGGAATATTGAACTCTCTCACCTCGTGCAATGCTGCGAAGCTATTTATAGATATTGCAGTGTCTGAAAGATATTTTTAAAAGTTTATCCCCAAGAGGCTGCCTTGAGAAAAAAAAACAAACATTAAAATAACCAATAAAGTTTGGGAATTGACCACCACAAAGTCAAAACACAAATGTACATTTATGGTTTGGATGCAAGGTGTCCCCCCAAAAGCTCCTGTGTGAGACAATGTTAAGAAGGTTTAGAGGAGCAAAGACCTGGTTATGAGAAGTTTAATCCAATCAGTGAATTAATCCCCTGATGGGATTAACTGGATGGTAACTGAAGGTGGGTAGGGTGTGGCTGGAGGAGGTGGGTCCCTGGGGACATGCTTTTGAAGTATAAAAAGAAGTGAAAAAGCTGACTACAACATACATTTACCGCCTAAACTATCCTATACAATCCTTCATTGAGTTCAGGATTTTAAAAAAAATACATAGTAAATCCACAGTCATCTTAAAATTGAAGTCATTCGAATCATACTTATTTTATAGCAGATATTTTCACACTTCATTTGTTTCCAGGCAAGAGTAAAATTTTTCCTCTTTTTTTTTTTTAAAAAAAAAGGTGCAGTTCCAAAATATATTTCTATAATTATCACACAAAAGAGAAACTACCATAAACTGCATTTAGTTGTGTTAACCAAATGGGTTATTAGAAGTTCAGTAGATTAGACAATGAGGAATAGAGGGAAGGGAGAAGAGATAGGAGAAAGAAAGACAGTGGAATGAATCTGACATAACTTTTCCATGTACATATATGAATACACCACAGGGAATCTCACCGTCATGCACATCCACAGGAATGGGGTCCTAACTAGAATAAGACGTATTCCATAATTGTATAATTATATTAAAATGGATTCTGCTGTCAGGTATAGCTTAAAAAGAACCAATAAATTAAAAAAATGTAGGAGGTAATAAGATTTTATATCTTAGAAATATTTTGCTGGTGTAGCAAGGCAAGAATTTTTTTAAAAGCACATATTTTTTGACATTGTATGTACAATAATGAAGACTGACCCAATCAAAAATACCTTTGGGGCTTGCTAGGAATATAAAACTGACTATTTCAAATAAAATGGCAGAGAGGAAATCCAGTTTTGCTTTGGTTTTCTATTCTCTCCCGAGGGTTGTCATGGTAAATATTTTTGCCTGGCCTTTGGGAAGTTGCATTCAGGCCAGTGGTCTCTGCAGTGCTCACAGACGCCTGAATGTAGTTTGCATGGGGTGATGGCTTTCATTGCAAGCGCTGCTTCAATCTGCATGCATTGACTATAGCTGTGGCTCCCCTGGAAGGATCTGGAAAGGAACTTGGGGAAGGAGAAGGAAGCACAAACAGAACCGAATGTTCATCAACCTTCAAAGATTCTAAATAGTAATGTGAAAACTAGTATATGAACATCAACTCCTTCCACCTTGTCATTCTCTTCATTGGCTATTATCCTCTTACTTAACCACAATTCCAAACAGAACTAGAGAAGGTTTAATTTTCATCAGTTAGTCTTTGTAAATTCCAGGAGCAGAAGGGGTAGAATACACAGAAACTTGCTGGGGCCTGGAAACCTACTAGCACCGCAGTGAGGTTGGGAGATGGAGCCTAACGCACCACTTCACCCTCAGGAATCCATCAATGCTGGTTATGGAAGGGCTGGGAGGTTGTGTGTTTAATCTCTTGCTCTCTCTCTCTCTCTCTTTTTTTTTTTTAATTGTTAAATTATAATTCACTTGCTCTCTTATGTACTTTCTTGCCTTTTTGCCTTCCATCACTGAATGAGGCAGCAAAGAGCACCCCACCAGCAGTGAGCTCTTTGGCCTAGGATTTCTCAGACTCTAGAACATCTGGAAATAAACCTCTGTTATTTATAAATTACTCAACCTCGGGTATTCTATCATAACAGCACCAAAACACCCAAGACAAACCCTTGGTCTTCCTTCCTAACTTTGCAAAAGACCATATGCTCCTGTGGTCCAAAGAGATCTATGCTCTATAACTTTTGAGCTATGAATGAGGAAGTGTCCATTTAAAATATCAACAATTAACATATGTCTTCTGAACATTTTCTGCAGTGTTCTTGATTGCATTTGACAGCCACTTAAACTTGAAGATACTTTCTAAGTCAGATCCATGTGACAATTTTTTTTGTCTAATATTTTTCAACTCTTTCTCTTTGGCTTCAAGTCCAGAACTCTCTGAATTCCTAGGAAGGACTTGAGTTCACATTTTTCTTGCAATGGGTAAAGATTTTCTAATTTTTTATTTAAGAATTTTTTGACTCTTTTCTAATAAGTTTGCATCAACATTCAAGATTATAAAATGAAAATATTTAAGTCTACACTTGATATCCTTTTCCATCAAAAACACTAGAAAATTATCTCACATTCCCTTATTTCAGTGGTCTTGAAAAACAGATATGGACACTAGCTGCCCACCTTCACTACGGTTGGATTCTCAATTGTGAAATGGGTTTCCCTCACTTGAGCAAAGGGTCTCAGCTATGACACTTTTACTTCTGCAGTAAGTTGCTTTATCTTCTACCTTGAATTCTTCTCTTTTGCCTCAGGAAATATTTTTCATTTTTTTCATTTTTCATGTCCATTGGACAGGTTTTAATCATTTTCTCTACAGTGTGTGCAACTAAGTGAGAAGAGTTAAATTATAACAATACTAAAAATATAAAATTGGAAAGAGAATTATGCTTCTTTCTTCAATTCATAGAAAGTGTACATTTAAAAAACAGAGATTTCTGAAGGAAATTGTTTAATATCATAAAATGTCTTGGTGTAGGACACGTATGGGTTGGTGGGGAGGACTGACACCTTACCCTCTGATCTTCAAGGCCAGGTATTCCAAATTCTAAAATCACACATGTGCTCACCTGGACAATTTGTTTCTTTAATTACTAAAATCAGATAGTTACTGTCTTTAATCATTATAATTACTTTTGCTATAGATTCTTTTTTTGTCTCACATTAAATGTTGATGTACCAACATTTGGAATTCGTTAGATCTCTTTCTGTTCTTTTCCTTTCAGTACTTCTGTTTGATTTTGTTTCATATAAGCAGAAGATAGCTTTTAAAAAAAATGTACTCTGCTAATGTTGATCCTATAATAAAAGGTTTAATCTGTAAATGTTTATTGATGTTACTAATATATTTGGAATTAGTTTTATTACAATTCTTTTTTTAAAAATTTTTTGTAGTTGTAGATGGATGATATGCCTTTATTTTATTTGCTTATTTTTTTTTTATGTGGTGCAAGCGCTCTGCTGCTGAGCTAAAGCCCCAGCCCTACAATTCTTTTATTTGCATTTTTCTTTACCTTTAACCCTGTTTTGTTTGACCATGTTTTCTGCATTCTTTTTTTTCTTTTTAATTTACCTCTGAATATTAACTGTCAATGTTTCTAGTGAGATTGAGGGTGATTTGGTGTCTCTTTGTGTAAGAAGACAAGGAAGGGCCTTGGGTCATATTGACAACCCACAGAACATCAACCACTTACTCCTTTTGCCCTCTTTCCCTCTGTGTCTTCTCACCTACCCCTCTGCTCTCTCTTGCCAGAGTTTTGAATAGTGTTTTAGTTTTATCTTTAAAAACAAAGGGGAAAAAGGTGCTCTTGTTTATAGTCAATTATATTATCAGTTTTATTGTCATTTTTGCCATCCTATCTCTCCACATATTAATTTTTCTTTCTGAAAAGTGCATCCTTAGGAATTGTTTTCAACAATGTAAATAGTAAACTCTGTCTTTGTATTTCTCAGTTGTGAAAAAAAATGATTTCCTCATTGAGTAGTATTTTAGCTGGGTAGAGAATTCAAGGTTGATGGAATTCACCTCTAGTCTTGTGGTAACATATATTGCCAATGAGAAGTCATCTTTCAAAGATATATTTGTAAACTATCCTTTCTTTATCCTGTGCTTTTATATTATGCTATTTCACTGTGAAATATCTAAATGTGTATTTCTCTTTCTTTCTCTTTCTCTTTCACACATGCATGCTACTGGGGATTGAAAACAGGGGTGCTCAACCATTGAGCCACATCCCTCACCCTTTTTCTATGTTTTATTTTGAGGTAAGATCTCGCTAAGTTGGTTAGGGCCTCACTAAATTGTTGAGTCTGGCTTTAAACTCAGGATCCTCCTACCTCAGCCTCCTGAGCTGCTGGGATTACAGGCATGTGCCACCATATTCAGCAAATAGTTTTTGAAACATCATGAATTGATTAAATCAGGTTAATTTACTTATACATTACCTCAATTTTTTTTTGCAATGAGTACATTTGAAATTTATTCTCTTACACATTACCTCAAACTTATTTATTTATTTTTTGCAATGAGTACATTTGAAATTTATTCTCTTAGTGATATTGAAATGTACAGTCTCAATTATTAGCTATATCCACAATGGATCTTACATGATTAATTTCCTTCTATCTAACCAAGTATTTTTACCCTTTGACCATCATCTCACCATTCCTGTTTATCCCAGCCTCTATAATCACTATTTATTCTGCTCTCTGCTCCAGTAAATTCAATAGTTTTTGATTTCATATATAAGTAGGAATTTGTTCTTACTTTATTTCTATCTGAACCCTGTTTATTACTTTCTCTTGCCGCATTGCTCTGGTAAGGACTTTCAGTGTTGTTTAATAGAAGTGGTGAGATAAGCATCATCTTGTTCCAAATCATAGAAGAAAGGATTCCAGTTTTTTCCCTATTAAATATAATATTACACTGTGGCGCATCATATGTGGCCTTTATTGTATTGCAGTACATTCATCTTATACCTTTGACTAATGTTTTTTCTGCGTCTAATGAGATGATCATATAGCTTTTACTCTTGATTCTTTTAATGATATGTATCACACTTATGTGTTGAAATGTTGAACCCACTTGCATACCAGGAATAAATCCCACTTGATCATGATGAACGATGCATTTAAAGTTTTGTTGGATTTGAATCACTACTATTTTTTTAAGGATACTTGCATCTATGTCCATTGATAATGTTGATCTATAGTGTGTGATATCCTTGCTTAGCTTCAATAACCGGGTAATATTAGCCCCATAAAATGAGTTTGGAAATATTTCTTCCTCTTTAAATCTATGGAAAAATTTGTGAAGAATTGTTACTAATTATTTTTTAAATCGTTTCAAGAATTCATAATGAAACCATCAGATGCTCTGATGAGAGATATTTTTATAACTAGCTTAATTTCTTCACTCTTTGTTAGTTGGTTCAGATTTTCTCTTTCTTTGTGATTCTATTTTGGTAGATTGTATGTATTTAAAAATTTGTACTTTTCCTTTAGGTTGTCCAACTTTTCAGCTCTTAATTATTCATAATAGTCTATTGTGGTTCTTTGTATTTCCTTGGTATCTGCTACAATGTCTCCATCTTTATTTCTGATTTTATTTGAAGTTTTTCTCTTTTTCTCTCGATTAATCTGGCTAATGCTTTGACAGTTTTGTTCCTCTTTTCAAATGAGTAACTCTTAATTTTGTTGATCATTTGTATTGTTTTTTCTAGTTTCTGTCTCATTTAGTTATGCCCTTATCTTCACTATTTATTTTCTTCTGCTATCATTGGGTTTAGTTTATATTTTTTATATGTCCTGAAAGCATAATAGTAAGTTGCTTGTTGGTGATTATTCTGTTGCAATGTAGGCATTTATTGCTATGAACTTTCCTCTCAGAACTGCTTTTGCTGCATCCCATGTGTTTTGATATGTTGTTTCCATTTCTCTTGTTTCAAGATAGTTTTTTAAATTTCCATTTTTCATTGATCCTTCAGTAGCACTTTGTTTAAGTTTCATGTATATATGAATTTTCTGAAATCCGTCCTTTTACTAATTTCTAGTTTTATATCATTATCAGGAAAGAAACTTGGTATGATTATAAGCTTCTTCAATTTGCTAATACTTCTCTTCTAACTGACCATATCCTGGAGAATGTCCTGAGTACACATGAGAAGACTGAGCATTCTTTTGTTGTTATATTGAGTTTTCTGTACACATCTGTTAAGTCCATTTGATCTGAGGAGCTGATTCAGTCCAATGCTTTCCTATGATAGATCATCCAGACAGATATTGAAAGTGATGTGTTCAGATCCGTGCTCTTATTGTATTGTAGTCTATCTCTCCCTTTAGATCCTTTAATATATATACGTGCGCACGCATGTGTGTGTGTGTGTGTGTGTGTGTGTGTGTACTCTGTTGCTGGGTGCTTACATATTTATGATTATTATATCTTCTTGAAAAATTGATCACCTTATCACTATGTGATACCCCTTTTGTCTTTTATTTTTTCATTTTTTTTTAATTTAAAAGTCTTTTTTCTCTTAAATAAGCATCGCTATCCCTGCACTCTTTTAATTTTTCCATGGAATGTAGTATTTCATTCCTTCCCTTGAATGTATGTGTGTCCTTAAAAGTGAAGTGGATCTTTGGTAGGCAGCATACAGTCATATCTTTAAATTCATTCAGTCACTTTATCTTTTTCATTTTTGGAGAATTCAATCCACTTATATTGAAGGTAATCATTGATAGATAAGAAATTTCTCCTGCAATTTTGCTAATTATCTTTTTTTTGCAAATAAAGTATCTAATTATAGTATCTAATTATAGATACTTTATTTCCTTCTTACTCTTTTGGTTTGATAGTTTCCTGTGGTGTTCAAATGCCTTGAATCATATTTTATTTTGATTTTGTTAGTTTCCTATATGTTTTTGCTTTGGGGGTTATTATGAGGCTTACATAGAACATCTTGCACTTACCACAGACTATTTCAAGCTAACAACAGGTTAACTTGGATTGAATACCAAAACTCTACACTTTCCTTCCCTCCTTCACATTTCATGTTTTTGTTGTCTGAATTTGCATCATTTTGGTCTAGGTATCCATTGACAATTTACTTCAGTGGTAGTTGTTTTAACCTTCATACTAGGGATAAAATTACAAACAACCATTGCAATCCTGGAGTATTCTGAATATTGATCTGTTCTGTTTTACCATTAGGTTTTATGCTTTGTAGGTTTTATGTTATTAATCAGCAACCTTTTGTTTCAGTTTCGGGAACTCCCTTCGGCAATTCCTGCAAGAAAGAGCGGAATGTACTCCTTTAGCTCTATTTGTCTGGGAGAGTTTTTATTTCTCACACTCATTTCTGAAACACAGCCTTTTTAAGTAAAGCACTCTTAGTTGGCAGGTCCCCCTCCTCCTGGGCACTTTGAATATGTCATCCTAATATCTCCTGGCCTGAAGAATTTCTGCTGAAAATCTACTGATAATCACTGGAGCTCCTTATTATGCAGTGTATTTCTTATCTATTGCTGCCCTCAAAATCTTTTCCGTGTGTGTGTGTGTGTGTGTGTGTGTGTGTGTGTGTTCGATTTTTGATAGCTGGATTATAGTATATTGTGGTAAATTCTATTTTGGGTTGAGATTAATTGGTGATCTCTGTGCTTGTTATACCTGGATGTTGGAATGTATCCCAAGATCAGGGAAATTTTCAACTATTATTTCTTTAAATATGCTTTCTGGCCCTTGTTGTCTTTCTTCTACTTCTAGAATCTTATGCATTAGGAGTCAGATCAAAAATATTACTTCTCCACCATCCTTTCTATTTTCATTTTGTGAACGTTCTTTGAGATCTATGTCAGAATTTTTAGACCTATCCTCCATAAGTTTGCATTCATATGCATATATTTTCTTCACAATAAGTTCAGACTAGACAGTAAATGTCTATCTAACTGTATTATGTGTAACAATAGATAAACCCGTATATTTGGATAGATAGGATCTTGATGAAAATTTCAGTACTCTCTCTCAATTTTATAATTCCCTTATGAATGCATCCTGTGTAAAATTTACCTCATACATTTTATATGAATTATTCTTTTTATTTCCAAGGTTTTCATCTTGTTCTTCTATATGAATACTTTTTATCTACCTCCTGTCTTTTGTGATTTATTCTTCTTCTTATGTGTTGCTCCTTCATTTATCTCACTGATGACTTGTAAACTTATACTTAAAATCTCTTTCATGATTATTCTATGCAATTTTGTCTAGAGTGGATTTACATTTGTATTATTGTGATTCTGGCTCTCTTTCTCAGCATTAGAATTCTTTGATAAAGTTTGAAACTTTGATCTGTGTGCTCTTCTGTGGAATGTCTAAACTTTGTGTGCATTTCACCTTCTTTCCTGCCCAGCCTTTGTGTGGAGGTCCTTGTTGGCATCCTGGCATCCCTAGGGCTTTGACTCCAGAGCTGTGTGTTTCATTGGCCATGGGAGGCTCTTTTCTTGCAGTGGCATTTAAATATCTTGTCCAGTTACAGAGGATAGAGGGATGTCAATGCCTCCTCCTTCCCGGGGACACAGCTTCACACAGGTTGCATTTCCTGAGTGCAGATGGGCAGGTTTTCCAGTACTCTTTCACCAACCTGAGAGCTACACTCCACTACCTTTTTTAAGTGATCCTAATTTCCAGCTCCCAACTTTTGTGCAATATCTTAGGTCCTTGTTATCCAAAGTAACCAAATTCTGCACATTCCTATATGCTTCTAGACTTGAAGTCCCCAATTGTCCACATTGGCCTCAGAATTCTGCATTTACTTTATTTTGCTGGTCTGCTGACAGACTTATCTTGTTATCAACCAATTTTATCTATTCATGTTTTCCATCACTGATAGACAAGTATTGTGTGGCTCTGACAGCAAAGGGGTTCAGAGTAGTTGTTCAATCCATACAGTTTTAGAGTAGTTTGGGCTGCTTTAGTTCAAATCTCAGTTTGAAAACATGCCTGTGTGTGGATGTGCAAATTACTCAACCTCCCTCAGCTATAAAATAGAAATAGTAATTGTGGCATACTTAAATGATATGACCCATACAAAGAACAACAACAACAAAATAATGAACGATCATCACACGCTAATGGCAATATGGGCAATATTAATATCGTTAGGTCATAGTCTTGACCAGAAAGTGTTTGCTCTATTACCAAATTTTAAAGGAGAGTTTGTTGAGAAAAATCACCAAAGAAAGCAAGCACAGGAGAAAACAACTAATACGTCACTGGTACTTGTTCTACTATTTTTAATGCATATGCAGGTGATCCCCAAATAGATGGCTCAACTTAGGATTTCAGATTTGAAGGATATGAAAGCAATATGCCTTCAGCAGAATTTGTATTTCAGATGCAGAGTTTTGATATTTTCCCAAGCTAGCTGTATGTGCAGAGATACTCTCTTGCGATGCTGACCAGTGACCTTGAGCCATAGCACCCTGCCATCCACTTGATCACACGGGACAGCAACTAACATAACAGTGTGCAGTGATGCTGAATAGATTTGTTGTAACAAGTGCATTTTCAAATTATGTTGCGTTTATTAAAATAAACCCATCCCCAAGGAACATCTGTATATATATATATATATATATATATATATATATATATATATATTTTATTTGTTTACATCATATTACAAACTTACTGCTGCATGAACAATAGTTTGTATTAACCCTAAATACTTTTTTCACTATCAATGTCACTGCCTGGGATTTGGAGCATACGATCAAAACATGTCATGTAGTTTTCTTTAAAAACAAATAAAAACTACTTCTATTTGTAGATGGACACAATATCTTCATTTTATTTATTTATTTTTATATGGTACTGAGGATAGAACCCAGTGTCTTACAATGCCTTACACGTGCTAGGAAAGTGCTGCACCACTGAGCTACAATCCGAGCCCCTCATGTAGCATTCTTTTGAAAGTGATATCACAGGATCTGTTCCAAGACTTACGAAACATAGTGACAAATTATCTTACAAAACATTTTTCACTTTATATTTCTATCAAGATGTGGCAGCATCACATGTATTTTTAATGTAGACAGATCTAGTTGGCACTCACTAATTTTAACATTTTAGAGCTATATCAATCCTGGTTTTGTGTCCTGTGAATCTATGCTGAGCTATCTTGTTCCACTGACAAATTATATTTCAATTCTGCTCAAAGTCTAATGTAATCCTCTTCTTCAAAGATTTCTGTGTTGAAGTCCCAATTTCCCACCATCATAATTTTATTTATAGAGAGACTAAAAATACTTTAGTGAATTCTTTCTGAATGTTATAATCTGTAAAACTGTAAAACTGATTTTGAGAAGAAGTTACACAATGTATTTTAATTTAATTCCTTTGTTGTTGTCATTGTCAAAGAAGATCATCTAGAAGAGGACAAACTTTTGAAATTTGGTATGTCTTTATGGTTCAGCACATGAGCAGCCTTGAGGAGCATTCTATATACATTTGAATTGACTGTGATTCTGCAGTTGTTGAGTGTTGTGGTCTGTTAATGTCAGTTTGGTCAAGGTCATTGATAAGTCATTTATCTCTTACACATCCTTACTGCTTTTTCTTCTTCTGGAAATGACTGATTTTTCTTGTTATTCTATCAGTTACCAAGAAAGGGTCATAAATTTTTCCATTATTATTTTGATTTTCTATTTCCCATTTTAGTTCCAAGAATTTTTACTTTGAAATTTTCTTATTATGTATAATGATAATTTCTCAATACAGATTGCTAATTTATTTTAATAATAAAGTACTTAACAACAATTAAGTACACAGTTACACCAATGTGATATAGTAACTCTTCTAATGCTTTGGTTGATGGTGGCAAGGTGAACTTAATGTAGACTTGTCAGCTTTCTTATAATCACTGTACAGTGCATCTTTTTCTATCCTTTCAACCTTTTGTCTTTGTATTTTGAATGTCACTTTTAGAAAATATATAGTTAGATGACACTATTTTTATCCAATAATACAATCTCTGCCTTTTAATTGTTGTGTTTCATTCATTTACATTTAATACAGATGTGGATATTGTTGTACTTAGGTTTAATGTTTTTCTCTTTGTTTCATATTTATCTCACCCACTTTTGCTTTCTCTCTTTTTTTCCCTTTTTCTTTTGACATAACTGAATATTTTTAGTATTGAATTTTCATGCTTGTAATAACTTTTTGTTTATGCTTCCTTGCATTTTTAAGGAATGCTTTAGAAATTACAATATGTGTCTTAAAACAATTCAATCTGAGTTAATGTTCTACTTCTTTATATATATGAAAAGCTTCCAAAAATAGGGTTTCATTTGCCTGCCTTTGCTATTGTCATCACATCAGTTATACCAACAGCCACTAGAAAGCTTTCAACTCAGGGCTGAGGTTTTTGCTTTACACAGCTGCATGTCTTTTAAAATTATGAAATACATTAAATAAATTAATTAATAATTAAATTTAAAAATGCATGCACATATATATCATTGCATATATACCCACATCATTTTTCCTGTCACCTTATTCTTTCTGGTGACATTTCTGGTTAGCCATTTAGAATTTCTTATTGTATTTCTTTTCATGCAGGTCTTTGGGTGATTGATTCTTAAGTTTTCTTAATTTAAAATATTTTATCATAATTTTTAAAGGATACATGAAATAAATGTAGAATTCTGGGACAACATATTTTAGCCTTCCAGCATTTTAAAGATAGGTTTCATTTGTTTAGGGTTTGTTGCTTTTGCTTTTTTTTTTTTTTTTTTTTTGTACCAGGGATTGAACTCAGGGGCACCCAACCACTGGGCCACATCCCCAGCCCTTTTTTATATTTTATTAGAGACAGGGTCTCACTGAGTTGCTAAGTGCCTCGCCATTGCTGAGGCTGGCTTTGAACTCACGATCCTCCTGCCTCAGCCTTCCAAAGTTCTGGGATTACAGGCTTGCACCACCGCGCCTGGCAGTGGGGACTTCCTATATTCTCATCAAAAGTCAGTCATCCTTTGTATCATTTTTCCTTTGTATTTTGTATTCTTTTCTGCCTGATTTCATGATTTTAAAAAATACTTATGTTTGGAAATCAGCATTTTGCCTACAATGTGACTAGTTCTAATTTTTTTTTTTTTTTTTATTTATGGTCAGAGCTCACTGAGATGTTTGAGTATTGTGCTAAGGTTTCTGTCATTACTTTCTTCAAATATATATATATATATTTTTTTGCCTCACTCTATCCTCTCCTTCTGAGATGCCAATAACATACATGTGAGAATGCTTGATGCTGCTCCACAGGGCTCTCAGGCTCTGATTTTTCTCCCTCAATTATTTTTCTGTCCTTCAGATTGATTTCCATTGATGTACTTCAAGTTCATTAATGTTTTTTCCAGCCATATGTAATCATCTATAAAATCCATTCAGCTGGGTTTTGTTGTTGTTGTTGCTGTTGCTGCTATCATACTACACAGTTCTAGAATTTCTTTTGGGTTCTTTAGTATAGTTTCCATTTGCCTGCTAAGACTCCATATATGTCAGTTCATTATGTACTTTCCAGATGTCTTTGAAAATACTCATAATAATGTTCAGGCCCTCATTTGCTAGTTATAACATCTGAGTCACCTCAGGTTTCCATTGACATTGTGTCTTCCTTGATGTGGATCACATTTTCTTATTGCATTTTACATTTAGTGATTTTTCTTTTTAAAAATCAGGTACTAGATTTTTAAAAACAATGTGTTGGAGAGACTTTAAATTCTGCTATCTTCCTCTAAAGAGTTGCTTTCATTAACAGGTTGTTAATTTGGCTAGACCCAAGTTGAAAATTTTCTCTCATGTGGAAGCTAACAACTGAAATCTCTCTCAACAATTTCGGCTTCCAAATTCTGGGTTTTTGTGGTAGGTTTGTTTGTTGTCGTTGCTTTTTGGCTCCCTAAGTCTTCTACTATGTCTTTTGTGAAAAGAATCAAAGGATCTGGGAATTTTTTCACCCCAATTTGGGATTCATGCCTCTTGCAACCTCATCCCTTCAAGATTTATGCCTTAATTTTCTGATGGCTTGAACAGTTCCCAATGCTGTCTCCTAACATTTCAAGACAATAAGGCCATTTTTGTTTGTTTATTTGTTTTTTTTAACCATCAGAACCATATTCAGATTAGTAGCATCTTCAGGCAAAAGGTCACCAATTTTCGAATCTCATTTGTGATCCACCTTTCAAAGTTATACTGCTTTCCCCTAAGTTCCTCTCCCTTTCTGTCTTTCAAAGGTAACTTCAAGTTGTTTTTATGCATAGGTTTTAATTTTGTCCAGATTTTATCATTTTTATCCACAAGAGAGTTAATCCTACCAAGCTACTTCACCATTACCCAAATCCAGAAACTGTACCATGTATTTAAATACTTCATAATTACATACCATGGATATGTCTATGAAATTCAAATTATCCACAAATTAATTCTTACATCCCTAAATATCTCAAACCCCACAAATATTGATATCAACAAAAGTGAAAATAAAAGCAAAAAGCAAAAAAAGAAGTTAGCACTGTTGAGATCAGTGATACTGGTTCCCATTCCTGTCTCTACAGTCATCAGTGGGGGGCAAGTTCCTTATAAACACTGGCATGGTACCTGCATATAACCAGCACACATCTGCCTATGTGCTTTAAATCATCTCTACATTACTTATGTTACCTAATGCAATCTAAGTGCTATGAAAATAATTGCTCTACTGGATTATTTAGGGAATAAAGACAAGAAAAAACAACTATACAGTGTAATTTACTTTTCGACTATTTTCCAACTTCAGTTGGTTATATCCATGCAAAGCCCATGGATACAGAGGCTAACAATAATTTCAGAAATACAACAATGCCTACTATGGTATGAAAGTCTCCAAATTGTGAGGTACTGAGAAGTAGGATGAGGTGGGGTGTCTAAGAGGTGTTTAGGTCATCAAGAACAATCAATGCTTTTCTGCAGGAGTGAGTGAGCTCATAGTCCCTCAGAACTGGATTGACTACTGTGAGAATGTGTTAGGACACAGGGAAGCCACCCCTGTGAGTGGCCCCTTCTTCCCACTGCCATGAGTTGAGCATTACATGGCCCTCACCAGAAGCTGAACAGAGGCTGGTGCCACATTCATGAACATTAAGAACTATGAACTAAATAAACCTCTCACCTTTACAAATCACCCAATTGCAAATATTCTGCTATAGCAACAGAAATTGAACTAAGACAACACCTAAGCAGTATTTCATAACAATAAATAAATTTCATCCCAAAGGGGGGGGAAAATAACTTGATAATTTAATTAAGATATGAAATTTATCCACTTTTCACATCAAGAATATAGTGCAACTCCAATAGAAATTTCTGTGCGGATAGAAATTTTTATATTTATGCTATATTATATGGTAGCACCTGAAATATGGCTAATGCTACTGAATAACTGAAATTTGTATTATATTTAATTTTAAAGAATTAATTTTTGGGGGGAAAGCATAATTTTTTATTAACATATATTAACTTTACAGAATAACAAGCTTTTTTGTGGCATGTTTATATGCATATAGCATTCTTTAGTCATGTCCATCTCCCTATTACCCTTCCTGACCCCTTCTCAGTTCCCCTTCCTCTTCTCTAATAGCTTCCCTTCTAATTTCACATCATTGCTTTTTTTAAAAAAAAAATTCCACATGTGAAATAAAACATCCAATACTTGTCTTTCCAAGACTAACTTATTTCAGTTAACATGATGACATCTAGTTCCATGCATTTCCTGCAAATGACATGATTTTGTTCCTTTTACGGCTGAATAATACTCCACATGTATACATACCACAATTTCTTTATCCATTCATCTGTTGAAGATGCCTAGGCTAATTCTACAACTTCGCTATTGAGAATTTTGCCTTGATAAACATGAGTATGCAGGTTTCTCTACAGTGTGTTGATTTTAATTCTTTTGTGTATGTATCAGGAGTGGTGTAGCTGAATCATATGGTAGCTCTTGTTTTTTAGTTTTTTGAGGAATTTCCAGTCTTACAGTATCTAAGAGTTCCTTTTCTCCTGTATACTCACAAGCATTTGTTGTTGTTGTTTTTGTATTCTTTTTTAAAATTCTAATTTGTTACAAATGCTTGCAGAGTGCTTTTTATATGTAATATGAAATGAATTGCACTCCATAAGCATGTAAAGAATTAAATTTTAAGTTTATATGGCCACATGTGGTTTTTGTCTACTATGCTAACACAGTACAGGTAGATTGCTGATGAAATAAGAAGAAAGATTTCAATAAGAGGTAGAAACCATTCCCAATGAGATCAATAATATTATTATTATGTGTCTTAATAAATCAAAGAAGTAAAGAATTTGATGACTTTGTGATATCCAAACAATGTTTAATCATTTCCCCCCAAAACCACTACATAGCGCTTATGCTGCTGCTCTTTCTGAAGTGTGATTTCAGGAACAAGAAACAATGATGAAAAAGCAAAATCAGACAGTTGATTTAGACATAGGTTGAATATCCTCTCATGTAGGTTATGTAATATCATGTCTCCCTCGTCCCAGGTCAATATAAAACTCACCTGTAGCATACTTGATTCTTATGGTAAGGATAGGGTAGTCGCACCTTATGGACAGCGTAAAATGTGAGCCCATGAGAAAAAGATGATGCTGGAAAGGCCCCTTACAAACATTCCTTTATACCCACCACAAAATAAATCATGGTCCACACAGACCATTTTTCCTCCTCCCAGTCTGGAATGGGTTTTTGCTTCTGAGTCCATAGTCCACAAACGCAGAGGCGATACCGAGTGGATCCAGATTCTCCAGAACTGCAATCAGGAGGTGCCCAAGCTCTGGAGCCACAGGGCCGTGGCTATGGAAGGCCACTAAAGACATCAGGCATTGTGTGACAGCCTCACCTATATTGATGCCGTTGAGTGGAAGGGTAGAAGGGGACTTGCCTTCAACTATTTCCATTCTCTCTCCCCCCCAATCTCCTCTCTCTCTCTCTCTCTCTCTCTCTCTCTCTCTCTCTTCTCTCTGATAATTACTCTTGGAACTCATGTAGCTGCATTCCAAGAATTTGTGTGCAAATGTGATTCTTTATCATAATGTCTTTGTGGACATTTTTGAGAGAAATGGAGAGAACTCAAAGTTGGGCCCTGATTATTTACCCCTGGGTTCTGCAGAAAACCCAATCCACCTCTTTCTTCAACCACACTCAATAGTTACAGTTATAGGCTATTTTTGGAACCTCAAGGAAGATAGAATAAGAATGTTACATCATCTCCGAGCACAAACAATTACCATCTTCAGAAAGACTGACCAGTCAAAAGCATGTCCTAATTAGGTAAGGTGTCAACACCAAGTGGCTGCCACTGTCTGGTCTAGGGTGTATTTAATCTGACATGCTTCCCCTCACTGTATGTTTTTATTTTTGAGCTGATTGGAATTATCAGCCTTGCCTGCATGACACAGTTATTTCCCTGCTAGAGCAGAACTAAATAAAAGCATTGATTAGCGCTGTACACTTACTTAGGAGGCAAGTCTGCATTACAACAGTTCCATATACGACAGGCAGGAGAGAGAATACAATCTTATTTATAATTAGCCTATTCTAAATAGCAATAATATTAAGAGTTCTGAAGTGTGCCAAATACTTAATACAGCATTCAAGGTCATGACCTTGGCTTTCAGAAAAATGTCTTTATTCTTCATATATGAGTCCTTTTGAGTCTTAAAGTGAACCCTCTACCAAAACCACTTCCCTGTGTTAACTAGAACTGGTTGGCACACTATACTATTTCATAAGAAGAGTCGTGCTTTTATTTGAGGATGGGATGATTTTTCATTTTGAATTATTGTTTGGTTTTCTTCCCATACAATTCCATTTTGAGCCAACGGTGCATGCAAATTGCCTTATTTATTACCCAAAGATCAGGGTTCTATGGTTTCTGTGTTTGCTCAATTCCTTCGATGTTATTGACTTATCCCCATAAAATGATTTTGTGACTCTCAACTCTGTTTTGTTGCTTCCTATTAGTTGTTGTGCTTTTCCCATCTCGCTGGTGTTAGATTGTCATTGTGCCACATTGGAAACCCCTTGCTTTCATTTCCCGTGCTATCATCCGTAGTCTGAGAATTGATATACTTAGAAAATTGTTTTCTCCTATTCACCTTCTTCCCCTTACAAGCCTTCTTCAATATGGCCTTCCCCCGCCCGCTCCTAGGAGCAATTGGAAAAGACCCTTCTAGATTCCCCAACTCTTCCCTCACTGATCTCTGGAGATTTCCCCCGCTCTGGGGGAAAGGTCTGGCTGTGTTTCTGGTTCGCTTCAACCAGCACATGGCCCTGTTCTTGTATGCAGACCAAGGCTGTGAATGGGAAGAAAGAGACTACATATGCAGGTAGCCCATGCATGGTTTTCAAATCATGTTGGAGATTTTTACAAAGTCATGTACACCTTTATTTCTATGTTCTTTCATTTTAAGAACTCAAAACATGTTTTCATCTAGAATCTATATCATCACCTACTTTTCCCTTTGAGGGAGATTAAGAGGCAATATGGGTATGTGAAAAGCATCCTGCCTCAACTGAAAAATGCTTGCTTATTTTCTTCCCACATCCCAGTGCTCTTGAAGATGTCCAGCAAGATGATTTTGACAACAGGCCCCTAATTTTTATCAATTGATCTGGCAGATATATTTTGGTGGTTCCCACTGTGAGCCAGGAACCCTAACCCTAACACATGGATGATACGTGAAGTCACTCACAGGCATGTCCCAGAGTGGGAGTGGCATAAGAGTGTTCCAGCCAGAAAAACCACTGTCAATGCTTTGCAGTGAGCATTAAAGGGCAAAGAGTACAAGTCACATTTTCACAGATACCAAGACTAGCTAAGTGTCCTTAGACCTTTGCATCTGTATCACAAAAATGCAACCAAACTTCATAATTGTATCATCACAGTTGGTCTTTCTGAGAATCACAGCTCAGCTAAATGACTTCCTATCTCTGTGACCTCTGGTAATTTACTTAACCTCTCAGAATTGGTTTCCCAGTAGGATATCTAGTGATTAAATGAGATAGAACTTCTGAGATGCTCAGAGCAAGAGCTTGATAAATGAGTACCGGTTCCTGCTGATGGCTGCTGATAATAATGGTGGTACTTTCACTTCCACATAAGGAAAGGTACCCTGTGGAGGGTACTGGACCTTGAAGAGTAACCAGTGACAACTGGTCTTTCATGCCTTGTCACAAACAACACAGAAGAAGGAGTCAAATTAGGAAGCTGGGTCAGGAGCCAGAGATGAGGGCAGAGGTGGAGGAGCAGAACACAGACTTTGGCAAGGAAAGCTGTTTAAGTCTATGTTCTGTTGCTATAACAGAATACCTGAGACTGGGTAATTATGAAGAACAGAAGTTTATTTGGTTCAGAGATGTGGAAGTTATGCCGTCCAAGAGCATGGTGCTGGCATCTGTTTGTCATCTGTTGAGAGCCTTCCTTCCCCTGCCCTAAGGCAGCAGAGGACATCACATAGTAAGAATGAGCATGCATGCTAGCTTAGAGCTGTCTTCTTATTACAAAGCTATGAGTGCCTATCTTTTTTACCTCATCTAAACTAATTACTTCCCAAAGACCCCACCTCCAAACACCATAAATGTGTGACTTAGGGGATCATATTTCCAACATACGCACTTTCAGGGGGCATACTAAAACCACAGCAGAAGCATAATGCAAACCTGGGGTGAGCAGCCACAGCAGAGTTCCCCAGAAGTGGGAAAATCTTAGCTGACTGGTGACATCTCTACTGAGATCCTGATCCCCAGACCTTGTCACCAATGCCTGCTGGATTCGAGGCCTACAGTCTACCTGGGTGACCAGAGGAGCTCAGAAGCATCACTCTTCAGGCCAAACAAGGAGGGAGGGACTTTTGTTGATGTTTTAGAAGTGGTAAAGTCTGAGAAGACAGGTATGAACTTTACAGCAACTGTGTGTAAAGGTGGTTGAAAAATTCTAGGTCTCCCTAGTTCCATGTTGAGGGCATTTGTGGCTGTCAGATATCTAAAGAACAGTCCTCAACATGGGGCAGATACCACCATGCACACAAGCAAACATGCTGGAAGGTGTTGATAACCATAGCTCCTGGTCTACCATTGGTCCTCCAAAGTTCTGGATCCAGCCCAGGGTCATTGTAAGCCATTTTCATCTTTTCCTGTGGCAACTGCTGTCAGTCCTTTAAGGAAAGCCTATAATAACTTCCTAAACTAAGAAAAGCAATGTTCAGGAACCAAGAAAAGAAAAATTTCCAAATCAAATTCCATAGATAACATTATCTGTAGGTACATGTGTAGTTTTATTTGAGTGTAAGTCATGTTTGGATATTTCAAACCAAGTCATGTGGTAGCAAAACATTTTTTTTTTTTTATTTCTGTGGGGGGTTACCGGGGATTGAACTCAAGGCACTCGACCACTGAGCCGCATCCTCAGCCTCTTTTTTATATTTTATTTAGAGACAGGGTCTCACTGAGTTGCTTAGTGCCTCACTTTTAGTGAGGCTGACTCTGAACTCATGATCCTCCTGCCTGGGTCTCCTGAGCTGCTGGGATTACAGGCCACTATGCCAGGCAAACACATTTCTTATATGTGCCTAAATTAACAAAGATGCAGGGAAGACATAAAGTGCTATATTTGGCAGACCACTTTCACTTGAATAAACAAAAAGCTCTTATAAGCCAAGTTTTCTGAGTGAAAAAGCAGAGGCTTCATGTCAATGAAGTTAACTGTTAAGAACAAAGTATTTTAACTTCAAATTGTCATTCAGGAAAGGATTTTGAATACTCTTTTAAAAAAATTGGCAGTTGTCATTTAATATATGATGTGATCTAAAAGCATATTATTTTTTAATGTTACCTAGGAGATTTCATCATCTTCATGACATTCTTAATCTTTGGTATAATTGTCTAAATTGATAGAACATCTTTTATTAAACTGATGGAGGCACATCCTGCCCTTTCAGAAGTCAAGTAAACAGGTGGGATTATTCAGGTCTTTGAGTTCTCACTTCCTTTGTCTCTCTCCCTCTCCCTCTTTCTCTCTCTCAACCCTCCTAAAACTCTCTGATAATGATAAAAGTGACATTGTTTTAAAAGATAAGAAGCATTGAAATTATTTTCTCTGTGACCTTTGTAGTTTTCAGCACAACCTGTTTTCTCCTAGCAAAATAGTTCAAGCTTTTACTTACAAAGGATATTTGGCAGTGTTCCTTTGGAAAGCATATATTGTTCCTGATAAGAGAAGCTATTAAGCCCTCATCTTTGCTCAGAAAACAATTTGACCAAAATAAAGTCGAAGAGTATTTTAGGATTACCGAGGAAAGATTTTGAAGAAAAGGATGGAAAAAAAAATTCCATAGATAACATTATCTGTAGGTACATGTGTAGTTTTATAACTTTGTGCCATCACTTATTAAAACAAATGAGGTATATTTCAAGGATAGTTCTTTGCAGCTTTTTGATACAAGCAGCACAGACACTGCTAGAAATTAATGGGTTAAAAAGTAAGTTTCATCAAAAGAAGCAGTGGGAGAGTGGAAGCCAAAGAAAATTAGAGTAAAGATTCATATGTCAATCAACCTTGAAGCTCGGAAACTGGCTATTTCTTAGATGGAGGTGCCATCTTCTGCTCAACTTTTTTTTTTTTTTTTTTTTGGTACTGGGGATTGAACTCAGGGGCACTCGACCACTGGGACACATCCCCAGCCCTTTTTTTGTATTTTATTAGAGACAGGGTCTCACTGAGTTGCCAAGTGCCTCGCCATTGCTGAGGCTGGCTTTGAACTTGCGATCCTCCTGCCTCAGCCTCCCAAGTGCTGGGATTACAGGCGTGCTCTACCACGCCCGGCTATTCTGCTCAATTTCAATTGCAATGTTTTCATGATAAACAGGAGCAGCTTCTATCAGAGAAGCCATGTGTATTCCAAGGCAAATGGTCACTACTGGTCACCAGCCATGACCATTTTTTTTCTTCTCCTGGAGCTTCAAAACAAAGTAGCATGATCTGCATAGACTTGCCAGCTTCATCTCCCACAACAAAATGACATTACTGCCTCCAATTCTTGAGAAACTGTGGACTAAATATCTGCGAAAGCAAAGTTAGAATAAAACCTCTTCTCTGGTACGAGAAATGTCGGTATTGCTTTTGGACAGCTTCTCTCAGCTGGAGGTATAGTATATAGTCAGGGAAAAGCTCAAACCACATAAAAGGAAGCATACATTGACAAATAATAAGATTCATTAAGGGAAATAATAGAACAAGCAGGAATAGTCATTAACTCGAGATTCATAACTCTTCAGATTTCTCATTCGCAATGAGCTTTGTGGTATGCCTGCGTTTTTAATAGTCCAGGAGCTTTTTAAAATTCTTTTCTTAAAAGATGATTGGCTTCAAATGTTAGACTATGCAAATATGCACAAAGGGCCGGCTGTACTGGACATTTCTTTGTGTTTGGGTATACATTTCTGTATGGCATAATATTTCCACTTGCACCGGCTTCCTGGCTTGAAAATGTTCATTGCGCTCATTAGCTAAGAGGGTATCGGCACTGGTCCAATGAACACAGATCTGCCTTCTGATTTCAGCCATTAAATTGCAATGGGATTCACAGGCTTAACATTGTGGGTGTGAGAATAATAAAATGGAACTCCATCTTTAGCCCAGTTACCATGGATGCAGTTAAAGGTCATAGTGGCAGCTGCTAACTAGTTGCCTTTTGAGCAGTGTTTCCCCTCCTGCTCTGTGTTTTCGAGCACTTTCTTTTCCGTAGGACCCTCATAGAATACCTTCACCTACTTGGGTGACACAGTCCCTCTTCTTCCAGACAACAGGGTCCCCCTTTCAAGACAACGGTTGCCATGGCCCTCGTCTTTAATGTACGCATTATGGATATGATATAGAATCAGAAGGTAAAAGACTTCATAAAAATACACAGACCTTGGCTTCAAGCATCCTGAATTACTTTCACATTTTCTGCATACCAGCCTATATCCCCAACCAAAAAAAATGTGTATAGTAAATTCCCATCTCCGTTTAAACTGGTAATGGGTTCAGGCACTGAGGCATTCACAACGTGAAACATCAACTTCTTCTTCATTCGGCCCAAAGTCCTAGGAGTTAATTCCCTGTACTGCATGAGGTGTCAGGGTAATTACTGCTGATCAGCCCTATTTCTCAGCGCTGCCCGGCTCCTCGTGCCCCCTGTTTACGGATGCACCACCACAGCGTTGCTTTCATTCAGCCAAGCTCTTAATCGAAAGGGTTTGGACAATGTCGGATTTTCAAAGAGAAGAAGTGTTGGGGGGGGGGGTGCAGAAATTAAAAGTAGCCAAGCAAAATAAAGTGCATGGGAAGAAATCTGAAAGCACTACAAAATATTTCCTGATGTCAACACTTCGTTTCAATCGATTTTTAAACTCCTATTCATTTCCAAAAGGTGCTGTGAGCCTTGCTTTGGGCCACCTCCATGCATGATCATATTTTGAAATATTTGGAGATTTGGAGGAACATATAGCTTACAAAAAAAACAAAAAAAACTCACTTTGGGAAAATTTACTGTTTTCTTTTTTGTTGTTGTTGTTCTGTTTAGATATAATTCCTAACTGTGTAGACATATATAAGCCAGAATACAAAGAAATTTACCCCCCAAAAATGTTGTGCCTCTCTGTTTTAAACATACATTTATATAACTTGTCATTTCATAAAAATAAATTAAGTATTATATGAGCCAAATGTTTCAATTCCACACAAGAGTGGTTTCTGGGACTCTTGGCAGGATGCCACGATATTCATTTTTATTTCAAACACAATGTGAAGTCTTTAATTTTAATATACTTTGTAACTATAATGGTTATAGGGCATATACTGTACTAATTCATGCTCATCCCTTTCTGGTCTTGGGGAGATTGCTTAGCGGAACAGAAGGAGGTGTTGATTTCATGAATCATATACATGTTAAAATCTGGAAGATGGTGTAGGGTGCAGAGAGGGTGGAAGAGGAAATCTGGAACAGGGTACTCGGGTTCAATGCCCTGAACGCTGGCCTTGGCAGATTATGCTCCACCTCCCAGGTCTCCAAGTTCAAGTGAAGGCCAAGGGAACAGGAGAAGAGTGGAAGATGCCACACCACCTGGGGCTCTGCCCCAGCTCTGTGTCGCCGCCCACCCAGCTCTTGAGCTGCAACCTGGAGCGTAGTTACGGCTAGTCATCCGCAGTCATCTGACCGCATCTCGCCTGTAACTGCCCCACGTGAGGCAGCAGCAGCCTGGTCCTGGTCCAAATCCTTCTCCAACAGCACCCTTATTCTCGGCAGCTTCACTAGCCCTGAGTCAGAGATCCAAACAAGGACAAGAACACCGTGAGAGACTCTGGCCCCCATTGAATCCGCCATCCCCTGCCAGAAAAAGGAGAGGCTGATCCCCAGTAAGAGGAAAACAGGGGACTGAGTGGCAATGACAAATACTTATGTAAATCTATTAATCCCCAGTGATCGTGGTGAGTTTCCCAGTGACCTCAGCAGCAGAGTGGTATTTCTTCATTAAAGGGGCTTGGTGGAGGTGGCAGAGAGAGAAGTAATTTCCATTCGCTGTAGGGCCGTAGTATGGGGAACACCAGAATCACACGTTTCAAGCCATCACGGAGACTTCAGCTCTCCTCTCCTGATGCCGCGCTTCTAATCAGAGAATTTCTTCCTGTGCCTTGTTTACTGTTGATATTTTCTGGCTGATTGGAGAGGAATGACATTTTGACAATTTACTGTAGCAGTAAGCACTGTACAAACAAAAGGTACTGATGAAAACTGGAACCCATTATTATGTAAATGACGGCTGAGTAACACAGAATCCATCTCCCAGTCACCATCATTGAGACCAGTTTTACTCAATGATAATAATTTTTCATGATTGCAGACTTCAGAGTGATCAGAAATATGCTTTAGCTGTTGCATTTATCTACTGCTGGTACTTGACCCTTAATTAAATTCCAAAACTTTTTTATATAATAAAGTAAAATACAGCTGACATTTCTGTTCAAACAAAGAGGCTCAGACACAGAGCCACCAAATAAGATAAAGGTATTTCAGACTTACCTCGCCGTATTTATAGTAAACACGGATTGTACAGTGTATTTTGAAAGCGAGCTTAAAGTTTAAAATGCAGATGTGCGTTTTTCAAGTAATTTCAATTCTGTACTTCGGTGCCGCTTGCCTTAAATGATGCTAAACTCTTGCAAGCTCATCTCGGACACGTCATAATAAAAAAGAAAAAAAAATCTGCTTGAAAGATGTTTAAATGTGCTCTGAAAATAAGTTCTGTGCATCCTTTCAGTCTCCCATCTTAATATCTAGACTATTCAAAGCGAGCTTTCCAAACTATGCTACTTAGGAAGATCCACACAGCTTACTATGCGACTGCACCGGGTTTTGTAAAGGGATATTTTCGTCATGAATTTGTTCTTGTCTTAAAAAGAGAAAGCCAAGGCAAATTTTAAAACAGCGTTTTTGACTTTAATGAAAAATGGATTGGCTAAAACAGATGTCAAACTGAAACTACAAAGAGCCAGATGCAGGTAGGTATCAGCTATTTTTTAAGAATGGCTGACACCAGAGGAGACTTTGGATAATGCCCTCCTATTCTTCCTTAAATTCTGCCAATGCTCCAGAGTATTTATTTACCTTGGAGTTCCCCAACTCTTTGGGGGCAGGAAAAAAAAATCTTCATTTTGAATATGTTAATAAATACAAGTCAGCTTAAAGGGGGCATTTGTGTGAGCCCAGTTTTTAATATTTCTTTAGATATAACCCTTTCTAACCAGGCAGCTCACAGAGCCAATGAGCTAAGAAGGTAATTACTTAAGTGGATTTCATGAAGAGTAGAAAGATGATTGTACCACATTAAATAACAATTGTGTCCTTAATGATGTGTCGGGCTATAATGCAAACATCCCTCTGCCATCCCGGGCGGGTGCTCTACTCCAGTGTACCTTCCTAATGACTCCAGTGGCTTCCGTCCTCCTGCCCCTACTTTCAGCGCCTATGTAAACACAGAAGGAGCTGGTATATTTTTTTAAACTGCAGAGACTGCAGCTGCATGGTCATTGATGAATTAGCTATGAATCGCTGAAATACTTCATATGAATATAAACACTGTTGTAGCCTTGTAGCTTTAAATAAAAGACAGAAATGTACTTGACTTGAGAGAGAAGACTGAAATTCCCAAGCACAACTTTGCAGAAGGTTCCTTCTTGCTTGGGGGTCTTCGTAAAATCCAGGAAAGCGGCCCCACAAAGGGTGGAGGAAATGTGAATGCAGTGGAGAAAAAGAGAATATTTAAAAAAAAAAAAAAAAAAAAAAAGATGGAAGGAAATCTTGTTCAGTATTTAGGTATCTCTCTTGAATAGAAGCAGGAAATAATTTGATAGTATATTTGATTTTATGGCTTTACAATGTACAGTAGTCTGAGCATTCATAATTTGTGTAGAAGCATGGAAAAAGGGCCACCAGATTAAATGCATCCAATATCTGAGTTAGGATTCACATTAGCTGCTACCTAATGTAGAGGAAGAATTTTCACAGTGATGCAAACTGGTAAGAAAGAAAACATGAAAAAGATAATTAGTCCATGGCTATAAATTTTCTTGTCTGCTCTTGGATGTGATTATAATGACTCTTTCCCCCATAGTCCATAATAATATCTCTATGTATACATGCATATCAAATCTCTACCAGGTCATTTATTTCCTGATGTTAATATTAATAAATTGGAATTCAAGTGATATGATTCAAACAAAATGCAACAAACAGTCCAAATATGGAGGAAATATTTTGTACCAAATCCCAACAATTTGATTAGCATTACACCCATCTCAGAGAACAGGGAAATAAGATAAACTGAAATCAAAAAACTCTTCTGGAATTTCACTATAAATGAAATATGCTGTAGGAAGTGAAACGAACAAATTGCTTACTTCTTTTTTTGTTTATTTGTCTATTTGTTTTATTCGTGGAATGAAGACATTTGAACAGTAGTACCTAACTGTAAGGAGACTCCTGGGCCAGAGAAAACCCTGCAACAGTAGTGGTGACAGATACCATGTGACTGTTCCCCAATCCAGCTTTGGGCATGACTTATCCCACATTCTAATGTAGTAATCACGATGGACCAGGCTGCAGCTCTGCAGGTGTGAGAACACTGACTCTCAGCATGAAAAGGAAGAGGAGGCCACCGTGCTGGGGTCCTGGTTTCTACAGCGTCAGACGCCGCCATATTTAACACCTCCTTTCTGCTCACAGTAGTTCTGTGAGACAAGGTATCAGATGCCACAGGGTGGATGCATTCCATGCCCACTATGTTGGAGCCTGGGCCTAACCCAGGTCTCCAGAGCAAGATTTGTTTGCCACGTGAGTGGGATCTGTGGGTGAGACAGACCTGTCAACACCCAAGTGCAAGTGTAGCCACGGGCTTGAAAGAAGTAGCTTCACAATACAGGTGGTGACAAATGCTACGTAGGCCTCATCTCCAACATCCTCTCTGTCCTCTCTGTCCTCGTGCTGCACACTACGTAGTCTGCTTATTCAGCAAGCAATTTCCACTGAATTCTAAATAGTTATATATATTTTGAGCCCATTTTACAGACAACAGAATAAGGCAAGTAAAACAAATTACTTCCCAAAGCTGTAATAAATGAATTACAAACTAAAATTGGGGGAAAAAAAAAAAAAGCCAAGGACACTTCTCTGGGGTGTGATAGGTTTCTGCTTTCCCTTGGCTCAATCTTTGGTTCTCAAAAATGCTTCCTAGGTTTGTCTGCTCAGGGTCATATAAGTGACATTCGTGGATGGGAGGAACCAACTCTGGTACACTCAGACCTAAGATTTTGAGGATACAACCCTACCTTAAAATAGTTTCTGCACCTTGCTTTGTTTTTTTAATTTGGAGGAAATCTATCCATTTGACTAGAAATGACTAATTATTTCCAGTTTATTCTGTGCCAGACTATGCCAAGTGTTTGATTTGAATTAACTTTCCAAAACAATCCTATAAGTTGGGTGCTATTATTTTTATTCCCAGTTTTCAGATGAGGAAACTGTGTCATGAAAATAGTGACTTGCTTGAGAAGGGGAGGGGCAGGATAAGAATCCAGTTAGTTCTCCCAAGCTTGGACTACTGAGACATCCTGCCTTCTACAAAAGTAGCACAAAGTGGCCCACCTAGACCACGGGAAGCATGGAGGTGACAAGCTTAGATTCAAATCCTATTAAAATTGAGATGGATATCATTACCCTAAGGGCATGTATGAAGACACGAATGGTGTGAATATACTTTGTATGCAACCAGAGATATGTAAAACTGTGCTTTAAAAGTGTAATATGAAATGTAATGCATTCTGCTGTCATTTATAACAACTTAGGATAAAAAAAAAATTTTAAATCCTATTAAGAATGCCTGCAGCCAGGTACAGTGGCACATGCCTGTAATCCTAGCAGTTTAGGAGGCTGAGGCAGGAGGATTGTGAGTTCAAAGCCAGCCCCATCAAAAGCGAGGCACTAAGCAACTCGGTGAGGCCCTGTCTCCAAACAAAATACAAATAGGGCTGCTGATGTGGCTCAGTGGTTGAATGCCCATGAGTTCAATCCCCTGCACCACCCACCCCAAAACAAAAAATCAAGAATGCCTGCAGCATTTATTCTTTTATGACAACATGTTTAGATGCTTTATTTATTTAGTAGTACTGGAGTTAAAAGCAGCAGTGTCCTACCACTGAACTGTATCCCCAGTCGTCCTCCTCCTCCTCCTCCTCCTCCTCCTCCTCCTCCTTCTTCTTCTTCTTCTTCTTATTATTATTATTATTATTATTATATTTTGAGGTAGGGTCTTGCTGAGTTGCTGAGGCTGGCTTTGAACTCGCAATCCGACCGCCTCAACATCTCAAGTAGCTGAGATTACAGGTGTGCACCACAACACCCCGCTGAATGATTTTTTTTTCCTCATAATTCACATATGGAATTCAAATTAGTGGCTACAAAATGTTCCTTATATCTTCAGACTAAAATAAAATGTAGAGTCAGTTCTAATAACATCTATGCTATGCATATCATGTTTAATGTGATTCTGTATTGTGGCTAAATTTATCATCTAACTTTTGGATGCAAACAAGCTGACTCATATAAAAGATACTTGCAAAAAAAAAATTCTGTCCTCAAAGCAGTTCAGAAAAAGACATGAGTATTATGATAAACTATCAGAGGAAGAAGGAAAATTATTTGAAGTGAAGTTATACATAGCCGTACTTGTTCAAAATATTTAAGAAAGTAACATTTCTCCTTCTTTACATGATTTCTGAATTTTGCTTGCAGTGTTACTACTTTCTTGGTCAACCTTGCTAGATGGCCCAGTCATCCTGGGCAGTTTTGATCATATGTGACAGGAACACAGTCCTCTTTTCTCTCTTCCTCATATTGCCCTTAGTTGGAGACCCACAGAAATCATTGCCCACCTCAGAGCTAGCCAGTCACTAGC
Source organism: Tamias sibiricus (assembly GCA_025594165.1). Classification (NCBI taxonomy): domain Eukaryota; kingdom Metazoa; phylum Chordata; class Mammalia; order Rodentia; family Sciuridae; genus Tamias; species Tamias sibiricus. The sequence continues at coordinate 20,056,142 of CM046670.1, forward strand.
TCTTCCAAGTTCTCTGCTGCTTGGGGTGGCACCCAGAGCCTTCAGAATCAGACTGCAGGGGAAAGGTCTATAGTGTATAATTTTTAGTACATCTTCATTGAGCTACTACTCTGTGCCCAACATCATGCTCACTGCGATCAGAGCTCCATGACCCTCCCTGGAGCATCCTACAGAAGCCTCATACTAAACATGTTTCTTACTAAACATGGAGGGAGTCACCTCACAGATTGACAGCTCTCCCAAGGCTTATGTGAAGATGAATCCCTTGGGGATGCAAATAAGAGCTCTCGGCTTGAGGCGCATAAGCAACGTCAAAGGCACTTTCTTTTCTTACACACTCTGGGTTCCCAGGAAATAAACACAGCTCCTACGTAAGAGCTTATGATGTTGCATGAAGAGGTCCCCAGGAACCAGCACAGTAGACTGGAAGAGAATAATGGAGCAGGAAGAGGCAGAGGACAAAATGGGCTTCTATGCAGTCTCCGCAAAGTACTGGCTGGCTTCAGGAGCCCTGGAACTAGAATGGCCTGTAGATGTTGTCCCAAGTTGGTACAAAGGGGTCAGGTCTTCAGATCTCTGCATCAACCAGTCTCTGACACAGGATGTCCTGGAAGAAGCGTGATCTTGGGTCAGGCAACCCTGTCCAGCCAAGGACAGTTTCAGGAGAGGCTGACAGCAGAGAGCTGTCCGCTGTCACCATGCTCAAAAACAGGTGAAAGGAGGTTTTCTGAGTACTGAAGAGATGTGGGAGCTTAGCACCATACCCAACACCCACCTTGCATCTTACCATAAAGCTAGAATCCTCTGCCCCATTATTAAACCTTAAGCAAATCAACACACAGAATCAGTGACTCTCAGAGCTGGACAGGTCCTTAGAGGTAGACAGAGTTAGCTTCTTGTTCAGGTAGAATCAACTCCCTGATGGTGGATGGTCTATTTGGACATTTCTAGAGGCAGGAGCTCACTGATGGGAACTTCTAGCTGTTACTCGGTTTGCACTTTCATGGAATCAGAATCTTCTAGAAGAAATTGCTCTTCGATCACAGTAATGGTATTGGCCAATCATTGGGGGTGCACTTGAGACTAGGGAAGTGCAACACATTTGTGCAAATTACTTTCTGTCCAGGACTGAAATCATGGAACAGACACGGATGTATTTTGTTCAACGTGTGCTAGAAGACGTTCTCCACAGGTGGGCAGAGGAATCTTTTTACAATGAAAGTAAAATGAGGTTGCTTCTGGGCTCAAAACCCTCCACAGCTGGCACGCGGCCCTTCCTCTCTCCCTGGCTATGCACCCTCCCGTCTGCAGCCTGAGCACAGATCCACCCTCGCATCCCGCCTGCCACTTGCCCTCAGCCATTTCACCACAGATTCAGAGGCACTTCTGCTGTTTTGCACCCCCCACTCCTCCTATGACGGCCCCAGACCTCATGCTGCCCGTGGGCAGCAGGGGACATTGTGCAGCATCCCTTCAGATAGGCTTTTCTCAGACAGACGCACCCATCCAGGAGAACTCCCCACTGCAGCCCTCCTAATGGTGCTGTCTTCTCCCCACAGCTCTTAATAATTCCTGATGAGAAAGACATGTGTGTGTGATGTGCCCCTAGGCCTGCACTGACACTCATATACACAGAGATGTGCACATCCGCACATGCATACATATTTATGCACATATATGCATATATACTTATGCAGCCATCCCTAGGAATCCTTGGGAGATCCAACCTATAACCTGCCCTTCCCCACACACACCGTGGATACCAAAATCCAAGGATATTCAAGTTCTCTATTTAAAAGAACATATACTTGCATATAATATGCACAATCTCCCATATACATTTCAGTCATCTGTAGATGACTTATGTAAACATTATGTACATAATTGTTTAACTGTATTTTCAAGGAATAATGACAAGAAAAAAGCTTGTATATGCTCAATGCACATGCAGGTTTTAAAAAAATGTTTTTATTCTGTGGTTGGTTCAATTCATGGATGTGGAATTCATAGATTTGGAGGGTCAGCTGAATCTACACTTACATGTACATATATACACATATATCTATATTTTCTCACATGTATATTTGTATGCATATATTAAAAATGTAAGGATGTATTGAACTTTTGCTCACCAACATATCCCTGGGTTCCTAGAGCAGTTTGTGGCATGTAGTAGGATTAAATAAATGTCAGTTGATTGAAGATAAAAATGAATGCATCTGTGAGCAAATAAAAAGCTTGTCAGAAAGGTATGATAATATCATTTGAAAGATATCAAAATTCACTGGGCATAGTAGCACACACCTGTAATCCCAGTAATTCAGGAGGCTGGGATAGGAGAATTGCAAGTTTGAGTTCAGCCTCAGCAACTTAGAGATAACTTGTCTCAGAAAAGAAAGGGTTGGGGGTATGACTCAGAGATTACATTCTCCTGGTTTCAAGCGCTGGTACGAAAGAGAAAGTAAGTTACTGAAATTGTCAAGGAAAAGAACGAGAATAAATCTGAGTCAAAAGAAAGTAATCTAGTCAGGCGCTGTGGCACATAACTGTAATCCCAGTGGCTTGGGAGGCTGAGGCAGGAAGATTGTATGTTCAAAGCCAGCCTCAGCAACCTAGTGAGGTCCTAAGCAGCTCAGTGAGATTGTCTCTAGATAAAACACAAAAAAGGGCTAAGGATGTGGCTCAGAGGTTATGCACCCCTGAATTCAATCCCTGATACTGAAAAAAAATAGTAATCTAAACAGAATAGAAACCACTTATTCTATACAGTTATAATCAAGGATAAAAGTATTTTTATTGCATTTTATTTTTAGGCACCATATTCTAAATTCCTTGAGAACAGGAACCAAGTTTCATTCAATTTTTTTTTTTTTATTCTAAGTTGTTATATATGGCAGCAGAATGCGTTCATTCTTGTTTTATCTCCCAAAGCTCCTAGCACAGTGTCTTGGATGTCTGAAGCAGCCACTAAATATTTGTGGAGCTTAACTGATTTAGTGTATCAATAAATTTCACCACTCAGAAGATTGTGGTCACCTGATGCTGCCTTGAATGCAGAATGCCAGCATGTTCCAAGGCTCATTACATTTTTTTTTCTTGATCATTTTTAATAGTGCTAGACTAGTGGACCAATTTTCCTCAGTAAGTATGTAGATGGAGAGTTAGAGGAAAAAAAAAAACATCAAATATTACCTTTCTATTTAAGAGAATTTGCTAACTTTCAGAGGAATGAAAGGCCCATTGAGTGGAACTCGGAAGGACTGGCCCGTCAACCACATTTACGGCGTGGAGTGTGCTCAGGCTTGCTGATCCAGAGGGAGGCTGGGCACACACCGGCTGCGGGAGGGAGGTGCCCGGGGAGCTTGGCTGGGTTCCTTTGTTTTCGTTTGGTGAACCAGCCACTCCACCTCCTTAGGAGAAGTTGGTACAGTGTGTCTTGAAGTAAATACATGACTGCCCCTGACTCTCCCCTTTTAGAATAAACACTTCCCCAGAAATGCTGGGAGAGGCGAGCCCCTGGGCACTCTTTGGCATCCCAGCCACCACAACTATGGGACATGTTGACTGTGAGAACCAATTGGCTGGACCAGGATGACAGGAGAGATGTGCTCAGCAAAGATGTGCTGAAATGGACTCAGCCTGAAACACCCGACAGGAAGCATTTCCTGCACAGTCAGACAGGAACCAAATAGCATCAGGTCCAAGCCAAAGCTCCCACCTGAGGCCCTTTGCGGGTAGCCTAGGAAAGAGCACAACAGTGGGGCAAGAAAACCAGAAGAAAGGAGGAGTCCACGAAAGCATCATCAGTTTTTTTCCTTGTGCATGCTGGGTTTTTTTTTTTTTTTTTTTTTTTTTTAATAGATCTGTTAACCACAATAAGGAGAAACTTCACCTTCTAAGATTAACCCTCTCATTTTTTTTCTTTTCTTGGTACCAGGAATTGAATCCAAGGGTGCTTAACCACTCCTAAACCCCCAGCCCCTTTTCTATTTTATTTAGAGACAAGGTCTTGCTAAGTTGCTTAGGCCCTTGCTAAATTGCTGAGGCTGGCTTTGAACTTGCAATCCTCCTGCCTCAGCCTCCCAAGCCACTGGGATCACAGGCATGCGCCACCAAGCTGGCAACCCTTATTATAATAAAAAACTCATCCTGTTTCTAAAATTCAGGTGGTACACTCATGCACAAAAATCAGAATCACCTGTAGTCCCACCACATGCAAATGAGCACTTATTAACCATTTTATGGGCCTAAAAGGAAAAAAAAAACAAACACCTTTTCTCTATAGGAGGTAGTTAATTCCTATTACTGACTAAACCTTTATGAATTCTGTAGTACAATATCAGGCAAGAACAAGGAATCATCACCCTACTTCTTGGCATCTTTATATTTTCTGTGGTTGATTCATTTCATGAAGACTTATTATGTGCCCATGATGTTTCTAGAAATATGCTATTTTTTTTTTTTTTTTTGTACCAGGTATTGAACTTGAGGTGATTGATCACTGAGCCACATCCCCAGCCATTTTTATTTTTTATTATGAGAACAGGAGACAGAGTCTTGTTAAGTTGCTTAGGGCATCACTGAGTTGCTGAGTCTGGCCTCAAAATTATGATCCTCTGCCTAAGCCTCCAAGTTGCTGGGATTACAGGTATGCGCCACCACGCCCAGCTATTAACTTTTGATATAAACTAAAAGACAGCATGCTTGTCCTCAAACTATTCAGTGAGGAAAGCAAGTAATTACAGTTCACTGAATTAGAATTCAGTGAGTCGCAGCAACCTGCTTAGCTGGAGACCAAGATTTTCAAAAGACATGACATATGAACTTACAATGAATGAGTAGGCGGCAGGTAATAGGAAAGAGCTGGGAGTAGGGATGGAGATGTGCAAAGATACTGAATGACAGTGAACTTGTGTGCTTAAGAAGCCACCAGGAGGCCAGGAGAGGCCCTTGGGAGGCAGGAAGGGAGTGAGGGAGGTGGACAGAGAATGGAACCTCCCAGAGAGTATGGACTTTGCCAGGCCTGGACTGAGAAGGGGTCTCACAGGACTGTGCTGGCCTTTAAGATGACTCAGCACAGTGTGGCGGAGGGAGGGGACAGTACTGGTATGTGCAGCAGGGATGGTCAGAAGTTCCCCAGGGACTCAGGACAGAGAGGAGCAGGCTGGGCACTGAGCAGAGTCAAGCCCCAAAGAACAAGGGAGGGAAGAGAGAAAGGGAGGGGCGAGGTTGGCAGGGAGAGTCAGGACCCTGGGTGGTGCCGGGACCACAGCTGGCCTTTCTGGGAAAAGGACTGACAAGAGTCTGAGTACCCCAGCACACAGCACAGCTCCTGGAGAACCTGGCAGCAATCATGGAAAGACGTCAGATCTGAGTCACTTGAACTAAGCTCTGGAACAGGATCGAGGGACAGTGGGACTTGATGACTATACATAGGTTTGAGACCCAGGGGAAGAGGAACGGGACACCAGGTGTGTGGTAGCAAGACTTCCCACACTCTTGACAAAGTCCTTGCAAAGTCTGCAAGGTTGGGTCTCCCAGGTTTTCCTGTACTTCACGCTCATCTCACCTAATTCCATCAAGGGTGTGCGTGCCTGCGAGCTCTCTCTCTCTCTCTCTCTCTCTCTCTCTCTCTCTCTGCCTCCATTTCCTCTCTTGAACACACACACACACACACACACACACACACACACACACACACACACACACTCTCACACAGCAAATGTCTCCTCTTCCTACTCTGCTAATTCTCACCTAGATTTTATAAGGAAATGATCTTTTCTCTATTCCCTCTCTTTTTATTTATTTTTTCTCTTAACAAACCCTTTGCTAAGGGATGATTCCGACTCCCCATCCAGAAGTCTTAGCACCCTGCCCTGGAAAGAGACCTGCTAAGCTGAGACCTCTGTGGTGCAGAGATGGGTGCGAGACTACACAAATCCCCAGGGGTTAGGGACACACTACAGACACACACATGCACACAGGTGCACAAACCCTGGTCTACATTCTCCTCTTTAAAATTATAACTACATTTCCTCAAGCATCAGCATTTTATATGTGCAAAGAGATTTCTTAGTCAATTTTATCACCTTATCATTTTTCTACCTGGTGTAATTCACCAGCATGGCAACCATACTGATTTTCTTAAAATACATAGCATTTCGGCCCTGCAGTTACAGTGGATTAAAGAGACTTTTAGGTCAGATCTGAAATGTAATCACTATTTATATTTATTGTATATATACAATTGGATAATATGTTTCTTTGGGAAAACATTTCCTGAAATCCTAGGTAACATACTTGAAATTAGCATGTAGATATCACCCACTGGTAATCTGGAGTTTCCTGGATAAAGGACAGATATAGATAGTCAATATAGATAATAATATAAGATACAATTTTGTTAAAGCTAAAGATAATATTCCACAGCAGGGAAAATTAGCATATTTGTGAATTATCCATATGCAAATGTATCAATTACATCATACATAACACAATATATAACATATAATATATAATGATGATATATAATATATAATGATGGTATATCATGATATAATATAATTATTAGTTGAAGAAAACCTTGTCTCAACCATTAAAATTTTCTATATGAACACTGTTTACTGAACCTAGATTCTTGGAATGAAGGGTAAGAAGCAAAGTCAAACAGGCTTGTGGATTCCAAACCTAATTTCATTTTCCAATGGCTACTTACAAAAAAAAAAAAAAAAAAAAATAGGAAGAATTGTAATTAATTTGAAAACTTGGTTTTTTTTTGTCACAAATTAATCTTGAGGCCTAGATACTAGAAACAAGAATTTTAGAAAAACATATCCTAAAACACATTCTGTGAAAGATCAGTGCCCTCTAAAAGGGAATGGTTGTTCTATTAAAAAAGAAAACTTGTTTGGTTGGATTTGGATGTGCTGAGTTTATCACAGCTAGACTGGCTTCCTCTCTCTAGAACTTCTCAGAAGCTTTGCTGTGCTGACCTGTGTTGTGAATTTCTAAGGAGGAGCATTATTCCTCAAACTTACTTGTGCCTCAGCGACTGGTAGTGTAGCTTTATAACTCACAACTATGCTCAGAATGAGAAGTGCTTTCAAAGTGGGTGAAAATCCTGCTTGTCTTACAACTGCCCTGTGGGTTCAAGTCAGCTTTGGGATGTTCAGTTGCCCAGGGCTGATCGGCCAGAGTTCGTTCCAAATGCTAGGTCTGAGAAACAAGGGACATGACAAACAGTCACTCTCTCCGTGGCTTTCAAACACATTGGGGGAAAAGTTGAACAATCCAGAAAACTCCCAGGGCTGCCATTTGTAAGAAGCATTGTGTTCCAGGAATGGATGGGTAGGAGTATGAGGGAGGGCGAGGAGGGGTCCTTGTAGCTCCAAAGCTCAGCTAAGGGAGCTGAACAAGACACAACATTCTTATGTTCATTCATATCTTGGAGGGATGAGTCCATTTAGCTACGATTGTTGAAATCTTAGACGTCTAGTGCAAACTGCCACAGGGATTGGTCTTTCTTCTGCAAGCTAGACCCTTATCATTCCACAATTATGTTGCTTTGCATTTTGAATCAATATTTAATCCATTTATCCTAACCCCTAAAGCAGAAAGCACTGTCAGAGTTGGCAGGGGACTCTAAATTTATGTTTTAATTACTCGGCCATTTCATCAAAAGGTAGACACGGCGTCTGTGGTTTAGGACTCTGAAATAAACTCTATATGAGGAAAAAAAAAAATTCCAGGCACACAGAGCCCATTCATGCACATGTTTATGGTTTCTCTACCTGTGAAAAGGAAAGAGTCTGTGAAGGTGTAGTATGGGGGAAATCCACACAGATTTCTTGTTCATCAAATTCAGTGCATATTTGAATCTGTCGTAGAACATGATGTCTTGAATTTGTGGGGAGGCATTTTTTTTTTTTTTTTGCATGCAAAACTCTCCTGAATTGTTAAGTAAAAATTCCACATGAGAAACAAAGTTTCTAGAGAAATTTTGAGACAGACTTTTTTTAATCATGTAAACTCAAGTACTAGGAACTAAACTTAAAAAGACGCTACTTGTTGGGAAGAAATCCAAAGCTGATGCAAATGATAAAATACAACCAGAATAGTTTTTCATGCTTAGCAGCAAGGATTTCAGTGAAATCAGTGAGATTATATGTATTCACTAGAACTTTGACCTCTGAATACCCAAGCTGGGAAATCCAAGTTAACCATAGTTTTTTGTTCTTCTCCATTGAGCCCTTGGACTGGTCAATACACAGGAAACAGAGCTCCTCTAAACTGGTCATGTGCTGGGCCTCCAATACAGCTCCAGGGCAGATGTTTCAGGGAAGTGGAGGTCATTAATGGTTTCATCCCCATTATTGTAGGCCCAAAGCCCATGCTCATGATGCACTCTGCTCTAAGAGGGCTAGAAAACCAGTATCTTTCATAGTAATGACTTCCAGTTTACAGCCTTCATTTGTTATATTTCCTCAATAGCTGTTGTGTTGAGATTAACTGCATAAATGGTCTGCAGCTGTCTGTTATGAATTAAGGGAGTTTAATCAAAGTATTTCTAATGTACAGCATAATGATAATACATGGGGGAAGTACTATTTAAGAGATAATGATGGCTTCAGAAGATCACTGTTGTAATGTTTAGTGCATATGCCTTCAGCATTGAATTTGTTGTTGTTCTGAATATGCTTAATGGATCACTGAAAAGCTGCCTAATGCGGGATTGTTTGATGGGGCTGACAGAGCTGGAATTAGCCCATTGCTGTTTACTGCATACAGCCATTAAGATTAATTGCTGCCAGATAATTTTGACTGTTTTTATCTTCTGGAAAAAGTGTCACTAATGGGTTTATAAATTGGTTCACTATTACTAATAGTAAGGCCAGTGTAACAGGATAGAATGTCAGCTAATTCTAAAGATAAAGGTAAAAAAAGTATAAAGTACTATATGGCTTGCTGGTTTTAAGGGATACTGTTATCTAATAACAGACAGACTGATATATGATGCTCATTAATGCTATTTCCTGAGCTTTGGGTTGAACCTAATAGATGCTAATAAACTCTTATTTGATGTCCCATTAAAAAGCTCAATCTGTTTTCTGCATTAATGCCCAGTGTTGTTTATCACATCTTTGATGACTAAAACCCAAATTCCAATCTGTTCCACAACCAAGCCTTTTCGGAGCATCTTTATACCTGCTTTGGTTCTTAGATGTGTGAAAAATCATACAACCGAACCAGAGAAGAATTAACAAAGTACATGAATTGTAATCGTGACATGCAATATGTATGATACCTGTGGTACTCTCAAATCAGGCATTTTTATACAACGTCTAGGGGGTGCTTCCAGAAATAGTGTTTTGCCATCCCATCCATCGTGTAGGGATTGTTTGCAATGGAATACTATTTCCACATATAAGTAATTTAGCTTAGTGGTGATAAAAACACTTCACATGGCTAGATCTTACAGATCATAGAATTCAAAAATTCTAAGCATATTTTCCTGATGTGAAATGGATATACTGATTTTGAAGTGGTATGAGTTTAGTAGATTACCCATGGTGTGCCCACAGCTGTCACGAGGACCTGCCCAGCTCAACTCCTTGCACTGTTTTGTAAGAGTTGGTTCATGTCCCAAGTCTGAATTTTACCAGTTTACCATAAAGAATAATCAAATTCCTTATACGTTGAATTTCACTTGTATCCGTTGGTTCTGAGAGTACTAAAAATAAATGGGGAAAAAATTGAACAAGACAAGCAATGTAGAAGAAACCAATAATGCATGAGTAGGGAAGCTGTTCTTTCCCCCAGAACACATCCTATAAAATTAGGAAATATTTCTTTTGTGAAGTTGAAAATATTCCTTATATGTTTTACATTTAAAAATATGTGATCTCTTGAAGTGTATGTAAAACCATACATGAGAGATTACTTTTCTTCCTTTTTTTTTTTTTTTTCCTTGAGGTGTTCATGGAAATGGAGGGAAGAAAACCCACACATTCCAAGTAATATTCTCCATGCAGTGAAGGTTAATGTAAATTTTAAGAAATACTTTTTTTAAATTTATTTTTGTCTTTTGCAGTCTTGCTGTAAAGTAACATGAGGTCACATGCTAAATTGGACAGATGGTTTTATCTTTCATATTTTCAATTTTGACCTTCATTTCCCTAAGTAACAAAATAATAAGCTCATGATCTCAAAATAAACAGTATAGGTGGTGTTTGTGAGGCACTGATGTTCTTCCACCAACTGCCATGTGCTATCACGTGGCTCTGGATGGTGGAGAAGCAGGACAGTGATCCCTACAGCTGGCCTCCCTCAGGGGCCACACCACGCTTGCTTGCCCAGGGTGCATCACTGAAATAGGAAAACACCCACATTTTTGAGCTGTAGCATTTTAGAATACAGAGAATTCCCTTGTCAACATTGAGCTGTGTCAGGTCAGACATCCTGACTAAATACAAGGATTTTTTTTCCACTCTAGAAAACCCTGGTTTCATGATCTATCTCAGTTTGCCATCTCCGGAGGGTCCCACCCCATCCCCTGCCCAAAATCAGATATATTTGCTGAGCTTCCTATTCAACCTGAGGTGTCCTTCTTGGAATCAATAAAAACATTGCGAGCCATCTTTCTGGATCTAGATTTGAAAAAAGGCATAGACTTTCCCCCCCACACCACCTTCCATCAACCTCATTCAGAACTAAGAATGTCTGCTTTGGGGCTGCCTTTCAAACACAGCAATAGCTACAAAATCCAAGGCTCAGCTTGAATGTTTCCTCACTGCATAGATGCCTTACATCTGTTGGTATGAAAAATGAAATCCAACCCTGATGGTACCCAGGATAGAAACCAAGTGTTTCAAAGACTGATCCTCTTCCTGTGCAATGCAAATGGAGCCCACCCGTTTGGATGGGAGGTGCAGAGCAAGTAGCAAGTGGATCTTTGAAAGGATGCTGCAGTGGGGAGGGGGGGCGGGCAGGAGGACTCTCTTGAATGCAATGATTGGAAAAATGCTGCTTAGATTCAGCCTCTGGCGAGTCCCAGGGATTTAAACTCCCTTCATTTGTTCAACTCAGTGACAAAGAGGAAAGTTGCACCAGCAGGTACTTTAGGACTCTTCACAATGTGGAGATTTTTAACAAGGATCCAGCAACTGTAGGCACACAATTACTGCTGCTGGGAAGTAGCTGTATTTGCAGCATCCCTTGACATCTGCCTCATTTCAATAATTTCCAGCCATTGAACCTCTGTCTGAATGAGCATTAGGAAACAGAGGCATGTTTGGTTACTAATTTGAGTCTCTCGCTCTCTCTTCTCTCTCTCTCTCCAGTTTGAATTTTATGCTTGTGAAAGGGCTCCATTGACGATTTGGATGCCTGCAGCTTTCCATCCGTATGACCAGACAGAGTCTCCTCATCTCCATCTATCAAGACGAGGAGGGAATACCTGGTACGTGTGTCTACCTTTTTCTCCTGGTAACTGTCAGCATCTGCTGAGTGATGCGGACACTTCTCCATGAAAAGCTGAGCTGAGGCTAAAGCCTGATTTCATTTGAGGCTGAGCAGAGGTCGTCTCAAGTCTCTCCCAGGTGAGAGAATGCCCTTCGGTTATTACGATCCTGGATTTGAAACTGTGACCTTCCGGTTTGCTCAATGCAAGGAACAAATGCTCTGAAATTGATTTGCCATAAGACATGATGAGCTGCTCCAACTTGTCTGGAAGGAGTGGAATATTTCACCTGTGGGTGAGACCCGCTTGCTATCTATCAGCTCTGCCGCCACTTTGATAGAGAAATGTCTTGGGAGCGGAGCTCAGAGGGGTGAATCCGATATATCAGCCAAACACTGGGACTCTGGGTTCCTGCTTGCTCAGTCCTCAATCCCGCCCACTTCGTCCTCGGCCTCACACTTGGTCTATTGTCAGTCATTGTGGTTGGTCCATTCAGAAGCATCTTGAATATTCATAGTCATCCTAATTTACTAATATATATTCACTAATGTCAGAGATCTGTACATGCGATTCCTGAGCTTATTACAGTAACAAGTCTCTCCGATGCTACTGGGCATATTCTTCATGTCTCTCTTTCCAGACTACTGACTCAATTTAAGATTACATCCTTTGCTCCTTTGCGTTTATTGCATTTGCCCTGTAAAACTCATTCCCTTCACGTTGTAGGACGTCTAGAGACATGGCGGGCATTCCAAGACTGGGCGCGAGCGAGCTGTGTTTGATGCTGTTGCTTAAACGCGATTCACTCTTGCTTTGATCTTTGAAACTCCACAGCATTCTGTCATGGCTATTGGGGTTCGGGGAGAGAGTGGTGGAGCCTACTTAAGTATTAATTGTCTGATGTTGGATGATTTTTCTCTCAACCACATTCAGGCTGCTTGGTCTCCGTATAGGATGCAGCCCTTTGAGCCGCAGTAGTGAGGAGAGAAATAGTAAATTAAGTAGGTTTTAAAATCGCCCATTGAACTCACATCATTAAATAATTCTATGAGAAATTCATCAACAGAGAAAGTAGGAGGAATAAGATACTATCAATTACATGCAGGGGCTGGGGGGAGTCACAGAGCACCTACAGCCCAAAATGTTCTATCCCCTGTTTAACAATACATACCTGGAAGGAAGCATGACCCCTGAGTGCCCCCAAAAGGGAGATTACTGAAACAGCATTTAACTCGTCTCTAGGAAACAGCCCCAAACACCTTTGCATCCTCCAAATTACACTTGATCCCAGGAGGCACTCACATTTCCTCCTAACTCTCTTACTTGCCTTCTTAATCCTTCTCCTTCTCAAGTCCTTTCTTATCCAATAGGAAGGAATTGGGGAAAGAACGGTGCTTACCTTCTGTGCAAGGTATTTTCCTCTCTAATGTGCCCCCAAACACCAAAACAATACCTGGTCATCTTTCTCTTCCATTATTCTTGATCATTCCATTCTGTCTCTTTGGCAGGTGTTTGCTGATCCAATTCATCTCTATCCTGTCTGTTTTTGAGAGGACCATAAACTCCTAAAAGCAAGAGCTCTTGTATTTTCAAACCACTGTATTCCAGTTTGTAAAAATAATACCTGACCCAAAAATAGTGCTCTGGTTATCCAAGGCTGTGTAAGAAGTCACTCCAAAAGACAGCAGTTTTAAACACCTATCATTATTACATCTCATTGCTTGTGCATCAGGAATCAGGGAAGGGCTGACCCATTGTCTCTCTGGTTCTACCTTCAGATCTCTCAGAAAGTTGCTGGACGTGTCGGAGCTAGGTACCTTCCGAGCATCCTTCCTCCGGCCTAATCTCAGGGCCTCCCGTGTGGTCTCTGTCCATCCGGTTAGTTGGGCTTCCTTTCAGCATGGCATCTGAAGACAGAAGGATGACTTCCATGACAACGAAAGCTTTAAGTTACACGGTATTCCACCAGCAAATCAGAAGCTGCGAAGAAGCCCTTTCTGATCTCTTTTTCACTGCCCTCTCTTAATTACAAGTACTCAGACACGAGGGGACAGGCCTTTCCCTCTGCTTCACTGTGAGTATGACAAGATTCTGGAAGATAGTGGAGCTTTCGGTGGGGTCATCTTTGGAAAACACAATGAGAGCACCCTGTATTGTTTGTTTAAAAAATAAGTAAATGCCTTCTGAATGATTTTTGATCTCTCCACTAGAGATTTTCTCTGACCTCCATTTTCAAACTGCATTTACTCCCAGTATTTTGAGACACCCACTGGAAACAGCATTCTGTCCTGTTTGGAAGGGCCCCCTGAATTCTATTTGTTCATCTCTTTTATAGACTATCTTCATAAAACGTTGATTCTTGAATTTTTCCCCATTTCATGTTTTTCCCCCGACTTCTCTAGATTTCTACCTGCCAAGGGGTTCTATTGAGTTTCCATAATTTGTCTTAAGGAGGAGTCTGGAAAATTCAATATATTCCCCCTGACTTTTGCAATCAGATATCATTCCCTATGCTAATGAAAAATTGCTGTCCTGAAAATTTTATCAACTCCCTTTGTTTATAATTTTCAGGTTTTTGTTTTCATGCTTGACCTCTCCCAAGGCATATGATGTGGTATTTCTGTTTGTCTCTACAACCTAACTAGATGCAATTAATCAATTCAGATGTAGCACCACTGGACTACATTATTTTCTACTTAAGCTTCTGTTCTTTATCCACTTCTCAGAGAAGGCTGCTTTGAGTAAGAATTATTCAATTTCCCCTACTTCCATTATTCATAATAGCCAGTACTTAGAAACAACTCAAGTGTTCATTGACAGGTACATGGGTAAATAAATGTGGTATATCTATGCAGTGGACTATTATTTAGCCTTAAAAAGGAAGGAAATTTCAACACCTCGTGCAACATGGGTGAACTTTGAGAACAATATGCTAGTAATGTAAGCCATGCAGAAAAGGATAAATATTGTGTGATTCCACTTATACAAAGTTCCCAGAATAATCAAATTCATAGAGACAGAAAGTAGACTGTTTCAGGGACTAGAGAGAAGGAGGAATGGGGAGTCATTGTTTAATGGAGAGAGAGTTTCAGTTTTGTAATACAAAGACATTCTGGAGACAGGTGGTGGTGACAGACACATAGCAGTGTGACTGTACTGAATTCCACTGAAGCAGACACTTAGTAAAGACTGAGATGGTAAATGTTATATGTACTGTCATCTGTAACTCACCACAATTTTTTAAAAGTATTTGGAAAGAATTGGTCAGTTCCTTCAAATTTTCCTGGTTAAGATTTATAAGCCAAATTCAGATTTATTAAAGCATTCAGCCTACTGGTAAGAAACTTATTAACAAATGAAGTTGTTCAGATTTAAGTTAAGTGATAACAGAAGTAACTCAACTTCACTGGGAAGAAAATACCCTCTTTAAGTAGGCTTTAACCAATCCCCATTCCCTGCACACATACACACACAGGTACATACACACACCATTCATAGAATAAGACATACTTCATTACAGAGGGTCTCTGATTCATTCGTACATGCCTAGCTGCAGTTTTTAATTAGTGTTGTAGATATAGTATCCCATAAAATCTTCACATCAATCCTATAAGGAAGGTTCTACTATGATTCCATTTTAAATATGAGAAAATGAGGCTCAGAGTAACAAAATTACTTAATACAAACATTTAGGTTAGATGTGGGATTTAAATCCAGGTATCCAAACCCACACTCTTCAATTTCAGCCATTCTACTCAGTGGTAATTTGATAACAATGGAGTTCAATGGGGCATTGTGGAATTTGCAAAGAGGGTGGGCTTAGGTCACTAAGGTTCCCTTCAGCCCTGTCCAAGATGCTTACATATCTTTCCATTAGTCATTGAATGCTGACTGGGCCTCAGTTTTTCCAACTATAAAATGGAGTGATAACATCTTCTCTATATACCTTCAAGGCATTTTGAAAACAAAAAATCAAAATCAAATCATGTAAATACTGAATATAAAAATGCTTTGAAAGATATGGAGTGTGCAAATGAGGCTTTATTGCTCAATGTCCCTAATTGGAACTGCAGATCCAAATGGCAAGGAGATATCATGTCATCCCAGTTAGAACAGCTATCATAAAAAAAAAATGTTTTAGAGGATGTGGAAAAAAGGGAACTCTTATACACTGTTGGTGGTGATGAAAATAAGTATAGACATTATGAAGAACATCATGGAGAATTCCTTATAAAACTAAAAATAGAACTATCATATGATCCAGAAGTTCCACCACTGGATGTATATTGTAAGGAGATGAAGTCAATAGACCATAAAGATACTTGCATTTCCATGTTTATTAATGACTGACATGGATTAGATATAAGCAAAAGGATAGTACAAACAATTCAACTTGACTGAGCAGAAAATAACTTGCATTAAATAGTAAAATATGGACCCAACCTAGATGCTCATCAGTGACTGAATGGATAAAGAAAATGTGGTACATAGATACAGTGGAATATTATTCATCTATTAAAAAAGAATGAAATCCTGTCATTTACAGCACAATGGATGGAACTTGATGTTATTATGTTAAATGAAATAACCTAGACACAGAAACACAAGTTACACATGTTTTCACTCATTAATGGAAACCAGTAGGTCAATCTCATAGAAATACAGGATGATAGAAGTCACCAGAAACTGGGAATGCAGAGAAGAGGAGGCCTGGAAAGACGTTTGGTGAGGGGCACCAAACACAGTTGGAAAGGAAAATTGGCCCTGGTTTTCCTATAGCACCGTAGGGTAACTCTCAATTAAAACAATCTATTATGTATGTCAAAATAACTAGAAAAGTATGAAGTTCCCAGCATATAAAAAGGATTAATGTTTGAATAGGTAGAAATGATTTATTGTTCTGATTTGACCATTATGCATTGTATACGGGTATTGTGAAGATGAACAAATTATATCTCAGTAAGATATTAAAAGCAAATATGAGACATTATCCTGAATAGGTAAACAATAGGCAATATGCAGGTTAAATAACTCTAATCTCAAAAAGCATGATATAACAGAGGAGAAGCTAGAAGTTGAAGACAGGGAAGGTGTTGCTATCAGTGCTCTGTAGTGACAGCTACAAAACGGGACATGTGTACTTAAGACTGATACTCTAGGACAATGCATTCCAGAGGAATTCCCTCAGGCTCTCCCTTCACAAATCTTGAAGCAAAGAATATAAAATTACAGTGCTGCTTGAGAAAACCTATCTATCTGTTTATTTATCTATCTATCTATTTATCTGATGGATAGAGATATTTCAGACCATTTTTGAGCAGTTGCGAGCTCACTATATCTTCCTCCAAGCAATGAGGGGGGATGAAAAGAAAAAGAGAGAAGCAAATAAGTTGACATGAATGAAGATACTCGTTTTTATAGAAGTGGATCAATAAATATTTCCAGAAAATATTTCTATGCAGTTGATGGATCTCGCTTCCACAATGGGTGATTTTTTTTTTTTTTTTTAAGCAAATGGTACCTGAAAGAGTCGGTTGGTGAATCTAAGTGGGTTATCCTGGAAGTAGAGGGGGAGAAAGTGTTGGGGATGCAAACAGTTTGGGTGGGGGTGGTCTAGACACAACTGGAGGGGCTGTGTGGAAGTAAAGAAGATCAACACGGAGTACATTAGTGAGCAAGAGGAAAATCCAATCCGAGTTCAGATCTGCCAGGGACCTCAGTGAATCTGTGCAGAACATGTTTCGGAGTTGTCACTTCTGTCTTCTGCCCTTCCTGCTGCTGCTAATATCTGGAGGCTGCCCTTCCCCGTTTGGTTCTCTGCTCCTCCAATGCTTATGTAGACAACTCCATTTATTAAACGCCTTCCATTTGAAAGACCTAGGTTGGGACCAACTCAAGCGGTGGCAGCCTCTTCTCCACTGAGGGGCTGACCCTGACATCATCAACCTCCTCAGCCAATGAGAAGGCTTCCTTCCAGACAGGGTATAATGCAAGGAAACAGTATACTTAACGTGCTTTATGTGCTCATCTTCTGTCATTTAGTTTACCCCTAAAGAATGATTTCTTCCTTTCTCTCTGCTTATTGATTTTGTTAGTTACATCTAGCAGTCTGGATTCATTCCCTGTCCAGTGGACTCGCTGGCGAAGCATTTCCTTCTTATTGTGTCATATGTTGTCCCTCCATCATGGAGTCCTGAAGAGTAGTCGTCTGCAAACTGCATGCCTCTTCAGTCCTTTTTGAAACAAAATGGGCTCTCTGCTCCAGGTGACTCCAGCATCTCTTGCTGGTGCATGCTGGTGCACCGAGCACAAGGGCCACCCAAGCCACACAGCAGCTCTAAGCCTTGTACTACATTCTCTATCATTTCATGGACCTACGTGAGTCATGTGAACACCACCCTCAACACATCACAATGCAAGGGGAAAGTGACTGCTGCACGGTCATTCTCCAACTTTGATATACACCAGAGTCCCCCAGAGAGCTCCCTAAAACAGATCCTGGGGGTCCCATTCCCAGAGTTTCTGATTCCACAGGTTTGGAGTGAGGCCTGATCATCTGTATTTCTACCAGATTCCCCAGAGATGCAGATGCTAGTCCAGGGACAGTACTTTGAGACCAGCAATCCAGATGCTCAGGGAAGGGAGGAAGGGAGGGACAGAAGACTCTGAGGTATCCAAAACGGGAAAAACAAAAATGATTAAAGTCTTGTGAGTAATTTCTATGAGAAAATGCAAAAGGCTCTTGGTTTAATTAGCCCAAAGAAAGAAGGGCAGAGAACTTAATGTCTTCGAGTATGCACTGGGATGTGAGCAGCTGCTTTCTCAGAGGACAGAAATGGAATCAGAATGTAGCAGTAGAAAATCAAGTTAGCCCTGAGCAAGAACTGCCCATTCACTTGGCTGCTAACGTGGCAGGTCCACCAAGGAGGTTTTGATCTGATGTTCTACTCAGCACAAAGTTCCCATTACTTGACTTTGGTCCTACCCTGGAACAAAATTAGAATTGTTCCTCAGCATCACTTTGGGCCCTATAATTCAATAAAGCCAGGTATCAGAATAGAAGAAACCACAAGAAAGGGAGAGGTTGAGGGGACCACAATTTGAAAATGAAAATTCAAAGATGTCACCAATACATCTGTTTGTAAAAGCAGATGCTTCCCAATTGTGCTTTTTCCCTACAGCATGACAAATCTCGCCCCCTCAGGGAGATGATTTTGGTAGAAGAGGCTAGAAAAAGCGTAAGAATGAAAGTCACCAGACCTGGCTCTTGGCGTAGGTTCTGCCTTGTCTTTGTGCATTGGTTGGTCATCTTAATCTTTCTTTTTTGAAATTATTTATTTATTATAATTTGTTATACATGCTTGCAGAGTGAAATTCATTTGATATTACATATAAAGAGCACAGTTTTTCAAGTCACTGGTTTTACATAAAGTATTTTTACACCATTTGAGTTTTTATATATGTACTTAGCGTATTGATGACCAACTCATTCTGCTATTATTCCTATCCCCTTGCCCCCTCCTCTCCCCTCCCTCCCCTTTGTTCTATTTAACATTCCTTCATTCCTCTCATCCCCCTCTCTTGCCATTATAATTCAGTATCATCATAGCAAAGGAAACAATTGACCTTTGGTTTTTTGTGATTAGGTAACTTCACTTAGCATTATTTTCTCCAATTCCATCCATTTACCTGTGAATGCCATGATTTTACTCTCTTTTAGTGATGAGTAGTGTTCCATTGTGTATATATACCAAAGTTTCCCTATCCATTCATCTATTGATGGGCATCGGGGTTGTTTCCACAATCTAGCTATTGTGAATTGTGCTGCTATAAACATTGATGTGGCTATGTTCCTGTAGTAAGCTGTTTTTAAATCCTTTGGGTATAGATCGAAAAGTGGGATAGCTGGGTCAAATGATGGTTCCATTTCCAGTTTTCTGAGGATTCTTCATACTGCTTTCCAGATTGACTGCACCAATTTGCAGTCCCACCAGCAATGTATGAGTGTGCCCTTTTCCCCACATCCTCGCCAGCATTTATTGTTGTTTGTGGTTTTGATAGCTGCCATTCTGACTGGCGTGAGATGAAATCTTAGAGTAGTTTTGATTTGCATTTCTCTAATTGCTAGAGATGTTGAACATTTTTCATATATTTGTTGGTTGATTGTATATCATCTTCTGAGAAGTGTCTGTTCAGTTCCTTAGCCCATTTATTGATTGGGTTGTTAGTTTTATTGGTGTTAAGGTTTTTGAGAGCTTTATAAATCCTTGAGATTAGTGTTCTATCTGATGTGCTTGTGGTAAAGATTTGCTCCCATTCTGTAGGTCCTCTATTCACCTCACTGATTATTTCTTTTGCTGAGAAGAAGCTTTTTAGTTTGAATCCGTCCCATTTATTGATTCTTGGTTTGAGTTCTTGCGCTATAGGGGTCTTATTAAGGAAGTTGGGGCCTAATCCAACATGATGGAGATTTGGACCTATTTTTTCTTCTATTAGGTGCAAGGTCTATGGTTTAATTCCTAGGTCCTTGATTCACTTTGAGTTGAGTTTTGCGCATGGAGAGAGAGGGAGATTTGATTTCATTTTATTATATGAGGATTTCCAGTTTTCCCAACACCATTTGTTAAAGAGGCTGTCTTTTCTCCAACAAATGTTTTTGGCACCTTTGTCTAATATAAGATAACTGTAGGTGTGTGGGTTCGTCTCTGAGTCTTCTATTCTGTGCCATTGGTCAACAGGTCTATTTTGGTGCCAGTACCATGCTGTTTTAGTTACTACTGCTTTGTAGTACAATTTAAGGTCTGGGATATTGAGAAGCAGTGAGGGTCGGGGTCTGTGCATCCCAGGGTGCTCCAGGGAGCTTTAGGGGCTTACCTCCCAAGTCGGAAGTTCAAGGCTCAGGCCAAGGGTGGTCGGTGTTTTGGGCTCAGTCATGGGAGTTCAGTTCTTTGGCTTCTGAGTTCTAGACTTCTCACGAAAATCAGCTGGTGCAAAGCCCTTCATCTAATTTCAAGATTTCCCCTTTATTCCCCAACTCATCCTCCCTGCCTTCACCTCAGATAGTCCTCCCCACACATTCCTCTTTGACACAGAGCATTTATTCACTTACACGTGGGAGAGTGGGCTGTCTCTCCATATCTTACCCAACGCCATGTTATTTTCGGTCTCTCCATTTAACATTATGTACCTCTAGTGACTACTAGACCAGTAATCCTTTTTTAATTAGATTCTTGACATAAGGTAATAAACTTATTATTTTGCCAATTAAGGACATAAGATAAACAAATGTCTGCCACTTATTCTTCCTATCGTTTCATCAAACCATGGCATTTTACTACCAAAAATTGTACAAGGATAGAACCACAAGCTAAAGGCTAATTGCTTTGTTGATGTTGATAAAGACAACATAAAATCATCTAGCTTTGCAAGACCATCTAGATTTATAGGAAAATCCATCCTGTCTGCTCAATTGTGAAACAATGAACCTTTATCCTGGGCTGGGAGTGGGGAAAACCCAGAGGTGAGCATCATTTTTCTGTAACATGCCGTATCTTATTAGGGCTTCATGGGTGTGCGGAGTATGCAGCTGCACAAGGCCCCACACTTAGACAGAACCTCTGCTTTCATTGCTTTTAAAATCTTAATAACTTGTGAACAAGGGGTCCCACGTTTTCATTTTGTGCTGTGCCCAGTTGTGCATGAGCTGAACAGCCTCTGTCCAGCTACTCACCTCTGCCCCCAGGACAGCCTTGGGCAACATGTGGACAAATGAGAGTGGCTACCCTATTTATAAAAGTTGGTGGCAGGCTGGACTTGTCTCGTGGGCCACCAATTGTTGAACCCCAGCTTGGAATGTGGGTGTGGACCAAGCAGTCTGGGTTCAAGTGCTGACCCCAGGGCCGTGGCTGTGTGACCCTGGGCCATTTCTTTAGACTTCTCTAAAGGTCACTGGCCTCCATTGTAAAACTGGAATGATGACATATGGCTACGTCACAGACTGCTGTCAGAATTAAATGAGATGCATCCACAAGACCCCAGGACCCTCCAGGTGCAAATTTGCCAGGTACAGAGCTATCCTCATCCATCCTCTTTTTTTTCCCGCCTTTATTTTGTTTTTGTTTCTGAGAGGGGGTTTCCCTGTGTTGCGCAGGCTGGCCCCTGACGCATGGACTCCCCTGATCCTCCTGCCCAGGCTCCCAGACTCTGGGACCACAGGCACACACGGCTGCACGGGTTCCTTTCTCTCCCCCTTCTCTGTTCTGATGCCAGGTTATTTACATAATCCAACCTTCAGTTTCTCTGGGAACCTTCCAGAATAAGTAACAGAAGAAGGTGGAAATCTCTGGATTATTTCCCCTTTGATTCTCTTTCAAAGTAGACAGATTTGGGTGTAAGTCAGCAATGACCTTCAATAAGCCAAAACCGCCTCTCTCACAGGGTTCTGGAGAACAGGTGCTGAGAGCCACCCTGCGTCAAACTTCCCCCTGGCTGGTGCATGTCACAAAGGCTCCTGCATTCAGTGGAGACACAGCTACTCTGTCACCCACGTGCACCTTCAGCCTCAAGCAGCCACAGGGGTTCTTATGCATCTACCTTGCTGAGAAGCTTCTCTTCAGTCCAGCATTAAAAATCATGTGACAATGCCAGGCACGGTGGCTCACGCCTGTAATCCCAGCAGCTCGGGAGGCCAAGGCAGGAGGATCGTAACTTCAAAGCCAGCCTCAGCAACAGCGAGGCACTAAGCAATTCAGTGAGACCCCCATCTCCAAATAAAATACAAAATAGGGCTGGGGATGTGGCTCAGAGGTCCAGTGCCCCTGAGCTCAATCCCTGGTACAAAAAAATAAAAATAAAAATCATGTGACAAGTTACTTCTTACCTGGAGTAGGCTTCATAGCTAATATGTATGCAACTCTTATTTTCTTTACTGATCTAAGGCCACAGAGCATATATGGGCTTTGGTCACAGATCACTCTGAAAATCTAAAAACAATTGAGCATCTTCTCCAAAGGAGGGAAACTGCACTTCGACTTTCACACACACATATACATTTTTTTTTAAACTAAAATTTCAGGAGCTTAAAGATCTTCTGGGGGATCAGGCGCAAGCACAGAGGATCGAGCTATGAGAACAGGTTAGGAATTCCTACCTTTGGGGACTGCAGGGCTCTGCCGGTTGAGGTACCAGGATCACAGTTGCGTGTGGGCTGGCTGGAGTACCCAACAAGGAAGGAGAGGTACATTCTTAAAAGTGTGAATTAACAAATGTGAATTCCTGGGCATCTTCCAATCCTCGGGGACCAAGGGATGATGAATGAATGGCTTGCAGAAAAGAAGCACATCCACCATCCATTAGGATAGCTTTCCGGGCCCTCAGTGATCAGATCTGTCCGGGAGGTTCCAGCCATTACTTTCAGAGTAGTGAGTTTTGCTTTGGAAAATGTGATTGATGCGGCTGCGCCCACGTGCACACATCATTAGTCTGTGGCGGGTAAGCTCAGATGGTCGGAGCACTGTGCTAATGAGCAGAAGGTGAGGGGTTCAGCACCCCCGTGGGCCACTTAGCTATTGTCTCACTGTGTCCCCAGACTCCTCCCAACACGGGCCACCTGTCTGGAAAATGAACCATCTCTGGTCAGAGGGAGGAGCCATGTAAATGGGTTTGGCGAGATCACTACAAATCCATCAGGACTCTGGGAATCCACCTTTCTACGAGACCCGGCTGGTTGATGGGAACTCATCCTTATTTAAAAAGGACAGTGAAGCGAACACTCAAGCCACACAAGGGTCTCAGTGGAGAGGATTTTGTGAATTACTTGTGAAATGGTCACTTCGTTTAACATCCCAGGGAAATGTGCTCTAATGAGATTACATCAGACGAGGGTGGTGAGTTGCCCTTCCCTGAAAGGAAACTAAATGTAACTATTTACTTACCCACAGAGAGGTGAGCATTTGCAGAAAATCCATTTTACAAAAATCACCACAGTTGTTCCTGAATTGCATGATTTAAAAAAATGTTTGATAAAATGTTATCAAAATAATGCTTGGATTGAACAAAACTATTCAGTCTCATATTTCTTTAATAGAGCAAACTCTATGTTGGCATCCAAAACTGTTCTTCTTCACTTGTCCCTATTTGGGGGAGGTGTAAAAGCACTAGGATTGAATAGCAGTCAGAAGCCAGAGAATAATCCTCAGGATCCTCAGGTCCTCCCTGACCCACAGGCTCTTCTCTGGACCTCTACATGAAGCTAAGTGGGTTTGTTTTAATTCTTTCACAGCTCTGAAATCTGCTTCTTCCCTCATTCTCATAACCATCATTTCAGCTGAAACTCCAGTTTTGTCCTTATTGAACACTAGGGCACACAACTAACTAATCTTTTGTTCTTCCCCAACACTAAGGATAATTTCTAAGCATGAGCTGTAGGGTCCTTCTGCCTGGTCTCAAAACCCAAAGACAACATTTATTAGCTCTGTGAATTGTAACCTAACTCTTGATTTGCTTTTGTGTGTTTTTTGTTTGTTTGTTTTTTCACCTTTAAGTTGGGGGAAAAATAATAACTGGTTCATGGAATTTTTGTGATGATGTAAAAATATGTTAATTTATAAAATGTATAGGAAATGTCCTGGAATATAGTATGCACTGAATAAATGTTTTTTGCTATTCATTATTATCATTTCTGTATTTATAGCATGGAGGTTAGAAGAAAACTGCTTAAGCTTAAATCCTGATGAAAGACTTCCTAATCAAGTTGCTTTGTGCAACTTCCCTATTCTTTAAATGGGTCTCCTACTCAGCACTCAGGTTGACCCACAAAGTTCATGAGAGATCCCCATTCTAGGTATGCTCAATATCAACTTAGGTATTGCAGTAAAGGCCTCAGGATACCACTTGACATATTTTAAATATTTGATAAACATTTACAAATGCATGTTATGCATCCTTAGTAAAAACCAACACCTATCTCACTCACCTATTTAAAATTGCATAATGATTCCTCATAAAACATAGCCATTATTTCCAACTAGGTGAAAGATAAGAAAACCTTAGTAACATGACAAATTTCCAGGAGTTGTAGATATCTAAACCTCTATGTGAGATCTCAGTAACATGAAAAAGTTGTTGTAATTAATATATTTTAAAACATTGGCTAGGTTAAACATCAGAATAGACGCAGTTGAGAAAAGAATTAATGAAAGGGAAAACAAATTAGAAAAAATTTCACTCAGACTGTAGCACAAATATATAAAGAGATGAAATTTAAAAGGAGCTAAACAATAGAGATAATGTCCCTTATTCATCTAGTATGGAGTCTACCAGATTAAAAGAAATATGTCAAAAGAATATTTGAAGAAAAAATAATTGGTAATGTTCCAAAATTGAAGAAAACTATGAGGCCTCATGGTGGAAATGCATCCCAATTCTCAAGCCAATAAAAGTAAATTCACACCCAGACCAATCAGAATGAAGTTGGGGGCCATGAAAACAAAGAGAACATCTTTAAAATAGAGAGAAAAGAAAAATTATCCATGAAGGAAACACAACTGTGCTGACTGTAGATACTTAATCACATAGAATAGAGATCGAGATCAGAAGAAAGCAGATTCACCTGCCAATCTAAATGCGATTAAACAATTATTTATATATGAGAGTAAAATAAGAATATTTTCAGATGAATATTTAGAGATTACAGCATTCACAATTTCTTATGCAAGAAATACTAAAGAACATGTTTCCAAGAAGTCAAATTCAAAAGTTAAAAATTATGAGAAGCATTGATAATTTTTTAAATGGGTAAATATTTAGGCAAATATCAATGAACATACAAGTGAATATCAATGAATCTAAATAGACTTATTAAAAATAAAAAATATATACCTAGTTTGGTCTTCTGGGCTCCTTGGTGCATGCCTGTAATTCCAGCAACTCAGGAGGCTGAGGTAGGAGGGTCACACATTTTAGGCCAGCCTTGGCAATTTAGCAAGACCCTGTCTGAAAATAAAAAAAAATTAAAAGGGCTGGAGATGTGGTTCAGTGGTACAGCATACCTGAGTTTAATCCCCAGTACCAAAACATAATAATAATAATAATAATAATAATAATAATAATAAAGATTCAAAGTACTAATAATAAAATAAAATAAAGATTCAAAGTACTAGTCAACAATAGCATGAAGATAGGAACAAAAGTAAGAGCTAAAATGTTCTGTTCCTCTGGTCAAGAAAAGAAATGCTAATAAATTTAGACTCTGTCATGCCAAATAAATACACAGGTATTGCAGAATCAGGTTTTCTGGGACCTGAAGCTTATGTAATTTATGGAGTTTGTATTATTTCCTCTTTAAGGAAAAAATGCAGAATGTTTGAAATTTTTCAAATCTTACAAAAAATTATGAGCCACGGTGTTAGGGCTTGGAAGATGGCCACGCACATAAGGAGCTGGGGAGTTTATCCTTTCCTGGCTCTGTAGTCAGCCCACCTGTAGTGCAATTTGCAGGAGAATCTAAATGAAAATGCTTAAAACATTTTCCAACCTAGGGAGGAGACAGGGGACAAAATAAAGAAATGCTATCAAATGCATAAAATCAAAGAAAGGAGACAGTAAGAAAAGGAGATCATCAAAAATAGAAAGCACAGTATAAAGATCCAAATAAACCAGTATCAGATAAAAAGTTAAAGAGCTAATTAATTGTTCAACCTATTAGGTTAGAGAAAGTTAGAAAAGAATAAATGTCAAGAGCCGGGCGTGGTGGCATACACCTGTAATACTCAGTGGCTTAGGGGGCTGAGGCAGGAGGATCACGAGTTCAAAGCCAGCCTCAGCAATGGCAAGGCACTGAGCAACTCAGTGAGACCCTGTCTCTAAACAAAATACAAAATAGGGCTGGGGGCATGGCTCAGTCATCGAGTGCTATTGAGTTCAATCTCTGGTATTCCCCCCACCAATAAAAAGCATAAGTCTAAATAGAAGGGGGAAAAATGAGAAGATAAAAGATACTAACGAACTAGAGAACACAGAAATGTTGAAGAGGATCGAAGAAACCTGGGGTTGATTGATCACCACTCTGTATGAGTAAATCTCTGACACTGGGTAAATTTTGCAAGCAAGGCTTCACACATACTGGGTTGACAAAACATGAAGAAGAGTTTGTTAAGCTTGAAATCATTATAATTTATCCTTCTTCCCTCTCAGGGTGCAAATTTCCAAATGCCCTTTGAGTCAACCAACCATAAAAATCATCTGTACTTATTTCCACTGGGTGATAACTTCAGACCTCAGCTTGGTCCCAAATCCTAAGGTTTGGGCTACCTTTTATCTTCTTGACATGTCCTGGGTAGAAGCAGTCACTTTTTTGACCAAGCAACAAGAATCTGGGAGTCACAGCTGTGTAGGAGTTTTGTATCTTTGCCTGCTCCATAGGGCTGTATTTCATGTATACCCAGAAAGGACGAGATTCTCAGACTAGCTAATCCATGCTCCTTTTAATTTTCCTTTATTTTATTCTGTTAGCTCTCTCTTATACCTGTCTTATGTTTAATCAGATATCTCTGAATATGTGCATCTGTATTATATTTATGTCTATGTTACAAAATGTAGTTTGGAATATAAATGGTCTCTAAAATGATCATAGATTTGACTTTAAACCATTCCATATCCAAAGTGCCCCAAAAGGTCACCAGCATGCTCTATGCCCTGAATCCCACAACTGAAATATTGCTCAGAAAAGAAAATTTTCTTTCACTGCCTAGTCAACCCGGTCAGAGGAGGAAAGACAGTTCCCAGTGGACCACAAATTGAGCGCAGGACACAGCATGTTAAGAAAATCCTTCAAAATGTAAATCAAAACAACTACTGTTTATCGTAAAAAAAAAAAGAGAGAAACATGAAAGAAAAAATGAGGTGAGAGAGAGAAAAAACATATCTCCCCACAGAATGTCAGTTGGATTTGGGAAGATGTCTTTTAATCCACAGATAATTCAAAGCAAGGAATTTCCACGTCAGGACTGGTATAGCCTCTAGAGTTGAATGGGGCAACAAGTCTGACTCACCTCCATGGCCTGGCTGCTCCACAGGTGAATGTGGCCTGAAATAAAGGTATAAATTATCAGCCTAGCACTTGGGACTCCGCTTTCCAATTCCCCTTCATTAACCTTCCACGCGCCTCATGCCTACAATCACCATGTAGAAAAAGGTCCCCGTGTGGCCTGGCAGAAGGTAACACAAATGTTTCACTGACTTTTGAATTAAGAAAGGTAAAAAAAAAAATCCTCACTGCGGCATATAAAAGACACAGCAATTTAGGGTTTGGTTGTTTCCTATGGAAAGTATATGATTTTCTCCACCCTTCCATTATTTTTCGCTTTAAAAAAAAATTGTTAAGTTTTTCAACATTGTGGCCTTAGGAGGTAATTTGCTAAATAGGACAGAATTAGCTGATTTTTGGACCATTTAAAAGAACATTTCTTTTGAAAGCATATAAAATGTATTAAAGCAATCTTCGAAGTCTTTACCCCTGCTTGAGATTTTAATTTACTCCAAGCTAATAAATTATCCCCCCTCTCAGAAGCTATTGAAAAATTTCAGTTAAATCCTTTTTAAATTTTAATGTGTTCAATTGAATCCCAAGCAATTTAGACATACACACTCACAGCTTGAGGTGGTCAGCTCACCAAGGCAAGACTGAAAAGGGGTCAGATTAGAGTGAACCCCTCTGTCCCCTGGGATCGCCAAGGTGATATTAACGAATGCGATTTCCCCCCACACATACAGGTCTGATTGTCGGATAATTACTTCTCCACAACAGCATTTAACAAATGCCCCTGTTTGAAGGCTAAGACCATTTTCTCTACAGCTGGAGGAAGCGGCTGAGCCGGCAGGAGGAGGTTGGAAGCCGTGTGGGGTGGAGGTGGGGCAGGAAGCTCGGTGGCTCTAATCAGAGACCCAACAGCAGCGCAGCAGATCTGGGTCACTTTGGTCGCAGGGTTTGCGGAAGCACAAAGGCTCACTTCATCTCAGGCAGGGCTCTGCGTTACCTCTGCACACTTATCAGAAATATTTTTTCAGGCTATCAATTATTATATTTGAACATTGCCTCCTGGCTCTGGGGAGCCCTTAGCAAGCTGTAGCAAAAATCAATCCAGTTTTACAACTTTTACCTTGGCAGAGCTCCAGCTCTTTATCTACGTTACCCGTAATTTAAAGATGCCATATCTCTTTGGGTGGCACAGATATATTCACAAGTATGACATGTCCTTGATAACAACAATAATTTTTTTTTCAAGTTTGCACGGGTTGGTCTGCATAGGGTTAAGGTCCAAGAGGTGGCAGGTATTACTGTGGTAGTTTTTCTTGTCGATACTGATCATTACATCAGTGGCTAGCAGTACTAATTGCTTTGTCTTCCCTTCCTCTTCCTTCCCGGTGCTTTCTGGTATGTATGGCAGCAGCTCTGAGCATTCGTTTTATTTGATCAGGTAGGAGAAACTATTGCTTGCTTTTTTTTTTTTTTTTTTTTAAATCACAAAATAGGCATTGCATCTGAGTCCCATTTGGAAAAACTCAAAGACCGTGATGACGTGCATGTGAACTCATGACCCTCTAAAATTACCTCTTTCATTTGCCCGATGGGGAGGTGGCACTGGGGTCAGAGATAATTGACATATGTGTGGACTTAGGGATGGGTCATGTGGCGGGGACCAGGAGAGAAGATTATTGCAATGGTTCAGAAGAGTCCCCAAGGCTTGGTCCCCAGCCCATGTGCTGTTGGGAAGCTGAACCCACTGGAAGGAAGTCAAGTCCTTGGGGGCAGGCCCTGGGAGGGACATTGGGACCCCAGCCCTCAGTCCTATCTTTCTCTCTTTGCTTCCCAGCTGCCATGAGGTGAACAGCTCTACTCCCCTGTGTGCTTCCTTCCTGAAGTGCTGCCCGTCCACAGGCCCCAAAACAACAGCCAACTGAGCGTATGGAAAACTCTGAAACAGGGAGCCAAAACAAACCTTTCATCCTTTTATTTTGATTTCCTCAGGTGTTTTGTCACAGCAATGAAAAGCCAAGTAACAGGTATGTATCAAAAACAAGAATGGCATGATTTCAGAGGATGTGGCATTGCTGAGGGGAACTCTCATCACCTCTTGTCAGCTGGGAAAGCTGAGCTGAGAGTATGAATGGTTGTTTCAGGTGGCAAAAGTGATCATCTAGATCTGGGCTTCAGAAAAGCTGCAAAAAAAAATAAGAATAAAAAGAGAAGGCTTGCCTTAGAACTACATTTTGAAGTGTGGTGTGTCTCAGATACCACCAGCACCTCAGTCTTTTTAGTGAATTCTTCTGTATGAATGAAATAGTGATCAGAGTGTTGGTTTCCAGGTTCCTCATTTTGTAGCTGTACTAGTTTCAGATGTGTTTTATCCTGTTGTGCATCTCATTTCTAGATTTCTTCTAGCGTATTTAGCCAGAGGATGAAAGATTCCTCTTCTGTCTTTGAGCAGGTCTCTTACAGACTGTTTTGACAGTTATGCTGCTATGAAATCAAAGTAGAACAGACATTAAATGAAAGATGAGTATTCAGATCCTGAAAAAAAAAAACTGTTAAGATCTGGATGATTCTCCCATCCATCCACCTACCCATCCATCCATCCACCTATCCATCTATCCATCCATCCATCCACCCATCCATCCATCCATCCATCCATCCACCCATCCATCCACATACCCATCCATTCACACACTCATCCAGCATCTATCCATTCCATCTATCCATCCATCCATCCACCCATCCATCTATCCATCCATTCATCCATCCACCCATCCATCTACCCAGCCAGACATCCATCCATCCATCCACCATCCACCCATCCATCCATCCACCCATCCATCCATCCACCCATCCACCTACCTCTCCATCCATCCAGCCTTCATTGATTTACTCAGCAATACTGTTCCTCAGTTATAATCTGTCCTGATAATGCCAGATGAAAACAAATCCATAAACTCACATAGAGAATTACTACTTTCTCTTATTTGGGAGAGATATAGAAGGTTTTTTTCCTTATATTTATTTCTTATAATTTTTATTTTACAATCATTGTAAATACACACAAAAAAATTGTGAAAATAATACAGAGAGTCCCCATGTATCCTTCACCCAATTTCCCCAAAGGTGGTATCTTGCATAATTATGTTATATATCAAAACCAGAACACCCTCAGTGGTACAACATACAGGTGTGGTTCTTCATTCTATCCACAGTCATCATGGGATACTCTGGAAACGACAATCAGGATACAGAATTATTCATTGTCACCATTGTGTTTGCTCCTGGCCATCCAGTCTGCCCTTCTCCCCTAAGTCCTAACAACCACTGCTCTACTTTCTTGACTCCATATCTTACCACTGAAAGAATATTATATAACAGAGTCATATGTTATGTGACATTTGACATTGTTTTCATCTTTATGCCTTAGAGACCTATGTAACTTTTTGCCTATATTAATAGATCCCTCTTTTTTGATTTTGAGTAGTACTCCATGTTATAAATTTACTGTAATTTACTTAAGATTTCACTTATTGAGGAATATTTTGGTAGTTGTTATTTTCCAGATATTATAAATAAGACAGTCATGAACATGGACAGAAGTTCTCATTTCTCTGGAATAAATGCCCATGGATGAAATTGCTGGGTTCTTATGATAATTATGTTTTAATTTTTGAAGAATCTGCCAATTTTCCAAAGTGGATGAGTCATTTTACATTCCTACCACCAATCCTGAGAGATCCAGTTTCTCCGCATCCACACCAGTGTTAGATGTTTTCACTATTTTTGTTTTAGCAGTTCGAATAGATGTGTAGTGCTATCTCATTATAGTCTTGACTTATCCTTCTCAGTGATACTGGACATCTTTCATGCACTCACTTGCCATTTTTATATCCTCGTTGGCAAAATGACTCTTCATGACTTCATTCCATTTTCTAATTCAGTTGTTTGGGTTATTCTTTTTAATACTGAATTTTAATGGTATACACCATGACTTAAGTGGGGTTTATTAAGAAAAGGCTTGCTCAGTATTCAAAATTATTCAATGTAATCCACCACAGTAACAGACTACAGAAGGAAAGGGGGGGGGGAAGCACAAACTTATCAATTATTGCAGAAAATCATTTAACAAATTCAGTTCCATGCATGGTATCAACTCTTGAAAAAAATAGTAATAAAGGACTTCCTTGCCTTGAAAGAAAATCTATGAAGAAAACCTTCAGGTGACCAAATGCTTCATAGTGAGGACTGAATGCTGTCTCCTGTGAGTAGAGACCAGACAAGGGTGACAGATCTCATCACTTCTATTCAGCACAGAGCTGGAGGTGCCACCAGTACAGGGAGGCAACAAAAGGAAATACCATTCAAATGGATCTGAAAGGAGAATGAACTGTTCCTATTTGCAAAAGACATGTTCATCTATGTATGACAGCTCATGGGATGCACAAAAGCAGCTCCATGGTAGAGCCCTGGCCTGGCAAACCCAGGCACTGCAAAAACAAAAAAATAAAAAAAGAAGAAAACCCACTTCTAGAACTCATAAATGGGTTGGGCATTTAGGTAGTACATGGGATGTTAATTTTGTATCTTGCATTCATCTTTCTAGGAATCAGATTTGTTTCATTATTTTTTCTATTTTTCTGTTCTCAATTTCATTTGCTTCTGCTCTTCCTCCTTCCATTCTTCTGTTCCCTTTGGGTTTATTCTGCTCCCTTTTTTCCCTTTTGCTCCCTTTTGCTTCCTTTTTAGTTAAGTGAGAGATTCATCCATGGGTTTGAGGCTTTATCTTTTTTCTAATTTAATCATTCCCTGTTATAAATCTCCCTCTTAGCACTGATTTAGCTGTATCTCAAAATTTTTAATGCATTGTGTTTTAATTTCCATTCAGTTCCCAGTGGATTTGTTTTTGTTTCCCGGGAGACATCTGCCTTGACCCAGAGATCATTTAAAACCAGCATGATTTAGTTTCCAGCTATTTGGAGATTTTTTCTGTTATTGATTTCTAGTTTGATTTTTGGGTGGAGAATCCATTCCTTATTATTTCAATACTTTTACATTTTTGAGGATTATTTTTTTGATCCAGTATATGGCCTACCTTACCTTATGCTGTGGGCATTTGAAAAATGTACATACACTGCTGTTATTGTACAGAGTATTCTTTAAGTGTCCATTGAATCCTTTTGGTTTTCTTGAGTTCTTCTGTATTCTTTGTATTTTCTGTCTGGGTCTATCGATTGTTTGGAGACAGTTCTGAAGTCTCTGACTATAATTATACATGTGTATTTCTATTTATTTTTGCTTCATATATTCTGCTTTGTGTTTTGGTGCAAGCATTGTCAGTACTGCTATGCTTTCTTGGTGAACTGATATAGAATCATTTTAATCATGCAAAGTCCCTCTCTCACCCTGGTAAACCTCCTTGCTCTGGGCTACTTTATCTGATTATCAGTGTTTTCACTCCTACTTTCCTTTGTTTAAAGCTTGCATGGTGAATCCCTCCATCTGCCTGATTCATTCTTCATATGTCATTATAATTGATGTATTTCCTATACAAAAGTACAGAGTTGGGTTATGTTTTTATTTGGTATTTTATTTCATACCTTTCAATTTGTATATTTGGATGATTTGTATTGAATGTATTTAGTTATATAGTAAAGCTTAAGTCTCTCCATTTTATGTTTTGTTTTCTGTTTGTTCTCTATGTTTTGTTTTTGTTTGCTTTTTCTTGACTTTCTATGGATTATTTGAGCATTTTTTGAAATTTTACTTTGATGTATTTATAGTATGTTGTATTTTGTATAATCTTTTAAGTGGTTGCTTTAAATAGCACCATATTTATAACTTATTAATGTCTAATAGTGATGACTATTTCTTCTCTCCAGATACTTCAGTGACACAAAGATGAGACCTTTTATGATGATTGTACATGTGTGGGATACTCTGTGTCCCCACCTCCCCACCTATTTTCTCTCTGACTATTATCTACTTATCTAACTTCAAGGTTCAATGGACTCTTTCCTCTGTCTTCTGTGTTGATTCCATCTATAGTTTTTTATTTCAATTTTTTTAATTTTTCAGCTTTAAACTATCTCTTTTGTTGTTCTTTATGTCTTCTATTCTTTTGGCTAATACTTTCTACTTTTCAATTATTTCAATGCTCATCATGCCCCAGGGAGGTATTTTTAGATGACTACCTTCAAACCCTGGTCAATTGTGTCATCTCTAATTATAGCATCTCTGCATTCATGAATGCTGCTTGTCTTTTCTCTTTCAATTTATTATCTTTCTGATACATGTGATACATGATCTTAGATTAAAACCTAGCTATTATGTTAATGACATTTCTTATTTTATGTGGATCTTGTGTTTTTGCTGCCTGTGCTGACACTTGTCTGCGGATCCAGGGGAGCAGCACCTCAGGATTACCAGGTGAGGGAAAGCCCAGGTTTGCTACTTGGCCTCTTCAACAACTGAGCAGGAATCCCTTTTACTGCTGAAAAGGGTTTTTACTGATGGGAGAACCCACTCAGTGGACCCCGGTGACCCTGCCCTGGTGGGGAGGACAAGGTATCTCTTCACTCTTCCCCATGTCCTCCTATGACACCCAAGAGGTGAAGGAGTGGCCTAGCTACTGCTGAGGGGCGTGAAGTGCTGCTGCTCCGGCAGCCAACTCTGAATGCCTCCCAGAGACAGGAAGAGGTGCCCTCTTACTGCAGGGCAGAGTCCTGGGAGCCAAGGCTCCCTAGCATTCTCCATTGTCTGTGCTGGGGTGAGGAAGGGTCTCATGAACATCGATGGCATGCAAATCTCAGCTCCTCTTGGCTTTGTCTAGCGCAGTCAGGGCTGGGTGGGGAGCTGGGCATCTTACCTCCACCTGTGAAGGTGAAAACCTAGACTCCCCTACTGAACTCCGGCTTTACAGACAGGAGGGCTGGGGCAGCTCTCTTACATTTACTGTGTCAAGATCTTCTGTGTGGCCAGGCAGGGCCACCCTATCCTGGACCTTTGTCTTTTTCTGGGATCTTTTTGATCGATAGAAACTGATTGATGACCTCCAGATTGCTGACCTCTCCACTATCCAGTTCAGGAAATATGAGGAAAAAGAAAAAAATAGCCTTTATTTCTCAGTCCCCCACAGTCCTGACCCAATCACTGTTCCCCAGCCTACAGGGTTCATATGTTTGTCTCCTCTAATGTCCCTGGTTCTCAGTTGCTCTTAGTAAGAATTGGGGAAAGTGTATCTAACCCATGTTCCTGGAAGCGGAAGTCCTTTAAAAAAAAAATACTTTCTTAAATTCTTATTCACTTAAAAAAAAAAAATGACTTTTTCCCATGAAGATTCCGTGGTTAGATTCATCAATGGGCAAATGAGTTATTTTTCAGGTATTGAACTTTGCTGTCTAAGTAACATTTGTGTTCATTAAAATTTGAAGCAAATATAAACAACAAATAGTTCTGATGATAACTGCCTCATTTTAATATTTATATAGAAGCGGCTGCATCATAAATATTGAGTTATGCTATTATCCCTGTCTATCCTGACTTTTAATACATGTAAAATCTGGCAAATTTTACTACATCTTTTCCTTATTTAGCTTTGAACTTAAGAATAGAAAATGTATTTCCTCATTAAAATTTGAAAAATGTCTATTTTGTGAAGAGAATTTCTATAACTCCTATTTATCCCTTGCTTTCCAACTATCAAAATATTCTCCCAGACTCCATCTATCCTTATCATTTTGGTAAATGATGCTAAATATAAAATTATTCACACACCTCATAGCTATGAAAAAGCAAGAAATGTTTTCTCGTCTACTCATGGATGTCTCTTTAATTATATGGAATAAAAAGAAGCTGAAAAACTGGGAAAAGGGGTAAGTCTAGGGACAGATGACAAGGAAAGAAAAAGAAATATGAAGGGAAAGGAGAGATTGTCAAAGGAATCTTGAGGGATGTGTGTGGGTGTTGTGGTGGATGTGTGTAGTGGACGTGTGTAGTGTTTGTGTGGTGTGTGTGTGTGTGTGTGTGTGGTGTGTGGTGGGTGTGTGTGTGTGTGTGTGGTGTTGTGGTCAATGTGTGTAGTGTATGTGTGTGGTGTTGTGGTGAATGTGTATGGTGTACGTGTGTGGTGTTGTGGTGGATGTGTGTGGTGGATATGTATGGTGCTGTCTGTGGTGAATGTGTGTGGTATATGTGTGTGGTGTTGTAGTGGATGTGTGGTGTGTGTGGTATTGTGGTGGATGTGTGTGGTGTGTGTGTGTGTGTGTTGTGGTGGTTGTATGTGGTGTGTGTTGTATTGTGGTGGATATGTGTGGTGTATGTGTGTGGTGTTGTGGATGTGTGGTGTGTGTGGTATTGTGGTGAATGTGTGTGGTGTATGTGCATGGTGTTGTGGTGGATGTGTGGTGTGTGTGGTATTGTGGTGTATGTGTGTGGTGCATGTATGTGGTGTTGTGATGAATGTGTGTGGTGTATGTGTGTGGTGTTGTGGTGTATGTGTGTGGTGTATGTGTGTGGTGTTGTGGTGGATGTGTGATGTGTGTGGTATTGTGGTGGATGTATGTGGTGTATGTGTGTGGTATTGTGGTGAATGTGTGTGGTGTACGTGTGTGGTGTTGTGGTGGATGTGTGTGGCATGTGTGGTATTGTGCTGGATGTGTGTGGTGTATGTGTGTGGTGTTATGGTGGTTGTGTGTGGTGTTGTGGTGGATGTGTGTGGTGCGTGTATGTGGTGTTGTGATGAAAGTGTGTGGTGTATGTGTGTGGTGTGTGGTGTATGTGTGTGGTGTATGTGTGTGGTGTTGTGGTGTATGTGTGTGGTGGTGTGTGGTGTTGTGGTGGATGTGTGTGGCATGTGCTGTATTGTGCTGGATGTGTGTGGTGTATGTGTGTGGTGTTATGGTGGTTGTGTGTGGTGTGTGTGGTGGTATTGTGGTGGATGTGTGTGGTGTACATGTGTGGTGTACGTGTGTGGTGTTATGGTGGATGTGTGGTGTGTGTGGTATTGTGGTGGATATGTGTGGTGTGTGTGTGGTGTTGTGGTGGTTGTGTGTGGTGTATGTGTGTGGTGTTGTGGATGTGTGGTGTGTGGTATTGTGGTGGATATGTGTGGTGTGTGTGTGGTGTTGTGGTGGTTGTGTGTGGTGTGTGTGGCATTGTGGTAGATATGTGTGGTATATGTGTGTGGTGTTGTGGTTGTGTGTGGTGTATGTGTGTGGTGTTGTGATGGATGTGTTTGGTGTATGTGTGTGATGTTGTGGTGGATGTGTATGGTGTGTGTGTGTGGTATTGTGGTGGATGTGTGGTGTGTGTGGTGTTGTGGTGGTTGTGTGTGGTGTATGTGGTGCTAGAGTTCATGAGGCCACATTAAAACATTTCTCACTGCTGAGACCTAGAATTTCCACGTGGTGAGATCCCTCTGAACCCAAAGTTCTAAACAGTGAATTCTTTCCTGCAGTATCTCCAGGATAAGTCCAGAAAAGTTTCAGCTCAACATAAGTGATTCTGTTTAGGAATCCAGTGTATTAATTGCTCCCAATGGTGACTTTCTCAGAGACAAAAGGACCCTGACACAGGGTTCAGTGCATGTTGAGCTGCAGGTGCATGCTACAAGGGTGACGAGATCTCCTGGAAGGGACAGACACCTCCCTCAAGGGGACCTTATGGTGAGTATTCTCTGAAGGGTGTAACCCTTTGGAGATTCCAGGAGAAAACACACATACACACATCCCAAAAATATCATTTCTAGATATACATTCCAATGTAGTGACCAGAATCAAGTGTAGATTTTCAAATTTGCCTCAAACAAGTAGGTTAGAAGATGACAATGGCAATTTTCAGGAATTGGGCAATTCCATTGTGGTAATTTTCCCTCACATGAACGTTTGATAGTGGCAACCATTTGATAGAGGCTACTGGTGGGGCAACCTTGAAGGGATTCTGAGGCATGAGCAGGAAGGAGTATTCTCCAAACTGAATGTTTGTATCGCTCTGAATTCCTATATGGAAATCCTAGTCTCCAGGGTGTTGGTGTTAGGTGGTGGGGCCTTGCAGAGGTGACTAGGTCACGAGAGTAGAGCCCTCATGAGTGGCATTGGTGCCCTGGAGAACTGCAATTGCCCCCTCCACCACACGCGACACAATGAGTAGGTGTCCTCTCTGAACGCTTCCTAGACATCAAGTCAATGGACACCTTGATCTTGGACTTTTGGCCTCTAGAACTGTGAGAACTACATCTCTGTTGACTGTAAGCTGCTCAGTTTAGGCCATTTTTGTTAAAGCAGCCCAAACAGTCTTAAGACGACTACCATGGGAGGGGCAGGTGGATGGTAGACACTGGAACGTGCACCAATTGTGGTATCTTTGAAGCTAAGACAGCTGTAACTTGAAGCGCATAAAAATTAGTCACCGCCCACTCACTCTCCAAGGGCATGGAGACAGTGGAGGCAAAATGGCGGAGTCAGTGGTTACCATAGTAAGGCTGAGGAGCAAAACTGCACGAGCTCTCAGATCTGGTTCCAGAGAATGGTAATAGGAATTACCTCCCCAAAATGCATACATAGGATACGGACAACGATGTTTGCGATCTTTTTAAGGACTTCCCTAACATTTTTATCATGTCTTTTGGTAAAAGAAATGATATTGGGATTGGAATTAGAATGTTTCAGTAAAGAGAGAGAATAGTGAATGAAGCAGAGTGACATCTTTGTCCTCAGGAACGGGCCCTCTCCCAGCCACAGTCCCCCGCCCCCAGGACCATCTTCTTGCAAAGGAACAGACTGGAGAGGTTGAGGATCAGACGGCCAAACACAAGATGCAGTGGGTGGCTGGTCATTGACAACCTGCCATGGGTCTGCTCGGGAAGAGGGGGCTCAGCTAGTCACACCAGGATGGCCTCAAGGAGAGAGCCTCCTGTGGTCCCGATCCTGCTGGGCTTCCCGTGGTCGCGCAGCCTGGCACCCCTCCACCTGGGAACCTGAGACTGTGAGAAGGCCTCCCACAACTGTAGGCCGCAGACTGTCTTTTGTTTGTTTCCCTTGCAGTGTTGACACCCTTGCATCAACGCGTACATCAACCAGATGGAGCACGGTGCTCACGAGGCCAAGATGGAGTCTTCAGTTCACAAAGCTTCCATTAGCTTTGCACAGAATCCACAGACTGTTCCAGACCCTCCTGGCCATTTTTTGCAAATATATGAAGGATAACCTATGACCACTGCTGAAAAGACTGGATGAAGCTGGGACTGAGGATTGCCGCTTGTAAAGGACATATATACATGACAGTATGATGAGGGTGTCTGTTGTCCTACCTATGTCAGCGCTGCCTGACCCATAGCATACCACGGACAATCTTTGCACCAGCTTCACTTAATATATATAGAGTACTTCACACACACACACACACACACACACACACACACACACACAAACATGCACACCAGGGCTGGGAATGTAGCTCAGTGGTAGAGTGAGATGCCTGTCCAGCGTGCATGAGGCCCTGGCTTTGATCCTCAGCACTGCACGAAAAATAAAAACAAAAAGCACAATGATACTTTCTGTAGAGCCACAAAATCCAGTAAGAAAAAAAGCAAAGAATGAAGAAAGAGGGGAGGGGAGGAATAGAGGAGGGAGAGATGGTTACTGGAAAGAAGGGAAGAGAAAAGACCAGCCAGAAGACAGCAGAAAAGGACAGTTGACTATCTACTCTGTTCCAACTAGTGTGTTTTACTTTATGTAGACTCTTCCTTAATCTTTGTTCCAATCACATGGGTGAAAACTGCTCAGGCGACTTCCACATGACAGAGGCAGAGGCTCAAGTTCCAGAAGATGAACGTGCATGATGGAGCTTTCAGTTCTATTTTGCCACTGTGGGATCTCGTAGTGTAGATGGGAGCAGTTCTGGGCTGGGGTCAGAAGTTCCGGCATCTGGTGGGCTCTCTGATTAGCTGGTTGGGGCTGGGCAAGTCACAGGGTGACTCTGGGCTCTGTTGCTTGGCCTATAAATGGATAGTTGAACTATCAGGGGGACATCTGCAGACTCTTTCCTTCGATGTGTTAAAACAAGTTTAATCTGATGGCCCTAGGGACTTGCAATATGCATCACCACAGGGCCATCCCGGGACTGTGTGCCTGCCCCTGCCCACCTTTGTTTTATTCGTAAAGACACTGAAATGTGCAGCCTCATTGCAGGCTGAATCCTTCCAGATCCCATAGATTAACGGACCAACTCCAAATGTAAGAAGTTTTCCCGTATTTGTACCAAAAATCCATCTGCAGCTTTCAGATGGATAAATACCTACTTTATTCTGAATGGAGCACCTGAAATAATTTGGCACTCACAGTCTTTCCACGTGCTCCTCTCTCTGAGCTAGTCCACTGAATATTTTCCTTCTTCCAAGTCTCACATGCATCAACCCAATTCTGCAAACAAACATCAAAAAAATTGGGATCAATAAAGTTGAGAGTTTATAAAAAGGTAGATCTTTGACTTTAACTTATGAAACTAGCCCAGAACTATGCCCCTGTGGTGTGGAGCTCAGGGCCAGGCTTCCTGTGGATAGGGAGGATGCTCAGGACAGGTGGAAACACTGCTGTATCTGTCGGATGAATTGTATCTGTGGCTTTCGTATTTGAACACAATTGTCTACATGGATACTGCACAATCTTTGTGCAAGGTAAGTAAGCAGAGAGAACAAGAGTCAACTCACAAAACACACCTGACCATTTTCTTCCCTCTTCCTCCTCTTCTTTTTCTTTCTTTCTTTTTTTTTTTTTTTTTTTTTCGGGGGGGGGGGGGATGGAAGAGGGATACGGGGATTGAACCCAGGGGCACTTGACCACTGAGCCACATTCCCAGCCCTATTTTGTATTTTATTGAGAGAGAGGGCCTTACTGAGTTGCTTAGCACCTCGTTTTTGCTGAGGCTGGCTTTGAACTCCTGATCCTCCTGCCTCAGCCTCCCAAGCCTCTGGGATTACAGGCATGTTTCATATGGTTGGTCTTTGAGGGAAAATGGTAAATCAGGATGCATGGGCCACCTCTGATGGGCTGTGCCCCCAGTCCCAGACCACCACCTCATCCCCAGACCACCTCCCATACCACATTCCCTCACCTGCAAGGACTCCTCTGGAGGGGTTGGGTTCCAGGTGAAAGGTAGCTTCAGAGAGCAGGTGCCTGAGACCTGTCCCCACACCTGGAGTGTGCTCAGTGGGGTGGAACCCAATGTTTATGCTTTGACTGGGCTGGAATCAACAGCTGCGAATGAGAGCCCTCGTCACCTCCAAGTTCAAAGGTTTATTTCTTCAATTTGGGACTTGGAAAATGGTGGGAGGAAAACAAGTGGAACCCAGGATCCAGGATGCTTGGACAGCCAGGTGAACCAGGTGGGGGGGGTGTTCAAGGCAGGAAGGATGGAGGCAGCCCTGTGGCCGGGAGGAATGCAGGCACAACAGCTATCACCAGAAGAAGCCAAGTCCTTCCAGAAGAAAAAGAAAAGATGAAGTGCTGGTGTCACTTTGTTATGGAGGCGGCGGTGGAAAGAGGACCCACAGAGCTTGGGTGGCCCGGGTGCCGAGATGGCTCCTTGGACGATTCCAGACTCTTGGCAAGGTTCTTGGCTCCACGTGGCTCCCTGCTCAGCGCACTCCATCTCTCTGAGTCTCTGACAGTGACTTCCTCTCTCCACTTGGCTTTGTCCTCGACAGACAGGCACACAGCAGCATGGGGTCTCTGCATTCTCACAGAGAGGATTTGATTCTCTTAAAGACACAGCAACGCAGTAGCATGATTTTAGGAAGAAAAAAATGACCTTTAAGAAAAAACATAGATGGCCTTTACGATGTTGAGGTATGTTCCTGTTATCCCTATGTTTTCTAGCAATTTGAACATGAAGGGATGTTGTATTTTGTCAAATGCTTTCTCTGCGTCTCTTGAGATGATCATGTGATTTTTATCTGTGAGCCTGTTGATGTGATGAATTACATTTATTGATTTCCTTATATTGAACCAACCTTGCTTCCCTGGAATGAAGCCCACTTGATCGTGATGCACTATCTTCTTGATGTGTTTTTGTATTCAATTTGCCAGAATTTTATTGAGGATTTTTGCATCTATATTCATTAGAGATATTGGTCTGAAGTTTTCTTTCTTTGATTTGTCTCTGCCTGGTTTTGGAATCAGGGTGATATTGGCCTCATAGAATGAGTCTGGAAGTGTTCCCTGTTTTCCTATTTCATGAAATAGTTTGAGAAGTATTGGTGTTAGTTCTTCTTTAAAGGTCTTGTAGAACTTGGTTGTGTATCCATCTGATCCTGGGCTTTTCTTGGTTGGTAAGTTTTTTATGGCATCCTCTATTTCTTTGCTTGAAATTGACCTATTTAAATTGTGTATATCATCTTGATTTAGTTTGGGCATATCACATGTCTCTAGAAATTTGTTGATGCCTTCATTATTTTCTATTTTATTGGAGTATAAATTTTCAAACTAATTTCTAATTATCTTCTGTATTTCTGTAGTGTCCGTTGTGATATTTCCTTTTTCAATGTAGATATTGGTGATATGTGTTTTCTCTCTTTCTTTTCTTTGTTAGTATAGCTAAAGGTCTATCAATTTTATTTATCTTTTCAAAGAACCAACTTTTCGTTCTGTCAATTTTTTCAATTGTTTTTTAGTTTCGATTTCATTAATTTCAGCTCTGATTTTAATTATTTCCTGTCTTCTACTTCTTTTGAGGTTGATTTGTTCTTCTTTTTCTAGGGTTTTGAGATGTAATGTTAGTTCATTTATTTGCTGACTTGTTCTTTTTTGAAGGAATGAGCTCCATGCAATGAACTTTCCTCTTAGTACTGCCTTTAGGGTGTCCCAGAGATTTCGGTATGTTGTATCATTGTTCTCATTTACCTCTAAGAATTTCTTAATCTCCTTCTTGATATCTTCTGCAACTCATTGATGATTCAATAGCATATTATTTAGTCTCCAGGTGTTAGTGTAGGCCAACATCTCCCTAAATGGAGAAAAATTGAAAGCATTCCCTCTAAAAACTGGAACAAGACAGGAATGCTCTCTTTCACCACTCCCATTTAACATAGTTCTTGAAGCCCTAGCCAGAGCAATTAGACAGATGAAAGAAATTAAAGGGATACAGATAGGAAAAGAAGAACTCAAATTATCACTATTTGCAGACAATATGATTCTATACATAGGAGATCCAAAAAATTCCACCAGAAATCTTCTAAATCTAATAAATGAATTCAGCAACCTAGCTGGATATAAAATCAATACCCATAAATCAAAGGCATTTCTGTACATCAGCGACAAATCCTCAGAAAGAGAAACTAGGAAATCCACCCCATTTACTATAGCCTCAAAAAAAAAAAAAAAAAAAGATATTTGAGAATCAACTTAACAAAAGAAGTAAAAGACCTCTACAATGAAAACTACAGCACACTAAAGAAAGAAATTAATGAAGATCTTAGAAGATGGAAAGATCTACCTTGTTCATGGATAGGTAGAACTAATATTGTCAAAATGACCATTCTCCCAAAAGCATTATACAGATTCAATGCAATACCAATAAAAATCCCAAAATCATTCCTCAGAGAAATAGAAAAAGCAATCATGAAATTCATCTGGAAAAATAAGAGACCCAGAATAGCCAAAGCGATTCTTAGCAAGAAGAATGAAGTGGGTGGCATTACTATTCCAGACCTTAAATTGTACTACAAAGCAATAGTAACAAAAAGAGCATGATATTGGCATCAAAATAGACCAGTTGACTAATGGTACAGAATAGAAGACTCAGAGACAAACCCACACACCTACAGTTATCTTATATTAGACAAAGGTGCCAAAAATGTTCACTGGAGAAAAGACAGCCTCTTCAACAAATGGTGTTGGGAAAACTGGAAATCTTCATGTAATAAAATGAAATTAAATCTCTTTCTCTCACCATGCACAAAACTTAACTCAAAGTGGATCGACAACCTAGGAATTAAACCAGAGACCTTGCACCTAATAGAAGAAAAAAGTAGGCCCAAATTTCCATCAGGTTGGTTTAGGCTCCAACTTCCTCAATAAGATCCCTATAGCACAAGAGATAAAACCAAGAATAAATAAATGGGATGGATTCAAACTAAAAAGCTTCTTCTCAGCAAAAGAAACAATCAGTGAGGTGAATAGAGGACCTACAGAATGGGAGCAAATCTTTACCACAAGCACATCAGATAGAACCTAACCTCGAGGATTTATAAAGCTCTTAAAAGACTTAACACCAAAATAATAATAATAATAATAACCCAATCAATAAATGGGCCAAGGAACTAAACAGACACTTCTCAGAAGATGATATACAAACAATCAACAAATATATGAAAAAAAAATGTTCAACATCTCTAGCAATTAGAGAAATGCAAAGCAAAACAACTCTAAGATTTCATCTTACTCCAGTCAGAATGGCAGCTATCAAAAAAAAAAAAAAAAAAATGCTGGTGAGGATGTGGGGAAAAAGGCACACTCTTACATTGCTGGTGGAACTGCAAATTGGTGAAGCCAATCTGGAAAGTAGTACGGAGATTCCTAGGAAAACTTGGAATGGAACCACCATTTGACCCAGCTATCCCACTCCTTGGCCTATTCCCAAAGGACTTAAAAACAGCTTACT
The DNA here is from genome assembly GCA_025594165.1 of Tamias sibiricus. Classification (NCBI taxonomy): domain Eukaryota; kingdom Metazoa; phylum Chordata; class Mammalia; order Rodentia; family Sciuridae; genus Tamias; species Tamias sibiricus. The sequence continues at coordinate 20,100,286 of CM046670.1, forward strand.
ACAGGGACACAGCCACATCAATGTTTATAGCAGCACAATTCACAATAGCTAGATTGTGGAACCAACCCTGATGCCCATCAGCAGATGAATAGATAGGGAAACTTTAGTATATATACACAATGGAACACTACTCAGTGCTAAAAGAGAATAAAATCATGGCATTTGCAGGAAAATGGATGGAGTATCAGAAATTAATGCTAAGTGATGTTAGCCAATCCCAAAAAACCAAAGGTCGAATGATCTCTTTGATATGAAGATACTAACTTATAAAGGCAAGAGAGAGGGAATGAGAGGAATGAAAGAGCTTTAACTAGAACAGTGCCTGGCGTGGTGGCACACTCCTGTAATCCCAGAACTTTGGGAGGGAGGCAGGAGGATCGCAAGTTCAAAGCCAGCCTCAGCAATGGCGAGGCACTTAGCAACTCTGTGAGACCCTGTCTCTAAATAAAATACAAAAAAAGTCTGGGGATGTGACCCAGTAGTCAAGTGTCCCTGAGTTCAATCCCCGGTACCACTAAATAAATAAATAAATAAATAGAACAAAGAGAGGGGAGGGAGAGGAAGGGGCAAGGGGATAGGAATAATGGCAGACTGAGGTATCCATGATTACCCTAAATACATGTATGAAGACACAATTGTTGTAAAAATATTTTATATTAAACCAGCAACTCGAAAAAATGTGCTCTTTATATGTAATATGAAATGAAACGTACTTTGCAAACGTGTATAACAAATTAGAATAATAAAAAAGAAAAAAAAGAAAGAACATTGAACAATAACTATGCTGAATATGTGCTATAATTAAAAGGTGAGGAATCCCTAAAAAAGCCCATGAAAAGAAGCCTTGAGCATACACAGGCTGAACTACAGGACCCAAATACGCATGCTCAAAAACAAGTGTGAAAATCCAGATGTTTGTTGCTGCTTGAAACACCTGTATTTTTGGCCATCCAAACACTTGACCAAACGGCTTAATTCTTATCCATGTATTTGATATTAAGGACATAAAAGATAAAGTTGACTCGGCACAGGGGTGCAGGATACAGTCCCAGCTACTCAGGAAGCCAAGGCTTAAGTCACTTGAGCCCAGGAGTTTGAGACCAGCCTGGGTAGCATAGTGACACCCATCTCAAAGAAAAAAAAAAAAAAAAAAAAGAGGGGGAAGCAAGAAGAGAAAATAAAGCATAAAGCAAACCATGGGGCAATTTTATATTTGATTGTTAAATCTTGTCATTGATTATTTTGTAGAAACTTAGAGCAAAGATATAATAGAAGTTCTGAAAATTTTAGTTATTTTTATTTTGATGAAAAACAGAGTTCTGGCAGAAAAATAATCAAAAATTTCCTTATGCAAGATAGATTTTACATTTCTGAAAGTTAAAATATTGACCTCCAAGTCCAAAGGTACCTTGCTTGCCTCCCTACGTTTCCATCCAGAAGAATTGTACAACTACTCACACTGTAAGGTGCTTTAAAAGCATCATGTGAGAGGTTAGCAGCAAAAGGACTTCTCAAAATGTCCATTGACAGTCTAAAATGCACAGTGAAATTATGTATTGGTATCAGATAATATTTTGTGGAGTCTCCATATTACCCTCTACCTTCAAAGTTAATCTATTCTCATGAAACAAACACATTATTGGCATCGTGCTAACACACAATAAAGTGGGCATGGAGGCGTTGGAGAATAGAAGTTCAGTGGATTAGCCAAAGGGGAATGAAGGGAAGAAAAGGGGGATGAAAATAGGAAAAACAGTAGAATGAACTGGACATCAATTTCCTGTGTTCATATATGAATATGCAACCAGTGAAACTCCACATCATGTACAACCACAAGAATGAGAAGTTATACTCCATATATGTATAATATGTCAAAATACATTCTACTATCATGTATATCTTAAAAGAACAAATAAAACAAAAAGCAATTTTGAAGGATTTCTGTGACAACAAAGACAATCCAAGCTCAGGAATACGAGAGCATTTATTGCTGACAAGTATCCTCCTCTGCTGAATTCTGGGCTTTTGGTGTCACAAGGTCACTGTCAAATGTCTAAGAAACTCAAACTCATTCTATGCTTTCAAAGTTTTGATCTTACCTAAGAAAGACAATTACATAAAGATGTTGTTAAAATTAAGTACAAGGAAAAAGCAAAATTTCAAAGATTTGTCAATATGGTTCATCTGAATAATATGTAAATCAACGCATATGCATTGAAACAGATTAAAAATCTATACTGTCCCTGTAATCCCAGCTACACTGGAGGCTGAGCTGGGAGGGCTGTGAGTTTGAGCACAGCCTGGCTCACGTAGGGAGACCCCCGACAAAAAATAAAATAAAGATCCTTTATTAAAAATGTCATATTTCTCATCTGCCCATCTGTAAATGTCTAGACCATCTTGCCGTGAGCACAACCAGTAAGTGCCACCCATTTTCTTCCAGATCGAGGTCTATTCTTGTCGGGGTTGGCTGAGTGTTTAGCTGGAGATGGTAATTTTCTTTGCAGAAAATGACCCAGGGTATACATCTCCCAGGAACACACAGAACTTTCTTTTTCAGAAAGGGTTTTCTGCTTGTCCCCTATAACCACACCTCCCCAGGAGCAATCCTGAAGGATGAGCGACCCCTAAGTTGATCGAGATAAAAGCAGAAGAAATGGGAAGGGGGTGCTTGTGCCAATCACGGTGCACCTGCTAATGAGGCTGACATGTTTGGACGAAGCAACCCAATTTGCATTTGTCACCAAGTGAGACATTAGCAGTGTGAATATTGAGAGGGACAGATGTGCCCCAGCAGGACTGCCACCTCAGACAGCCCACTGCGCTTACCAACGCCAGGGAGGCTGCCAGCCCAGGGGACACCCCCTGCCTCTCAGGAGCCCGTGGTACTGCCAGACTCAGCAAAAGAATAGAGACAGATGTCCTTCCTCAGGGCCCTGGGGTCCTGCCTAATGGATGGGGGACAAATTAGCCAGTGCCCCTTGCGTGCTAAATTTACAGTCCTTGGGGATTGTTTGTTGTCTTTTATGAAGGATGATCTTTTGTAACTACTGACCAACCCACCCACACTCCCCGTGCTTCCTGTGCTCTTCAGAGACACAAAGGTTTTTCCAGGCTTGGGTCTTTTCTGAGTTGATGTGCGCTGCTTCATCAGCATCACCAAATTCTCATTTGTCATCTTTGCTTCTTCCAAATCCCTGGGGAAAGAAAAACAGCAGCCCAATTAAGGACAGTTTAGAATGGCTGGTGTTATCCCCTCACAGATAGAAATCGCTTTGGCACTTGCTGATTTTCTCTACAGGGATATTTTCAGTGTAAGACAAAGATCTTACGTCAGATTGAATTAGAATTTCTAATCTATAATCGTTTGTATGCAACCTCCTGGTTTAAGACAAGGGTTGGCAAACTTTTTCTGCAGAGGACTGAGGATAAATCCTTGAGCTCTGTGTGTCTCCTTCGTAACCATTCGACTGGGCTGTTGCATTGAGAAAGCAGCCAGGGACAGCACATGAATGAATAGACGTGGCTGTGTGCCAATAAAACTTTATTTACAGAAACAGGCAGTGGGCCAGATTTGTCCCACCAGCCACGGTTTGTTGATCTCTGATTTAGAACAAGTAGATTACCCAGAAGCTAAAAAGCTCAGTTTGCAGAATCTTCTCCTGTCTTAGAGAAAGAGCTGACACAATAAATACACCCAACAGCAGAAGGCAGGACTGGGGAGGTCAGGCACTGTCGATTCTGACCCTGGCTCCCCTCACAGCAGAACGACCTTGGCAAAGTCACTCACCCTCTCTAAGTTCATCAGAGGAGGATGCCGCCTTCTTTCTGGTGTGGGCTTGCTATCAGGATTCAGAGAGATGATGTTTCACGAGCCTGGTGCAGAATAGTAAACAGAAAACTGCAGTTAGCCCCTTCAAATTCACTGAGATTTGTCTCTGTCCCCCACCCCTGCATCCTGAAACCCTCCATTCCCCACACCCTTCCGAGTCTTCCCCTCTTTCTGATCACTGCATCACATTCCTCCGAGTTTTCTCCTGTCTTCCTCCTCTGGACAAGATCCTGACCTCAGGCCTCCTCTTTTCTTAGGTAACGGCTGAGGGAAAAAATGTCTTCTACATTCTGAGGTTCAGTACTGATGCAAATTAAACTGACAAAAGGAAGAGTAGCAAGAGAGAAGAGATTTTTATTCACAAGGGTACATGGGAGCTCACAGAAAAATCTGACTGGAGGTGATTAGAATGGAAGGTTTACCTCCCATTCTAATAGGTGGTGAAGAGAGTAAGAGGCCTTAAGGGGAAACCAATGGTTTTTAAGAAAGATAAACAGGCCATTATGAGGACACATGGGACAAATGATGGCTGTGTGACAATGTCCCTCTAGGTGTGGTGGCATGGTACCCACTTCTCACAGCAACGATGTCTTCTGTGGTTGTAAAGCTCCTGGGGTGTAGTTAGGACAATGGAGTTCTTTTGGAAGACTCTCCTTTTAGGCAGATGTGGAAGTTCAGAAAAAATACCTTCTTCCCAAATGCCTCCCACTCAAAATACTTTTTATGTCCCAGTGCTATAACCTGGGCTACTTCAACATGGATGCACCTTTAACTTTTAACTACCATCTCTGAACAGATGATGGCAAAGGAACCATACTCTCTCAGTTCCACCCGCATCCACCTACTACTGGGCCTCACCACCTAATATCCCATTATGACCAACTTTATAAGATCACGGTTGCACTGAGAACCCAGAATACTGCTCCTGCACCTTTATTTTCCACCACTAGCATCTCAGTTCCCCAACCCTCCAGTGGCCACACTTCCTATCCACCCACCTCCAAACCATTGCTAAATCCTGTAGACTAGATCTGGAAACTTTTCTTGCACATCTCCCTTCCCATCTCATGCAGATCCTCAGTCTCAGCTGGGCATTGAGGACCCTTCCGCTCCAGCTCTTAGGGGGCCATTTCAGCATCATGGCCTGCTCTTTTGCTTAAAACCAGTTCTACTGCCAAACTAATCTGTTTCGTTGAAACAAGATGGCTTCTTTGGCTCCTCCATTTTCCCCCATTTCTCCGTCTGGAATACCCGTCATTCAGTTGTTCCCCTTGAACCTTATTGCCAGAATTTTTCTGTTGGGACATTGCGGAAAGCCATCCGTGAAATACATGAGGATCTTCTTTCTCTTGGCATGGAAGCCAGGGAGAAATAGACCTGGCATTGGGATTTTTTCCTGGCTCTCCCTTGGCAATAGATTGCCCAATGCATGTGACCTTTCCCTCCACTCTGCTAGGAAGATCCCTCATAGCAGCTCCAGAGATGGGCATAACCTTTTAGGAACTGAACAGCCTTTTTTGGAAAAGAACATTCTATAGAATCTCTTTGATGTTTCCCAATGTAAATAAAGCAGGTGTGGGCTCCATTTTGTCCAGAAGCTCTATCCGTCTGATCATCTTTCCTGTCCTGTCCCCCACTTCAAAACTACTTTCTGTGCTTTCTATGGTTTGTTCACTGTTTTATTTATCTTAGTTTCTATTTCTCAGCCAACCCATTCCACTGAGGGGAACCCCATTCCCACCACCACGTGGGTCATGGGTGGGAGGACATGGTGTTATTTTTAAATCTGATTGCTTAGTGATGTATCTATCACTTGTTGGGCACAGTTTTACTCTATTTCCCATTGCTAAAATAAAATGGCCATGGCTGGGTAATGTCTAAAGAAAAAAAAGGTTTAGTCAACTGACAGTTTGGGAAGCTTACAATCCAAACAGAACAGTGCTGACTCTTGAGAGGGCTTTGTGGTGAATGACATCGAGATAGAAGCACATGAGAAAGGGAGAGACCATGTAGTAAGACAGAAAGCCAGAGAAAAATTCAGGGTTCAGTCTTGCTCTTTTGCAACCATATCTCTTGACTAATCAAGGTTGCACAAGAACTGCATCAAATCCTTTCCAGGGCAGTACCAATGACCTGATCACTCCCTATCACCAGGCCTCACCTCTTAAATGTTCCACCACACCTTAAACAGCACCACATTTCCAAGCTACCAACATTCAAAAACTTTGGGGACACACAGACCATAGTACTTGTATCTTTCTTCTTTGTTCATTACTTTGACTCTTTTCCTCTCATCAGACTAAGCTCCTAAAAGGCAAGAATTACCCCATTTATTTCTGTGTCCCTGAGGGTCCTATGGATACTCTGCAGAGAGCAGGCACTAGAGTAACATTTTACATGAACAGTGCTGAGGCCAGTGTTGGATGTTGGGATGTGTGTGGGAAGAATCTGATCCACCCCTTCTCCATGGAGATAGGGAATACATACCACTGATTAGACTATGATCACATCCCAGTACCATCATGTCAAGATGGTAATTCCAGGGAAGTTCATTTTGGACTCTGTGCCTCTCTTTACTCCAATAAAACAGGGGCGATATGATATCTGCTATGGAAGAGAGAGCCCTCTGTCCTCCCAGCATCTCTCTGTCCTCTCTCTGGATGATGCCAACAGCACTCAGGAAAGGTAGGGATGAAATTCTTAATGCCAAGTGCAGGTTGAGAAAATTAGAAAGAAAAGAGAATCAAAAGAGAATGTTGAAAACTTTCAAAAGTTGATGGGGGAGAGAGGTTTCAAGATGATAGAATAGAACAGGTCATTTTCTTGGCTGCTCCATGGTATAAAACCAAGAAAGCACACAGGCAGCTTCTCAGCAAGTGAGGTACTAGAAACCTTCAGGGACACTATAAGTCTACAGGGTAGAAACTTTACTTCCTCACATACATAATGTTACACAGGTAGACACACAAGCAACGTGAAAAAACAAGGGAACAAATCACCCCAAACAAACCAAGATACTCCAATAACAGAATCCATCACCACCAGAATGGAAGAACTGTTAGAGAAAGAGTTTAGAATGTACATAGTTAAACTAATCTGTGAGGTAAAGGACGATGTAAGGCGTGAAATCAGAGACAAAATACAAGAAGTGAAAGATCATTTCAACAAAGAGAGGTTGTAAAAAAAAATCAAGAAATTCTCAAAATGAAGGAATCACTAAACCAAATTAAAAGTTCAATGGAAAGCATCACCAACAGAGGACAGAATCTCAAGCAATGAAAACAAAATATATAATCTTGAAAATAAAGTTGACTATAGGGAAAAGATGTTAAGAGACCAGGAACAGAAATTCCAAGAAATATGGCATAACATGAAAAGACCAAACTTAAGATTTATTGAAATAGATGAAGGCTCAGAGATACAAACCAAAGGAATATACAATATTTTTAATAAAATAATATCAGAAAATTTCCCAAACCTTGAGAATGAAATAGAAAACCAAATACAGGAGGCTTACAGGACCCCAAATATTATAACAGACCCACACCAAGGCACATTATTCTGAAAATAACATATAGAATAAAGATAGAATTTTAAAGGTTGCCAGAGAAAAGTGACATTTAGAGGGAAACCAATCCAGATTTCAGCTGACTTCTCAACCCAGACCCTCAAAGCTATGAATATTATATACAAAGCTATGAAAGAAAATTGGTGCCAGCCAAGTATACTAAATTCAGCAAAATTAAGCTTCAGAATTGATGATGAAATAAAACCTTTCATGACAAACAGAAGTTTAAAAAATTTCCAACTAGAAAGCCTGCAGTATGAAACGTACTTCATGAAGAAGAAATGAAAAATAAAAGTTAAAACTGGCAAAGGGAAGAACAACATTAGAAGAATGATCAATCAAAGAGAAACTAATTCAAATTAAAAACCAGGACAAATAAAAATGACAGGGAATAAAAATCATATCTCAATAATAACATTGAATGTAAATGGCCTAAACTCATCAATCAAAATACCTAGACTGGCATATTGCATTAAAAAAAAAAAAAAAGACCCAACAATATGCTGTCTCCAAGAGACCCACCTAATAGACAAAGATATCCACAAACTGAAGGCAAAAGGATGGGGATAAACATATTATTCATGTGGATCTCAGAAACAAGCAGGTGTTTCTGTTCTCATATCAGATAAAGTGGACTTCAAGCCAAAGTTAATCAGAAGGGACAAAGAGGAACATTTCATATGGCTTAAGGGAATTATACATCAAGACATAGCAATCACAAATGCTTATGCCCTAAATGATGGAGCATCTACATACATCAAAAAAACATTTCTCAGATTCAAGAATCAAGTAGGCCCCAACACAATAATACTGGGTGACTTTTAACACACCTCTCTCACCACTGGATAGATCCTCCAAACAAAAACTAAATAAAGAAGCTATATAACTAAAAAATACAATTAATAATTTACACATACCATACATATATAGAATATCCATCTATCAATGACCAAATATACCTTCTTCTCAACAGCACACAGATCCTTCTTTAAAATAAACCATTTCATAGGCACAAAGCAACTCTCAGCAAATGCAAAAAAATAGAGATTATACTTTGTATTCTATCAGACCATAACAAAATGAAATTTAAAAATCACTGATAAAATTTTTTAAAAAGCTACTACAACACCTGGAGACTAACTATTGAATGACCAAGAGATAGCAGAAGAAATCTGGGATGAAATTTTTAAAAATACTTAGAGGTAAATGAGAATAGTGACACAATGTATCAATCTCTGGGACACTATGAAAGCAGTGCTAAGAGAAAAGTTCATTGCATTGAGTGCATTCATTAAAAGAATAGAAAATCAACAAATAAAAATAAACCCTAATATTACATTTCAAAGTCCTAGGGAAAAAAGAACAAATCAACACCCAAATCAGTAGAAGACAAGAAATAACTAAAATCAGAGCTGAAATCAATGAAATTGAAACAAAAGAAACAATCCAAAAAATCAACAAGACAAAAAGTAGGTTCTTTGAAAAAAATAAATAAAGCTGATAAGCCCTTAGCCAAACTAACAAAGAGAGAGAAAAACTCAAAGTACTAAAATTTGCTATGAAAAAGGAAATATCACAATGGACACTAGTAAAATACAGATGATAAACCGAAACTATTTTGAAAATTTGTACTCTAATAAAATAGAAAATCTTGAAGACATCAAAAAATTTCTAGAGACATATGCCCTACCCAAATTGGGTCAGAATGATGTAGAAAATTTAAACAGATCTATTTGAAGCAATGAAACGAAGACACCATCAGAAGCCTGTTGAGAAAGAAAAACCCAGGACCAGCTGAGTTCTACCAGATGTTCAAAGAAGAACTAACACAAATCCTACTCAAATTATTCCATGAAACAGAAAAGGAGGAATCCTTCCAAATTCCTTCTATGAAGCTAGTATCACCCTCATACCAAAACCAGACAAAGATACACCAAGGAAAGAAAACTTCAGACCCTGATGAACATAGATGCAAAAATTCTTGATAAAATACTGGCAAATTGCATACAAAAACATATTTAAGAGATAATGCACCATGATTGAGTGGGGTTTCATCCCAGGGATGCAATTTTGGTAGAACATACAAAAATCAATAAATGTAATTCGTCACATCCATAAACTTAAAGACAAGAATCACGTGATTATCTTAATGGATGCAGAAAAAAACACTTGATGAAATACAGTGTCCATTCATGTCAAAAATACTAGAAAAACTAGGGATAGTGGGAATATACTTCAACATTGTAAAGGCTATCCATGCTAAGCCCAAGGCCTACCTCATGCTAAATGGAGAAAAATTGAAAGCATTCTCTCCAAAAACTGGAACAAGACAGGGATGTCCTCTTTCAACATAGAACTAGAAATTCTAACCAGAGCAATTAGACAGAAGAAAGAAATTAAATGGATAGGAATAAGAAGAACTCAAACTATCCTTACTTGCCAATGACATGATTCTATATTTAGAAGACAAAAAAAAAAAAAACTCCACTAGAAAACTTCTAGAACTAATGAATTCAGCAGTGTAGCAGGATATAAACTTAATAACCATAAATCAATTGCATTCCTATATGTCAGTGAGAAATCAACTGAAAGAGAAATTAGGAAAACTATCCCATTCACAATAGCCTCAAAAAAATAGATTTGGAAATCAATCTAACAAACAGGTAAATGATCTCTACAATGAAAACTATAACACTCTAAAGAAAGAAATTGAGGAAGACCTTAGAAGATGGAAATATCTCCCATGTTCTTGGATAGTCAGAATTAATTTCATCAAAATGGCCATACTACCAAAAGCACTATACAGATTTAATGCAATTCCTATTAAAATTCCAATGATGTTCTTCATAGAAATAGAAAAGGCAGTCATGAAATTCATTTGGAAAAATAAGAGGCCCAGAATAGACAAAGTAATCCTCGATGAGAAAAGTGAAGCAGGAGGCATCACAATACCAGACCTTAAATTATACTAGAGGGTTATAGTAACATTCACAGTGTTAGTACCAAAACAGACATGAAGACCATGTACAGAATAGAAGACACAGAAACAAACCCACATAAATACAGTTATCTTGTACTAGACAAAGGTGCCAAAAATATATATTGGCAAAAAGATAGCCTCTTCAACAAATGGTACTAAGAATACTGAAAATTCATATCTGGCAAAATGAAATTAAACCCCTATCTCTCAACCTGCACAAAAATCAACTCAAAGTGGATCAAGGACCTAGACATTGGACCAGAAACCCTCCACTTAATAGAAGAAAAAGTACACCAAACTCTTTATCATGTTGGCTTAGGAGCAGAATTCTTCAACAAGATCCCTAAAAGCAGAAGAAATAAAATCAAGAATCAGTAAATGGGATGGTATGAAACTAAAAAGCTTCTTCACAGCAAAGGAAACTCTTAAGAATGTGAAACGAGAGCCTATAGAATGTGAGAAAATCTTTGCCACTTGCACCTCAGATAGAGCATCAATCTCCAGGATATATGAGGAACTCAAAAAACTTAACATCAAAGAAATAAATAACCCAATCAATAAATGGTCCAAGGAACTGAACAGACACTTCACAGAAGAAGAAATACGATCGGCCAACAAACACTAGCAATTAGAGAAATGCAAATTAAAATGCACTGAGATTTTATTTCACTACAGTCAAAATGGCAATTATCAAGAATATAAACAACAGTAAATGTTGGTAAGGATGTGGGGGAAAAGATATACTCATACATTGCTGGTGGACTGCAAATTGGTGCAACACTCTGGAAAGCAGTGTGGAGATCCCTTAGAAATCTTGGAATGGAACCATCATTTGACACAGTTATCCTACTCATTGGTATATACCCAAAGGATTTAAAAATCAGCATACTATATTGATGTGCCACACCAATGTTTATAGAAGCTCAATTCACAATAGCTAAGCTATGGAACCAGTCTAGGTACCCTTTAACAGAGGAATGGGTAAAGAAAATGTGGTACATATGCACAATGGAATATTACTCAGCCATAAAGAAGAATGAAATTATGACATTTGCTGATAAATGGATGGAACTGGAGAGTCATACTAAGTGAAATAAGCCAATCCCCAAAAGTTCAAAGGCCAAATATTCTCTCCGACACGCTGATGCTAACTCACAATAGGAGGCAGGGGTGGAGGAGCTTCACTGGATTGGACAGGGCCAAGTGGGTAGAAACCAACAGTGATGGGAATGGGAAATGCAGTAGAATGGATTGGACATAACTTTCCTATGTTCAAATATGAATACACAACCAGTGTAACTCCACATCACGTACAACCACAAGAATGGGAAGTTAGCAGGGCGTGGTGGCGCACAACTATAATCCCAGTGGCTCAGGAGGCTGAGGCAGGAGGATCACTAGTTCAAAGCCAGCCTCAGCAAAAGTGAGGTGCCAAGCAACTCAGTAAGACCCTGTGCCTAAATAAAATACAAAATAGGGCTGGGGATGTGGCTCAGTGGTCGAGTGCCCCTGAGTTTCACCACCGGTACAAAATAAAAAAAAAAAAAGGGAAGTTATACCATGTGTGTGTGATATGTCAAAATACATTCTACTGTCATATATGACTAAAATGAAGCAATAAAAAGAAAATTTGATGGGTATCCCAGATCAGACTACCTGCCAAGAAATCCATTGACTTACGAGGAAAAAATCCAGGGCTCTATTCTGTAGCTGCGATCTTCCGCCAAAGGGAGTATTTTGCAGGGTGCGGGGCAGAAGACTATGCTGTGCACTGACTGTTGTGTCCCCTGAGAGTGCCTGTATTAAAATCTGAGCCCCCAGTGTGCTGTTAGAGGTTGGGGCCTTGTGGGGTGATGAGGTCATGAGCATGGTGGGCTTACTCCCCACGGGGAGGAAGCAGCCCTCTGCAAACCAGAAAGCGCCCTCAGCGGATTCTGCGTCTTCCGGCACCGTGATCTGGGGCCTCTCTGGCCCCAGAACTGTCTCTGGACTCCGCTCTGTCAATGCCGTGCTGGCTACAGCACCTTGAGCTGACCTAGGAATAAATGGCTTCTGTTCTCTGAGCTGGGATTTGTGGAAGCTGTGGGGACTTGGGGCCTATTTTCAGCCTTCTGTTACCCAAAGCCACTGCGGAAGGGGGACCACAGAAGCAAGGTGTCCTCAGTGTGGCCAGGCCACCCTGGTCCACAGGCCTGAGCTTCAGAGGCCCTGGGACCTACTGTGTTCAGAGCCTGGGGAGGGTGTGGCTGTGACTGCATCATCAGCAAACCCGGAGCCACCTGCAGAGACGCCCCTGGCCCTGCCTAAGAAGCCAGAACACAGCATGACCGTGAGGGACACAGGCGAGAATGTCTGCAAAGTCCCCCCAAAACTGATGTTTTACTCATATTTCCAGCAATAAGTAGAGAAAAGTCTCTGCAGGGATTCCCAGCCCTAGGAGCATCACTAATCAGACACCATCAAGGGAAAATATCTTTTTCAGAGAAATCCAAAGGAAAGTTTCCTTCTAGATAAGTTTTACTAGACCAAAAAAAAAAGTTCTCTCCAGGGGAGTTTTCTGTGGAGAACAGAGCATTTCCCAGTTGTGTATGGTTTGAAGCCCTGACTCCAGCCCTGCAGCCGTTGGCACATTCTTGGATTTGATTAACCTCTTTAGTGTGTAGAGAGTTGAAGCCTGCCCTATACAACCTACAAGGGAACAGCACAGAGAAACCTGGGGGGTCTGTGGAAGCCCTCTGACATTGTTTCTTTCCCTGGAACACGTTTTGCCTCCAAATCTGCATGGTCACAAATGAAAGAACTACATTTTTAGAAACACAGAAAAACATTTGTAAAAGGAATTAAATGAAAAGCGTAAGATAATCGGGCTTCATCAAATGACCCACTCTAGTCACATTTTAAAAAGCCAGCAGACTCACACAAAGGCTGCTTTGGGGACTGGGAAGCAACAATAATACTATGATTTAATAACTTACTGACCCCCAGCTCTTGCGGAATCTCTTTGGACTGTGGATGAAATTTAAGCCTTGTGCCTACACGAAAGTTGACTTCACTGGGGAATCGGGATTAACCAACATGGAGAGCAAAGCACACATACGGTAGGGCCCCTTGAATCAAGGTTTCACTTCCTGGAGTTTGTCACCCTTGGTCAACCACGGCCTGAAGATACTAGATGGAGAATTCCAGAAATAGGCAATGACGTTGTGTTCAATAACTTTTATCATAGCGTACCTCAATGATTGTTCTATTTTTATTATTCATTATTGTTGTTAGTGTGCCTCATTTTCTGAATGAAATTTTATTGTAAGTATGTACACATAAGGAAAAACAGTGCATGCTTGGTGCTGTCAGTGATTTCAGGCATTCACTGGGAGTCCTGACCATCCTTCCCAAGGATAAGGAGACATAACTTACGACTCTTTACTATTCAAGAAGAGGGAAGTGAATTGACATTTCTGAATGAATGACCATATAGGGGAGTTTCTGGAGGTATATAATAAGAAATTGAAAAAAAAAAAATCCAACAATCCCCTAATGACAGAGGAGTAGACCAGCTGGGCTGCGCTTTACAGACTTAGTGTCTAAAAATCCAGGTGTAATAAGAAGACAACCCAGTGAATGTTCACTGCATGGTGAGATAGTCCCCTTAAAAAAAAAATGATACATACAACATGCCTTTTAAAACCCTCCAGTGAATTTAAAATAAGGTCACATTTCCAGAAATTTGAGAACCTACTCTTTAAGTGAAGCCATCTATTTGTGTGTATAAGTTACAGAGACTGTTTCTGGATTGGTGCTATTTTTAACAAACATGTAAAAAAAAAAAAAAAAAAAACCTGCTAGGACAATAATTTTCCTTCTGGTGCTTTTTTTGGCATGTTTTCATGTGAGTGGATGAGGAACTGAATAAACTTGGCTTTCATGGGTATACATTTAAATACTAGGGATTCAGATTTGACCCTATATTCCATTATTACTGCTGTCGTGGGAGGTCTAGTCCCTGTCTTGGAGGGAAAGAGAGCTCTAAAATAAAGCACAGGTAAAATGAAGTATGCACTTCTCTCTCCCTCAAAGTAGCCGGGAAAACACTCTGAGGGATTTGCATGGTCTTCCCACTACTTCCCTCCTTTTTCCCTGAAAGTATTTGATGAAGAACCTTAAGCTAAAATCATTGCAAACTGCATTGTTTACAGAGAAGCCATCATTCTTTTTTATTGGCATGGGAAGACAACCGACAAAGTTCCCAGCAGCAGTCTGGAGAATAATTAAAACCAAGGAGCCGCCCGAGGAGCAGTGCCTGAGGTTTTGTCTGCAAGTGGAGAGACATGGCGAGGGGATGAGCCAGAGCCTCGCACCTGCAGACAGTTCAGTATCTTCACACTCAGACCCTCATTTTATCAATGAAAGTGCATGACCCAAAAGACGAACTTCACAGTGGCTTTGACCCCCTTCTGTCTTTCTGCAGAAACACAAACATCATAGTCAATGATTCCTGAATGCTTTACGCTATTCCAAACATCTCAGTGAAGTAGACCCAGCGTTACCAGAATGCTCACCGCTCCCTGGTGAAATAGGTGCTGGGTTTCACAGCAGTAGTGTTCAGGGTGCCAACAATTCTGCATCATCCTAATTCATTCTGGGACTCACACGGTGAGATAGATCTGAAAAGAAGGAGCCCAGCTATTCTGAAATCTCAAATACTGCCCAGGTTCTTCCAACTTGGAAATTGAGGCGGACATGCACAGGAGAAAAGCGTAGCTGAGACTGAAGGGTCTGGGTGGCTAGTTACGCACACTCAGCAAGGTGGGTTCCAACTTCCACAATTCCCGCCACCCTCTTCACCCATGTCCACCAGAATGCATATGCAAATACATCCCAGATCTCATCCTGCACATGTGTGTCCCCTGTACGTGAACTCTGTGAGTGCAGGTGCTACCCCCATGAATTTTATGGTTGTTTTAATGTTTTCCACTTATGAGGACATGACGTTTTGGTACCCTGACTCCTTTTGGGCTGTGAAAAACTGTGACCCCCGCTCAGGTAGCCATGATATGGCATGCCTGACAAACAGAAGCATTGGTCCCTAGGTGATCCCCTTCAAAAACGCCCAGGCAATGGAAATGTGGCACTTCTTTAATGGGTATATGGTCTTAGTACTCATGAGTGAAATTTGATGCTTTATTTCAAGATGTCAATGGATCGGAAGGCAGCATTTCTCTTCCCAATCACTAGCTTAGCGGTGCTTTGCCAAGAGTCAGCGATCTACAAGGAAAACGCACTTGGCCTGAGAAACACACGCATTAAGAATGAGAAATTGATTCTGCCACGTTCTGATGCTGTCGAATGTCCATAAAGGACTGGTGTCAGAACCAACTAACACCCTTTTAGTTTCTACTCCATTTATTCTTCCTAGTTTTCTAGTTTTCTAGGAAGGAAAGAATGTTAAGGAGATACAGAGCATTCCACCAATGGACTCATTGGTGATGTTTTGTTGAGTTAAATATAAATAGATTAGGGACTCATGGTCATATCACACTATAAATCACTACTCAAAAAGAAAAAAAGAAAAGAAAGAAAGCTTTAAAAACTATAGGCAAGGACTGGGGTTGTGGCTCAGCGGCAGAGCGCTCGCCTCGCACGTGCATGGCCCGGGTTCGATCCTCAGCACCACAAAAACATAAATGCATTGCATTGTGTACAACTAAAGTAAATAAATTTTTTAAAAAAAAAAATTTTAAAAACTATAGGCAAAGCAGCTGAAAAAATAATTGAGACATCTAATATTTATATTTTCTGCTATTAACTGTCAGTCTTTGGTAGGCAGTGATATGTAAGTCATGTACTTTTGCTAACTGACCACACAGACTTATAAAAAGACATTTTGAACACACGTAAGCTTTTCTTTCATGGATTTATTTATTTATTTGGTTTGGAATGTCTGTTTATTTCTACAATGATGGGATTGTTTTTATTTGTTTGTTTGTTTATGAAATGCAAAAAAAATCAATTAGGATTCCCAGACTGAATCTATGAAAGTAACCTCCTGTGTGGTATTAATTACATTTTATATTTTGTACATTTGGTGATTCTTTTTTTTTTTCAAAGAAGCAAAAATTTTGGCAAACTCATACCCTCATTAAAACTGAATTAGGTCGGGATTATACACAATATCAAGAGAAATTCTCATTTAAAAGACAGAATAGACTACAGAGTGAAGGCAAGCCCTGTCCTTCCCCGGATCCCTGGATCTGAGGTGTACATGTGTCAAGCAGCAGGAAGTCTAGGCAGGCCCGTGGCAACCCCAAGGCCCTTTAAAGCCTTTTTAAAAATCTCACTCTATATTTTTGTAATTTTGTGTAAGGATAGCTGCTTCAAGATGCAAGGCCCAAAACTGTAAAAGGATTTCAGAGTTTTCACCAGGATTTCAGTCAGACAGGTATCTAATCTCTCTTTCAACCACAAATGGACAATTTCAAAATGAGCTTTCCTGGGTCTCTTTGGGCACGCCAACTTGACACCCTGGCTTTGTGGGAAGCCTTAGTTCCTCTGGGATCCAAGAGCAGCGGACAGGATGGAGAATTCCCCTGGGCCTGGGCCTGGCTCCAAACCTGGATTCCTGTGCCTTCAGCAATGCCCAACAGTGAATATTTCTGGGGACTTTTTCCTTCCCTGCTGGTTTCCTGACAAAGACCCAAGCTGGTATATATAAAATACCTGTCCACAAAGGCCCTGGGGCAGAGGATACCTATCATATGCACAGAAATGTGATTAGACCAGCATAGTTTTACATGATGTAAGAAATAACACTTTCATCTTTGGCCTTCAGTTAAGTTACTGCAACAACTTAAAATTTATGCTACTGAATGAGCCTGAAAACCTGAGCTGACCATGGTCAACTTCATTTGAATGACTTTATGCAGTAAGACTTCAACTTAAGTCATGCTCTTATCTATTGGTATTGACTTAGAGGAATGCAAACTTCTATAACTACCTCCACATAACTTTGCAAACTATTTCAAGGCTCACTTTGCCTGGAATTTCACTGCTAGTTGTATACCTTTACTTCTTAAATTAGCAGAATAACTATTCGGCAGTTATCACATGAATACATAAGTCTTTGCTACTAAAGCATGATTTCCTGTATGATCAGCCATTTCCAAGAATAAATCTGGATTCTGTCCCCAGTGCTGTAGAGATTTTCCATAACTAAAGACAAAATATCAAATATCCAAATCCAGGAGTAGAAAAAAGATAATTCCTCATAGGAAAAAAAAATTAAATTAAATCTCTATAGCATTTTATTACATCTATTAATTATTACATCTATTAAGTTATACCTATTAAATATTACCCCTATTAACTATTTAGTACTTTTATTAGCACTAGGTGATACCATTTGAGGAACTAGACCATTCACAATAGCTAGCGTTAGATACTGAACCACCTGACTACTTCAGGGAAAAACAGACTGAGCTCTGTTCTTTCTAGTCATTTAATAGATACTGTTCATTTTCAAGCAAACACACAATTCCAATAATCCCCCCCCCAATATCCAGCTGTCTCCTGCATTTCCAAACTGAACCTTCCAAGTCATCTTCCTCTCTCTCTGCAACTTCATTAGGTAACATCATTCTAATGTTCTGCACTTGTGTTGCTCCTTTTGCCCAAGTGCTTTCTAAGCGTTATCTCATTAATCCTCACAAATGCCCCTTTTAACAAAAACCCACATTAGCAATGGATGATGAAGAATTATCATAAATAATCAACATTAAATACCTTCCTGTCAAAATAAGTGGAATAGGACATTTTGCAGCGTAGGACTCCCGATTTTTATTGTTTATTCATGTACTCACTAATTTGCAGAATTCTATAATCCACAATGGGTTCCCCTGTCATTAGTGCTAATTAGTGGGATTCTACTGTACTAATAAATCAACATTACTCAAACACAGTGCTTGGAGATATGGGTTATAATACATTCCTGCATATGAATTTTTAAAAATTAGATGGTGGTTCGCCACTGCAGTCCCAATGTTCACTGACAGGATTTTGATGCAGGTCCTGCGCTATGGCCGTCTTTAACGAGTGCATATTCATTCTAAGTCAGACACACCTGGAACAAGGACACAAGGCCCTGAGAGCAGAAAGGAAAGCTGGTGTCACAGCTCTGCGCACTGGGGTAGAGCCAAGTAGCAACACGGTCTGCTCAAAGTCACAGAGTTGGTGTAAGAGCATGCTCAGAACCTACGTATTGAGACCCGCACCTCATTCACAAGGTTCTGTCTTTATCACATGCTACTGGTCACCTAACAAACATTTGGATATGGCTCAAGGATGTTCCCCAAAGGTTCATGTGGTGGGATGTTTAAGGGGTAGAACCTGGTAAGAGGTCATTAGGTCCCTGGGGGCACACCCTTGGAGGTGATTAACATAATTCTCATGGGACCTAAGTCATACTCTGTTTCCATCCTCCACCTGAGCCCTCCCTCATCTGACTCCCATCATTGTGATGACATCCACCATAATGCCATGCACTCAGGGATCCCTCACTAGAGCCAACACAATGCTGTTCGTATTTTCAACCTCCATAACTACGAGCTAAATAAACCTCTCTGCCTTATAAAGTACCCCAGCTCAGGTATTTTGTTATAGTAACAGAAAACTGCCTAACATACCATCCCTGTCAAAAGTGTGAACACACAACACCAGTAAATATGTGATTTTCATATGCCCTAAAATACTCACGATCCTTCTCTGTGTCTATTTATTTCTCAGTCTTACAACCCATGTCTTTTCATTTTTTCCCCATATTGATAATGTTGCATTCTCTGCACCTTTTGTTGCTTACCTGTGAACTATGTGCTTCTTGTTAATTGAACATTGTGTATATTGTTTCTTAGGAACATTTGGTGGATTAAATTAAACTTTATGGTCACTATGTACTCAGCTCTTCTAAGGCATTTATTTGGCCTGGGACCTGTTTATTTAACAGCTCATCTTTCTCTTCACCTCACATCATCATTTAGTTGCAATACACAAAAATGCTTTTCTTGGCCATCCGGCACAATGAAAAGTTATACAGTCACTGATTCACATCTGTATAACTGTTCCTATGCTTTCTGCAAAGCCTACCTCTCTGATGGGCCAGCCAACCATAGACCACAGTCCATCAGTACAATTTTTGACTCTATAGTTAAATTAGAATCAATAACACTCCACAGTAGCCATGGAAGCTCTGGTATTTCTCTGCCCTTTTACAAGGGGATGATATCAAAGGGAAGTTCCTAGGTCGCAAGAGTAGCAGATCATCCAGAGGCCAGTGGGTCTTGCTCTCCAGTCAATTTCTCTCTAAAACACGGAGGCATTTTCCCCTTTGAAATTGGAGGGGAATTTTGCAGGTGATCTTCCATGATGCTTTTAAGTCTGTGACGGATTCTTTCAGCCGCCCCTTTGGATTACACTCTCTCCCAATTTTTTGTGATCTTGTAACTGAATGTGTATTGATATGCATGGATGAATATTCCATGCATCTCTGTGTAGCGCATTTTTTTTAATGAGCATAATTTTAGTATCCCCATACTATACAAAGAGTTCTCAGACTTACTAATAAATACATTGGCATCCTTCACTGCTCTGTAATCCAAGATGGAAGAACTGTCTGGTTTCTGTTAAGACTGTGAGGAATTGAAAAAGACTGCGAGATTGTATTTGGGCAAGTATCCTGAAGTTTGGCTGCTTATTCAAATCTTGTGCAAATTTCTGCTGAATTGGTCTGAAGCAAAGGGTTAGCTTGCAAATGTGATGGACCTTGACATTGCCTTTCATCTGCTGCTTCTCCTATCAACTTCGAGGTGGCTCAGTTAAGCGAGGATGTGTTGGGAGACACACCCTCCCGAGCCGCTTGGGAGCGAATGACATAAAACTGGTCACATTTGGCCTCAAATTAGGCATATTAGAATGGACATGTTAATACTGTATTTTTTCATTAACTTGTTTTTCATATGCCCCGAAATATCCCCAATGAATATTTATATCCATGGGGAAAGTATAATGTTTCTCTATTTAATATCAAAGAGGTAGGTAGTGTTTTGCAGAGGGAAATCTTTGATTTGTGAGGATCTGATACTTTTTAAGGCCTTGCCTTAGAATCCTAAAAGATAGTTTCTACCCAAGATCACCCATGTGTGTCTGTGTGAGTAGAGCAGTGGGGTTCTGCTTGGTGAGCTGGGTCTTGGAGGATCATGTCTGGATTGCTGTGTCTGCTCATCACAGTTTTTAACATATCAATATTCTTTTTTTTTTTTTTTTTTTTTTTTTTTTTGCAGGGAGTACTGGGGATTGAACTCAGGGGCATTCGACCACTGAGCCACAATCCTAGCCCTATTTTATATTTTATTTAGGGATAGGGTCTCACTGAGTTGTTTAGAGCCTCGCTTTTGCTGAGGCTGGTATTGAACTCACAATCCTCCTGCCTTAGCCTCCTGAGCCACTGGGATTATAGATGTGCGCCACCGTACCCAGCTCAATATTCTTCTTAATGTCAAATATTTTAATAAACTGGAAATGGTTAGAATACTATTAAAAGAAGTATTCTTTTAGTGTACTAACTGAATATTTTAAAATTATTGTGGATTATGTGACACGAATTTGACTTAGCCTTTCTTTGCAGAAGTAATGGCCAAGGTTTTATCTGGCAATGAAAAAAATCTTATAGTCATAATATCACGAACACTGCACTTCATTTGGTCCTCTCCCTCACTGCCCCTGCAGGTGCTGGGTATCAGACACAGGACCTCATGCGTGTTAAGCAAGGGTTCTACAACTGAACTAAATCCCCAGCCCTGACCCTCTTCTAATTTCATAAAGAGGCAATTCCACTATCCCACCATTAGACACCAAATGTTAGTAGTGCCATTATAAACTACGTGATAGAGAGAAATTCATTTTCTATAAAAATGAATACATAGGTAAGACAAACTGTCTTGGTGAATAATTGGCCCTGGGTTTTCCCAGGTGACTTGTGTAAATTTCAAAAATTAGTATTGACTTCACCTGTTTCTTGAGCAACAAAAAGCACAGACAGCTGGTTGCAGAGATTCAGGACATAATTACAATTAGTAATTACTATGTTATTTCTAAATAGGAAGTTCACAGAGAAGATCTTAGGCTGCTCTGTGTTTAGCTACAAGATTTTTTTTTGTGTGTGGTTTTAAGTCGTGAAGAGTCATCAATGGATTGCCTCCTGAAAACCAAATCTGTGGACTGTGTTGCAAACGAAGACACAACTCTGGCTCCAAATTTCTTGCAGAAGACAGCAAAGAGAGAGTCTTGCAAATAGAGCGGTGTGAGTACGAGCGTGCACAGGAGGTTGGATGTCTAAAAGGTGAATATTTCAAACTTTCCAAGAGGGTTTATCAGTTGCAACTATTGCATGGAACACATGGCTTACTATATGCCATTCAACCCTGATTGCTTATGTGCAGAAAATTTGCAAGAAATCCTTTATGAGCCATTTCTATCATTATGTTGCAATAAATATCGTTTGTCCAGCAGTGCCTGTCCCCATGGAGAAGATTATGTTTCAGCAAGTTGAACTAGGGCAGTGATCCTCAGCCAGGGTCAATTTTGCCTCCCGTGGGACACATGGCAATAGCAGGGGACTTTTTTGTCTTTAATGACCGGTGGGGAGGGGAGAAGATACAGGCAGGCATCCAGTGGGTAGAGACCAGGAATATCACTAAACATGTGACACAAATTGGATAGCTCCTACAGCAAAGAATCATCTGACCCCAAATGCCAAGTATGCCAAATTTGAAAATCCCTACTCTCCAGTGAACAGGGACAGTTGCTGGTATCTGGTAATGTATTTCCCAGGTGTCAATAATCCAAAAAGTCTATCTCCTGGACCCTAACAGATAACATTCCGAATGTCCCACCACCGGGGGAGTCTCCCGGGCAGCTCTGGCTGCTCCTTACAGAAGGGTGCATCTGGATGGAAATTTGCCTGAAGCACAAATCCCTCTTCTCTTTCCCTATTTATCATCATCATCATTACTTTTTTACTTTGGTTAGCAGATGTTTCTTTAGTGCTCTGACATCCTTTTTAATTTGCACATTTATTAATTTGGCTGGCTGAGCACAGAGTCCTCTACCTGCTGAATCGTCGCTGTACCTTGGGGCTGGTGGCACGCACGCTGGCGTTGTCCTGGCCTCCCATCCATCACCGGGAAGCAGTTTTCACCTATAGCATCTTTAAATGGGATCGTTTGATGACCACTGCAATTTTGGCTCCTCTGCTATGTCACACTCCAAATGAAAGGAACTGATGGCTTCTGAGTCCATTTACTCATCCACTCCAGGGGGAATTGTTTGGATTCTAACATGTACCCTCACGACATCCCATTTATAGCTGTGACAAAGAAGTAAGCAATTAATCAGACATCCCTCCTAACAATACTGACCTGCCAGCATTCAAATGCTTTAATTAAAATCGCGGCACAGTATAGGCTAGGGGTAACAGCCTAGCAATGTCTCCACCAGCAGAAAGCTGCTCCCCGCAACAGCCCTGAAGCAAACACATATTACGGCTGTCCCTGGCACAGGACCTTTAATGAGAAGGAAAGGGAGTCTCCAGGGACAGTTTGCACATGCTGCTGCTCACCTACAAAAGTAGATTATGTCCCTACCAGGATCGTTCAAAGGCATTAGCATAAAAGGAGTCAGCCAATGGAGAGGATGCCTCCATCCTTCCGATTTCTCTTTGCTTTTGAAACTTACAAAGATAAGGCGGAGCCAGAGCTACACCCAGCAATGCTAGACTGAAGCCACCTCTGCTGCTTCACAAAATAAAATGTCAGCGAGACTTTGAGATTCAAAAATTTTAAATATCAGTAAGCACAGAAAACCTGGATTTTTTTTTTTTTTCTTTTTTCTTTCCAGTGTTAACTCACCCTTGTGGCAGTTTTCGGCCTCTTGGTATTCATGCCTGCTCTGATAGTTCTGCCTTTCTTGTACACAGGAATCCTGAGATTTTCAAATCAATAAGGATGCCCTGAATTTAAGGATTTGGATGATTCAGAAGAGTTAGGAAAGACTGTCATCTACTCGTTTTCGTTATACTTATTGTTTTTCCAGATGAATGTAGAATTTCATTAAAACACTTCAGCGTTCTTTGAAATAAACACCCAACCTATTATTCTGTCCTTGAGTTATTGCATTTCCGTATTTATTAATTGGCTATATTTTACCTGCTAATATGGGCATGGAGATCTCTTCTTCCTTAGCCAACCAACTTCAAAGGCCTCACTCCTCAAGCCCCAGGGTCATTTTCTTTCATCCCCAGCTCAAGTACTATTTTCTCCTCCTCTTCTCCCCGCCATCCTGCAACACATCCTTTAGGCAAAGTCTTTTTCAGGAGTCGGTCTATTCCTAAATACTCCGCCAGAGCAGCCGCCTAAGAGCATTAATGTTGGCCTCCCTGTCACCAGGGGCTTCCAGAGGATTTTCAACACCTCCCCTGCTCAGGAGTCCAGATCCTGAACATCTTTATTCACGTTTCTCCCCCAGGCTGCCCTCCAAACTTGTGCCCTTTGTGGACCCTCTAAAAAGTGCTTTAGAAGCATATCTTTCTTTCCACATGTGGCTCCTCAATGTTAGGGGCACCTAAGAGAACTGCCTGCATCCCTCAGGCCCGTTCCGCTTGCTCCTCTTCCCCTGGCTGCCCAGGCCCTGGCTCTGTTTATCCACTGGTCCCCAGGGCTCTGCATGTGGTGAGCTTCCTTCTCCACTCAACAGCCCATCACACCCTCTTGTTTTCATATCCTGCCCCTTTCAAGTCTGTGGCCCTTTGCCTTTGAAGGCCACTGCTACTTCCTATAATGGTTTTCAAGTTGGAAATATGAAGCTTAAAACTTTCCTTCATTTCACTCCTGCCCCCTCTACTTCCCTTCTGTGCTTATTAAAACAATCTTTCTCTCTCTCTCTCTCTCTCTCTCTCTCTCTCTCTCTCTCTCTCTCACACACACACACACACACACACACACACACACACACACACAGACACACACCAGAATTCCTGCCACAAGCTCAGATCCAGAGAGAATGACAACTGTCAATCATCAGCTTGGCCTTATTACCATGGAAGAAAATGGACGATCTCAGTCTAGAGGATATAGGTCCAACCGGCAGCAGCCAAATATAAGTTAATTGTTTTTATAAAGGAATGAAGAATATTGTAAAGACTGATGGACACCGATAAATGATCTTCTTATCCAAAGTTTGATTGTTTTGCTCATCCTATTATTTCTTTCTGTTCAGCCTCCTCTGCTCTTAAAATATTACCTAGAAGATAGGTGTGTTGGTCAGGGCTCTCCAGAGAAATAGACCAGCACAGACAGAGGCAGAGATTTATTTTAAATAATTTGCTCACACCATGTGGAGGCTTGGTAAATCCCAAATCTGCAAGGTGGGCCAGCAGGCTGGAGACTTAGAGAGGAGATGAACTCAAGAGTCCAAAGGCCATCTGCTACCAGAGTTCCTTATTGTTGGAGGAAGGTCAGAATCATCCAATCCAGACCTTCAATTGATGGAGTAAGGACCACACCCACATTATGGAGGACCACCAGTTTTATCCAAAGTCCATTGACTTAAATGTTAATCTCATCCAATAGAAACACCCTCACAGAGACATCCAGAATGGTGTTTGGCTACATAGCTGGGCACTATGGCCCAGCCAAGTTGACACTCAAAACTACCCATCATATTCTCAAACTGTGCCCTGTGGAACACTAGTCCTTTGGATTAAACACTGAATTGAACTAGTTTCTCCCCCAGGTATTAGCTTTCATTGTTGCAGGGAAAAGAATGAAAGCCAACACAGGAATCTCCCCTTACGTATACTTTCACTTCCAAAGGTTTCAGTTACACATGGTCAACCATAGCCTGAAAATATTAAAGGAAAATCTCAGAAATAAACAATTCGCAAGTGCGTCATTCTGAATAACATTATAGACTCTCACACTGCCTCTTATAGACTCTCACACTGCCTTCTCCCTCCTGCTGGGACATGAATCATCCCAGTGTTTAGCATATCCATGTTGTATATGCTACCCTCCCATGAGTCACTTGTTAGCCATCTTGGTTATAAAATCAAATGGTGTGGTATCGTAATGTTTGTGTTAAACAGTGCTTAATTTACTTACTAATGGCCACAAAGTACTAGAGTAGTGCTGAAAAGGAGGCATCAGGACATATAATATAGAAAGACAGAATAACTCGGCTACTATGTGGCAACGCTATGGGGCATATAGGAAAAAGCCTACTATGTATTCAGCTTAGTACTATCTGAAGTTTCAGGAATCCACAGGGTCTTGAACATATCCTCTGTGGACAAGTGGACACTAGTGTATTTATTGAACATCTTTTGGATGCTTGACATTCAGCATCTCATTTAATTCTTTTAGGAACTTTATGAAATAGGTATCATTACCAAAACCCTTTATATAACAAACCCCTTGTAGAAAACACTGTATTGATATAAAAGCTCCATTCTTTTCCAACTTCACATTTTATGAAAAAAAAATCCAAACCCTTCATCAAAGTCTTTAAAGTAATTAGCCAGTCATTTTTCGAACCGGCTAAATCAGCCTGGCTGTGCATGGTGCTTCAGTATATATCTAATTGGTTAGAGCCACCACATTTTTAAGTCATTATCCCAAGCCACAGAATATTAAGACAGCCGTTTATTTTTTATCCATCCCACATAAGTGCATTTACTTCAGATTTTATGAAATACAATTTGAAAGTTTGTAAATTTTATAAGTTAACAGGAAGCCTTAGTTTTCCTGAGCTTGCTTCTATAAGTATCCAAAGCTAGAACTGACTGAAGTGGTTCCAAGCTAAAAAATTTTCCCCAGTGGTACTATGATGGAAAAAAAAAAAAAAAAAAAAAAAAAAAAAAAGCAATCAAGAGAAAACCTAGTAGAAAACAGAAGAAGACACAATAACAGAGTCAAATAGTTGTGACAGAGATCATATGATCTGCAAAACCTAAATGGTTCATTCTCCAATCCCAGCCAGCCCATGTTGGTCCCTATCCTAGCAAGATGACAACAGGGGATTGCTTCCAGGATACCCTCAACACCACCAACCAAATCTTCAGATGCTCAAGCCCCTTATATCAAATAGCATGGTATCAACACATAATCTACAAGCATTCTCCATGTACTTTAGACTGTCTCTAGATTGCTAATAATAGCTAATACAATGTAAATGTTATGTAAATAGTTGTTATACTGTGTTGCTTAGGGAGTAAGGACAAGAAAAAAGTCCACACACATTTAGTACAGAAGCAACCCTTGTAAGCCCAACTATACAGCACACATAAGCAACAACTTAACTTTTTTTAAAAAAATATTTTCCATCCAAAATTGGCTGAACTTTGAGATACAGAGGGCCAACTGTACTAAGAAAATTATCTTTAAATTGCTTTGGTTTCCTCAGAGGGTGGAACAAAAAAAAAGATTGCATTCACCAGTATAAAAGTAGTTTTGACCTGCAAGAATTTTTTGTTTTTGTTTTTTGCTTGGTTGGGGTGGGGGGGTAGGTTTGTTTGTTTTTTTAAGAAAAAGCACCTTAAGGCTCTGAAGACTAAAAGACAATGTAAAACCCCAGTTTAGAATCTTGGCCCAAGGAAGCCAGTTACTAGGGGTAACACCTGTGGCCAGGTGCTGCTGCTTCTGACCTATAGAATGAGACTCATCATGCCCACCTTCCTGGGTTTTATGTGAGGATTAAAAGGCCTAGCAGAGAATCAGAATGAAACCCACCAGATCCAAACTGTGTGGCTACTAAAAAACTAAAATGAACTATCACAAGATCCAGCAATTCCACTAATGGACCTATATCCAAAGGAGATGAAATCGTCATACCAAAGAGATACTTGTTCTCCCATGTTGATTAAAGCATGTTCATTAGCACAACAGTGAAGATAGAAGATCAGCCAAGATGTCCATCAGCAGATGATCAGATAAGGAAGGTGTGATACACATGCACCATGAAATGTGATTCGGTCATAGGAATGAGTGAAATCCTGTTATGCAAATGGTGTTGGGAAAACTGGAAATCCTCATGTAATAAAATGAAATTAAATCACTTTCTCTCACCATGCACAAAACTTAACTCAAAGTGGATCGACAACCTAGGAATTAAACCAGAGACCTTGTACCTAATAGAAAAAAAAGGAGGCCCAAATCTCCATCATGTTGGTTTAGGCTCCAACTTCCTCAATAAGACCCCTATAGCACAAGAGCTAAAACCAAGAATCAATAAATGGGATGGATTCTAAAAAGCTTCTTCTCAGCAAAAGAAACAATCAGTGAGGTGAATAGAGGACCTACAGAATGGGAGCAAATCTTTACCACAAGCACATCAGATAGAACACTAATCTCAAGGATTTATAAAGCTCTTAAAAGACTTAACACCAAAGAAACAAATAACCCAATCAATAAATGGGCCAAGGAACTAAACAGACACTTCTCAGAAGATGATATACAAACAATCAACAAATATATGAAAAAAAATGTTCAACATCTCTAGCGATTAGAGAAATGCAAAGCAAAACAACTCTAAGATTTCATCTTACTCCAGTCAGAATGGCAGCTATCAAAAAAACAAACAACAATAAACGAGGATGTGGAGGAAAAGGCACACTCTTACATTGCTGGTAGAAGTGCAAATTGATGAAGCCAATCTGGAAAGCAGTATGGAGATTCCTAGGAAAACTGGGAACGGAACCACCATTTGACCCAGCTATCCCACTCCTTGGCCTATCCCAAAGGACTTAAAAACAGCTTACTACAGGGACACAGCCACCTATGTTTATAGCAGCACAATTCACAATAGCTAGATTGTGGAACCAACCCTGATGCCCATCAGCAGATGAATGGATAGGGAAACTTTGGTATATATACACAATGGAACACTACTCAGCACTAAAAAAGAATAAAATCATGGAATTTGCAGCTAAATGGATGGAGTTGGAGAAAATAATGCTAAGTAAAGTTAGCCAATCCAAGAAAAAACAAAGGTCAGGGGGATAGGAATAATGGCAGACTGAGTTATCCATGATTACCCTAAATACATGTATGAAGACACAATTGTTGTAAAAATACTTTATATAAAACCAACAACTTGAAAAATTGTGCTCTTTCTATGTAATATGAAATGAAATGTACTCTGCAAAATGTATAACAAATTAGAATAATAAAAAACTTTAAAAAATTAAAAATAAATAAATAAAAGAAATCCTGTTATGTACAGCAACGTGCACGGGACTGGAGGACATCTCATTAAATGAAATAAGTCAGGCTTAGGAAGACAAGGACCGCATGTTCTCATTCATTTGTGGAAACTAAAAAGTCCATCTCATAGAAGAACAGAATGGAATAATGGGCACTAGAGACTGGAAAGGACAAAGAGGAGGAGGGATAGAAAAACACAGTGAGGGGCATCTAAACAGGAAAGGTGGAATCAGTCCTGGTTTCTATAGCACAGTAGGGTAACTATGGGTTACAACAGTCCATGAAGAGTATAAAATAATGAGAAGAGTATAAAATTCATAATATATAAACATGGTTAACTTTTGAGATGGCAATGCTTATTGCCCTGATTTGATCATCACACATTATATACATGGATCATATTATCTTAATTTACGTCATGAAGATGTATAAATATTATGTCGATAATTTTTTTTTCAAAAAAGTGTGTTGCACACGCCTGTAATCCCAGCACTTGGGAGGCTGAGGCAGGAGGATCACGAGTTCAAAGCCAGCCTCAGCAATGGCAAGGCACTTAGCAACTCAGTGAGACCCTGTCTCTAATAAAATACAAAAAAAAGGCTGGGGATGTGGCCCAGTGGTTGAGTACCCCTGAGTTCAATCCCCAGTACCAAAAAAAAAAAAAAAAAAAAGTGTGTTGCTAAAAACAAGTTCTCATATCTCACAATTGTGTGCACATGATCTTACTAATTCTGTTGGTCTGACCTCAGCTCCCATCTCCTCAGCCCCCTTCCTTGGTTTAGGTCCATGAGAAGACATAGCCTCTCTTCTGGTCACTAGTCTGCTATGGTTTAGATATTAGATGTTTCCCAAAATTTCACGTGTGAGATGATGCAAGAACATTCAGAGGTGAGTTTTATGCATGGTGAGAGATAGGGGTTTAATTTCATTTTGTTGCATATGGATTTCTAGTTTTCCCAGCACCATTTGTTGAAGAGGCTATCTTTCTCCAATGTACATTTTTGGCACCTTTGTCTAACATAAGATAACTATAATTATATGTGTTAGTCTCTGTGTCCTCTATTCTGTACCATTGGTCTACAAGTCTATCTTGGTGCCAATACCATGCTGTTTTTGTTTCTATTGCTCTGTAGTATAATTTAAGGTCTGGTGTAGTGATGTCACCTGCTTCACTCTTCTTGGTAAGGATTGCTTTAGCTATTCTCGGTCTCTTATTTTTTCAGATGAATTTCATGACTGCTTTTTCTGTTTCTATGAGGAATATCATTGGGATTTTGATTGGAATTGCATTAAATCTGTATAGCATTTTTGGTAGTATGGTCATTTTGACAATATTAATTCTGCCTATCCAAGAGCAAGGTAGATCATTCTATCTTTTAAGGTCTTCTTTAATTTCTTTCTTTAGTGTTCTGTAGTTTTTGTTATAGAGGTCTTTCACATCTTTCATTAAGTTGATTCCTAAGTATTTTATTTTTTTATGCTAATGTTAATGGGGTAGTTTTCCTCATTTCCCTTTCAGAGGATTTGTCACTGACATATAGATTTATGTGTGTTGATTTTGTATCCTGCTATTTTGCTGAATTCATTTATGAGTTCTAGAAGTTTTCTGGTGGAATTTTTTGGGTCTTCTAGCTATAGAATCATATCATCAGTGAATAGTGAGGTGAAATGATTGGGTTACGAGAGCCTTAAGCCAATCAGTGGATTAATCCCTGGTGAGATTAATTGAGTGGTAACTGAAGGCAGGTAGGGTGTGGCTGGAGGAGGTGGGTCATCCGGGCATACCTTTGGGATATATATTTGGTGAGTGGAGCTTAGTCTCTCTCTCTCTCTCTCTCTGCTTCTTGATTATCATGTCCTGAGCAGCTTCTCTCTACCATGCTCTTCTGCCATGATGTTCTGTCTCGCCTCAAGCCCAGAGGAATGGAGCCGGCTGTCTACAGACTGAGACCTCTGAAACCTTGAGCCCCCAAACAAACTTTTCCTCCTTAAAATTGTTCTAGTCAGGTCTTTCAGTCAAAGCAGCAAAACAAAAACAAACAAACAAACAACAACAACAAAAAAAAAACTGACTCAAACACAGCTTGGGCCCCATTCTTGAATGTCTTCCAGGCCCAAAAAGCCACATGGTCGAGGCCTGAGGTGTTGTGGAGGCAGATTAGCCTCTGCCTCTTGATGGGACGGGGACCAACAGACTCTTGGCCAGTTTCTGGGTACCACTCTTGCTCAGGATAAATTTTAATGAAAGACAGAGTTCTGTGTTTCTCCGCTCATGTTGTTCTTGGTTCTGGGCCACTGAAGCACAGACACTTTCCAAGAGCCAGGAAGGTTTCCTATGCCAGCATTATTCCTGAGCTGGTGTCAGACACTGTGCCCTTCCCTATTAATAGGTGTGAACTATGCTATGACTATTGCCATCTTTCAGATTTCAGGAAGGCCCTAAGACTTTTCCCATGGCCACAGCTACACAGGGGTGGAGCAGGATTCAAGCCCAGCACTCTGGCTTCCACACCTGTCCAGCCAACACTGCAGCCTCTGTGGCCACTGACACCCCATGGGGTCTGCCCGAGTTTGGCAAATGCACCTTTGCCTGAGAGTCCATCGTCGGGCAATAGCATGGAGTGCAGGCCCCGAGATCCACAACAACTGTGGGCGTGTGGAGCTGCCAGGAGTTGAATGTGCAGCCAGTTCTCTCCCACCGCTGCTTGTCAGGGCCAGACCTTGGCAACTCCACAGCCCCGGAGTTTCTTCTCTTCCAGCATTCCCAGTAAGCCCACAGGCCTAGAGAGGGAGCTGCTGGATGTGGACTCAACATGAAATCACGCCCATCTAGCCTTGAAGGAAACCAAATCCAGACAGAAGTAAGAGCAGCGAAGTCAACATTTATTGGGGACTATTGCAATGGGAAAAAAGAAACCTCAGTATGGAAGTGTTCGTTCTGAACATGGTGTGGACCAGTGGGGATTTATAGCCAAGGAGCAGAGGGTCAGTGGATAGAGTAGGACCAAGAGGGCACATCGAGTCTCGGGAAAATCCTGGCTGACAAACCTACAGAACTCCTGCTAAAGCAGACCCCCGTGTCCATATTCCAAGGATGTGCACTGAGGACATTTTGATCAGATATTGAAAACGACCAGGTATCCAGGGTGGGGGTTTCTTGTTAAGTGACATACCAGGGCTCTTGCTAAAACTGGATTTCACAAGAAAGTGCACAGATGGATGGGCCTAGGAAAAGGTTCAGAGCTGGATTAAAGTGTGGTCAGGTGGAGGATCTTTCTCACAATTTCCCTTTCAGAGAATGAAAACTCCAGGTAAGCTCTGTGTCCCTGCGTGTTCTGGAACGTCACAATTTGAGCCCTGAAAGTCCCCCAGGAGAAGCTCTCAGTACCAGGAAACTGGGTGCTATAGTACAGTGTTCCCCAAAGACCCTTTTGGTAAATGCTTGGTACTCAGGGTGGCACTATGGGAGAGCAGGGTGGAAACTGTAGGAGGCAAGGCCTAGTGAGAAAAAGTTAGGTCATTGTGCTGCCTCACCCAGACCAATGGGGCCCACAGATCATGGACTGAAACCTCTAAAACAGTGAGCCCAAATCAACCTTTTCTCTTTGTAAGCTGATCATCTCGGGTATTTGATGTAGCAACAGAAAGCTGAATAGGATGCTGGGATGTTGGTCACCTGGTTACTACACTAGTCCCTTCTCTGCCAACCAGTTGCAGAAAATTTTGATCACTGAATATTATAATGAGAAAAGACTCCGTTGGCTGAGTTTTGTCCTAGGATTCTCTGTGTCTTTAGAGACTTGTGTAGATCCTCACACCAAGTAAGGAAGCCAGAAGCCCTCCCTGAACGAATGAATAGGTGACTCCAGCATGGAAGAGGTGGCCTTTATCCTGCCGCTCAAGGAAGTGAGTGCAGTAAGAGATCTTGGGATCACAAGCCAGTAAGTGCCCCATGAATATGCTCTGAGAAGACTTGCCGCCCTCTGGTTTCTTCTAAACCAAAGAGAAATAAACAAAGTGACCACTAAGAGACTCCTCAATGGCTAATCGAAGTAACTCCAGTTTCTCAAGAAAACAAGATTTCCTAAAGTCATAAAAAGTCCTTTTCAAATTATCGTTTGTGAAATTCTGACCCAACATTTTTAGGAACCAAGAAAAAAATATTTGTACAATGGAGGTACCTTAACTTAAACTTTCTGGATTCATATATCAAGGAAAAAAACTAAATTAGTGAGCAGCTAGTTTTTTTCTTTTTTCTTTTCTTTTTTTCTAAATGCCATGAATAAGTCAAAAGAGATTCTTAGCTAGAGGTACAGGGTGGTATTATGGATTAGGTGCTTATATCCACCCCCAAATCCATACATTAAAATAGTAACCTCCAGGGTGATGGTTGTAGGACTTGGGGCCTCTGGGAGGCAATTAAGTCATGAATGGGATTTGTGTCCTTTAAAAGGAACCCCAAGGTGCCAGCCAGTCTCTTCCACCAGGTAGGACCCAGCAAAAGGCAACTGTTGAGCGAGAAAGCAGGTCTTTACCAGGAATCAATGTGGCCGGCACCTGGATCTTAGATTTCCCAGCCTTCCAATAGCAAGAAGTAAGTTCCTATGATTTAAGACACCCAGTCTGTGGTGCTTTATTATTGAAGCCCATGTTCACCTAGAAAGACAAGTATATCAAAGTCAAGCAGCAAGCTTGTATTTGAATTCTGGCTTTGTCACATACCAGCTGGGTGACACTAGGCACATAGCACTTGACTGTATGCCTTTTTTTCCCCCCTTGGCTGTAGAGACGAGAATTCAACATGATACCCTCTCCTGATTACCCTGAGTAAATGATAATTTTCCATAAACCCACTTTAGCTCTCAGAGGTTTGTTTCTGGTGTGTATGAAATACCATGAGCTCACCTAATATTGAGAGTGCTTAGATCCAGGCCTGAAACCCAGGAGGTGCTCTATGAACTACCATGGCTTAATAGATGGAAATTTCCCCAAACTTTGCATTAATTTTAAACATGTAGATACTATAAGTATTTTTAGCAGAGTGCAAAATAATTGGTATTGAGAGAAAGTCCAGGAGTAGGCAGCCTCCTCGTGCCATGTGGGACATGAGAGCTTATAAAACAAAATTTTGGAAAAAGGAAAAGAACAATAAAGCTACCTTCATTTAAATGGTAAGAATATCATAATGCTTACCTCTGACTGCCCGTGTGCCAGGAGCTGTTCAAGGGTTTTACATTTATTAACTACTATAGTTTGGATCTGAAACGTCCCACCAAAAGCCTATGTGTTGAAGACTTGGCCCCCAGCTTGGTGCCACCCGGAGGTGGTGGGGCCTTTAAGAGGTGGGGCATAGAGGGAGGTCTTGGGTCATTGGAAACATGCACTCAAAGGAGATAGTGTGAATCCAGCCCCTTCCTCTCTCTCTTTTCCACTTCCTGGCCACTACAAAGTGATCAGCATCCTCCACCATGTGCTCCTGCCATGATGTGGTATCTCACCACAGGTCCAAAAGCATCTGGCCCAACTAACTATGGACTGAAACTGCCAACATCATGAGCCCCAATACATGTTCTCTCTTTTTAAGTTGGTCTCAGGTAATTTGTTACAGTAACAGAAATCTGACAAACACATTAATTCCTCCAGGTCCTCTTACAGCTCTCTGAGGGAGGCACTTGAATCATCATTCCCATTTTATGGAAGGGGAAGTTGAGGCACATATGTCTCCCACATAAGCAGTAGGGCGAGGACCGGACTGGTCACTGTGGCTGAGCTCCTGACCTGCAAGTTTGTTCACACTATAAACTTTATTCCATTCAATAGAATATTGGATTCCCATTGAGGACTGGGAAACCAGGTAAAATAGGGAACTATCCTACAGAAATATAAAAGAGCAACCATGGAGCTCAGACTCTGTGACACCATTTTTGGCTTCTTGAGTCTTCTTTTTGGCTGTTTCTAAGCACTCAACAGTGTTCAAAGACAGGTGAGACTCTGGATAGATAGTCTGAATGGCTGGAAAAAAATGATTAACTTTCCTTCTTAAAAATCAACATATTTTACCCAAGGGAGATTTCAGAATATCTTAGCTCTCCATAAGGCTGATCATTTTTCTAATAACTACCTGATTCTTTTTTTTTTTTTTTAAGTCACACCTAAGAAGACAGGAGCTCCACTCTACGATAATAGGAATGGCTCAGATTCCACTCTCATTAATATAATGATTCCATAACACAATGACAGATAAAATAACTTTCTTCTTATTCTACTCAAGGCTGGTTTTACATAAAAATAGACCATAACTCAGAGTCTGTAATGTCTATGGAAAGGTTATACTCGTTACCATCCAAATAGGCTGAGCTAATAAAAATTATATTTGTTACAATCCAAATAGATTAACCGGCCTTAAGGGCTTAGCTATGTATTACACTTTTCAATTTTCTTATAATTAAATTAACATAAAATAGTCTTCACAAATAAATGGCTGTTTCAGAAAGAGTTAAGCTCTGTTTAACGAAAATAGCCATCCCGTGTACACAGGCATGTTCTTAGGGAAGAGGAAAAAGGCGATTATCTGTGGAGTGGACGCACCCTCAAAAGATGGGCAGAAAGATGCCCCCCCCTCTTGTCCTGCTCCTGCCACGGGTACCCCAGCAGGTGGCCCAAGAACAATCCCAGCCCCTCTCTGGTTCTCCTCTGGATACAGGGTCACCTGGACCACCCTTCTGTTCTTCGCTGGATTCTCCCAGCCACCAGCCAGTTGGCAAGCCTGAAGTGGTTCCCTGTAAACTGGAGGCCTAATGGTGGGAACCTAGTCCCAGCACTCGGCTTCCTGCCAGAGTTGAAGCATGAGCAAGATCTGCTGCCCTTCCATCGGCTCACCCTCCCTTTCTTCTCCAGACCCCTGGTCTCTGGGAACTTGCCTTCCACCTGCCTACCCTGTTAAAGTGTTGCTTCACCTTGTGAAATACATTCTTCAGGACTCTGGTGTTTTGTTCAGGTGCTGTGTCATTGCAATAGTGGATACACAATGACTTGGGGCTCTCAGCTGAGAAGGTCTCAAAGAAAACCTTGTATACCCTTCATGTGTTTAAATTCCTTAAATGTTATCATTTCTTCTTGAAGCAAATTAATTGAACACTGTCCTTCTGTTTAGTCTAGAAATGTCTTAAAAAAGGGAAAGAAGGGGAAGAAGCTATGTATCCATCCCCACCTGAAACAATGAGAAATGACAAACTTGAGTTTTCCTGCTCTAAGAACAAAGAGGGAAAAAAATCACAAGGAAAAGATGTAAGTTCAAGTTGACAGGAAGCATGGATGAAGAACCTTAGTTCTTCATCTTCGGTAATCCACGCATCATCCTGAGGATCTGGAGAACTACACAATTTAGAAATGGGGAAGTGTGAACTAGTGTGAGTGACAGCAAGTTATAGAAACCCAGACGTGAGGAGAAGCACTGATGGAGATAGGGCTAAGTGTGTGTGTCTGGAAGAACCCTGGTGAAATGTTGCTGGAGGCTGGGAGCAGAGTGGCCACACATTGTAACGTTCCTGTGCACTGGTATCACTGGTAGCCTGAACTTGAAGATATGGTCAGGAGACGTCGATCTTGGGTGCTCTTCTTGGAACTCAATGGTTTTACTGTAAAAGACAGTCTAACAAGGTTCGCCAATAATAGAATGCAAACACTCACACTACAGCCCTTTGAAGATCATTGTGATTATTGCCTTGGGAATAAATAGAAGCTATCTGGATCACATTGGTGCAGGCCCTTAAAATCTCTGCATGCACCCCGCTGCTGTCCACCTTTGGGGCAATTTTGTGCTCATTAGCACCTCCATAAAAGAGCAAGCAAGAAAAATAAAGATAAGCCGGGTACAGCGGTACACACCTGTAATCCCAGCTACTTAGGAGGCTGAGGCAGGAGGACCACAAGTTCAAAGCCAGCCTCAGCAAAAGGGACGTGCTGAGCAACTCAGTGAAGCATTGTCTCTAAATCAGATACAAAATAAGGCTGGGGATGTGGCTCAGTGGTTATGTGCCCCTGAGTTCAATCCCCAGTAAAAAAAAGAAAAAAGAAAGAAAAGAAAGATGAGACTCAAATGAGTCCATTTTGCTACATAACAGCAGCTTTGGTTGAGGCTTTGATGAGAAAATAGGTCAAAAGTAATGGAGCAATAAGGTATCTAAATCATCCTGTGAGCAACTTGATTACAGCGATTACAGCACTCCCAGCCCCCTTCATCAAGGGTGAGCAAGACCTGGCCTTATGCCTCCAAAGTTAAAATGCTTCTATCCAAAGTGCTCCCAGAGGAAAGTAGGTGAGAAACATTGCAATTTGCATTTCACAGCCCCCCTCCTTTAGTGTAAAAATAATAAAGTTATTCATCTTTACCTCCCAAACACTTAACACAAAGTAGATGCTTAGCAAATTTTGTTTTGAAAGCACCTTTTGTTTGTCATATTCTACACTAGTTCTCAGAGTTAGCAGCACATTTCTATCAGCTAGGGAGCTTTGAGAAATCCTGGGGCCTGGGCTTCATGTCCAAGAGAGTTGAAATAATCTCTGTTGGGTTTGACACTGGAGTTTTCCCCATGATCCCAGGAGACCAAAGCAGGCAGTGCACTGGTGTTGCCGCCTGTAGCGATTGCCGCTTGCAGCAACGATGCCGCGGGAGAAAATTCAGAGGCGGGATGGAAATGAAAAAGTTCTTTTATTCTTCTCTCTTCTAACTTCTCCAACTACAACTCCAACCACCAACTAACAAACCCTCACCCGGTTAAATACTTTTTGCCTTAACAAGGACACGTGCTAACAGCTCGAGCTTACAGGTGCATCACGCAGTGTTCATGGGCATAAAAAGATTCAGGTGAAAATACTTGAACACCTTAATGGCCCTCAGCTAGCCGCCATCTTAGCTATCTCCTCAATTAGGGCTCTTACATTTCCCCCCTTTTGCTTTAAAAGAGGGGATGCTCTAGGACGTCCATGTGCAACCAACATTCTTACCCATCATCGGATAATCAAGGCTGTGCCCTTGACTCCTGTCTTAGGTTGATATGTCGGCCACATGAGACTGTCCCGTGGATGGGTGACGACCTCATCCAGATCGACTGTGCCTGTCTTAGGTTGTCCCCCTCTGGGGATCTTACCCGTCATTGGCTAACCAGCCGTCCAATCGAGCCCTTCAGGATCGACTGTGTGTTGGCTAACAGCCGTCCAATCGTGAGGAGATGCTGCGGCTTTAAGGCGGCAAGCCTTCTGCTGACGAGCCAAATTCCATAGCGTATCGAGGTCTTTAAACAAATCAGCTGCCCTTAGTTCCATCAAGTAATGCACTGAGTTCTCTAGACAAACACCCGCAAGGTATTGTCCCGTAATGTCCCAAATAATGAGAGATCAAAATGTCCACTTGTTATAACACGTTGATGTAGGAGGCCCCATGCATGCAGAGCAGAGGCCACACTGCTGGTGAGGTTGTTTGATGTTTGAGCAGCAGGGATGTTTGTAGCGACCGCGATCCCTGCAGCTGTAGCAGCAGCCGTCTTTTTTATGTCTAGACAATGCCACCGGCAAATTTTCAGGGCCTGCTACCTAGAAACTCAAGCATCAATTATTAAAGGAAAGGCAGTGCTATTCCAGCACTGAGTCAAGAGGCGAGTTGTCAAACTAAAAAGTAGAATTATTAGATTAGAAAATTAAAGTTGATCTCTGCTCACACACATTGCTGCTTGAGCTCCCACAAACATAACCTGGCAAAATATCACATTCAGAACAAATCAAAGAAAGACTGAGGGTATTTACTGCATTAAAGATAGATAAAAGAAAAGCTAAAAGCACGTTGGAAAAATAATTTGTTAGCTGGAACCCCCGAGTCTCTGCATACACAGCAACCTTCTATGAAATTACCTGTTGAAATAATTCAAATTAATCAGCTATTAAACAAATAAAGTTAATTACAAGTAAACAATCCCATGTCAAATACCAAAATATTAGGTTATACAGTATTAGTCATATTCTTTGCTAAAGAGAAGTCCCAGGGACACCTATAAATCAAAATTGAAGGTACCTTCACCTTTTAAATTGTTTACCCAAATTGAATACTCTAAAATTAAATGAATTAAAGTTATTTGGATCCATATATACATATATATTATAATTAATTTTTATAATATTAATTTTCATAAGCGCTTGGTTATTTGTGACATCACAAATATATGTTTGTATGTGCGTCTGTCCCACTGGTGTGCCTGGAAGGCATCTGAACAGGAGCCAGGTGGGGCAAGTGCAGAAACACATACCTGTCACCCTCACCAGTCAGATGAGCATCAAGGAAGAGGTGCCTACTGGCCAGGAGCTAGGGAACTGGAGGCTGAAAAACCAAGGTGCTTGGGACCCTGAGTCAAGAAAAGAGAGTGAGATGAAAATTAGCTCAGATTCTGAAGTCCAAGTTCAGGGATACTTCTTTTCTTTTCTTTCTTTTTTCTTTTTTTTTTTTTTGTTTGTTGTTTTAATTAGTTATACATGACAGTAGAATGCATTTATGCACTGTGGTATATCATACATAGATGGGATATATATTTTTCTAAGTGTACATGTTGCAGAATCATATTGGTCATGTAGTCACATATATACAGACAGTAATAATGTCTGTTTCATTCCACTGTCTTTCCCATCCCCACATCCCCTCCCTCCCCTCCCTTCACTTCCTTTACCTAATCTAAGGTAACACTATTCTTCTCTAGTGCCCCCGCCCATTGTGAATTAGCATCCGCATATTAGAGAAAACATGCACCTTTGGTTTTGCGGGATTGGCTTATTTCGCTTAGCATGATATTCTCCAACTCCAACCATTTACTGAAGCTGAGTAATATTCCATTGAGTATATATACCACATTTTCTTTATCCATTTATCTATTGAGGGACACCTAGGTTGGTTCCATAGTCTAGCTACTGTGAATTGAGCTGCATCACTGTAGTATGCTGGGCTATTTCTGATAGACAACAATCTGGAGAATAAACATCTTCAGAATAAAATAAATGAGAAGTTCAGCCTCTCCTGGAGAATAGGAATGACGAGCATGGGATTTGAAGACCGAGCGGTGCTCAGATTCCAGCTCCACTCCTCGGGTCTGCAGACCTCACAGCCTCCATCAGCTCAGCTGTAAAATGGGGCACTCGGGGCAGCTGGTGGGCTGTGGAGAGGTTGACTGAGCCTGCGTAGGAGGGAGCCCACATGGGCACCTCTCCACACACACACACACACACACACACACTCACACACACACACACACACACACACACACACTCACACACGCGCGCACACACACACACACACACACACACACACACACACTCAGGGAGCACCCCTGGGTGCACACGTGGGCATGTGCCTTCCCAAGCTCATGCCAGCAGAAAATGTGAGACATATTGTGGCAGAGGTCATCCTGGCCAGAACCTTCCTCTTCCTGCCCCGTTGGCCAGTGTAAAAAGGTTTTCCACAGGGTCTCAGAGAGATAATAACAGGGTCAAGAGTGAGGAGAGGCTGGGCGCCGTGGCGCATGCCTGTAATCCCAGCACTTGGGAGGCTGAGGCAGGAGGATCGCAAGTTCCAAGCCAGCCTCAGCAATGGCGAGGCACTTAGCAACTCAGTGAGACCCTGTCTCTAATAAAATCCAAAAAAGGGCTGAGGATGTGGCCCAGTGGTCGAGTGCCCCTGAGTTCAATCCCCAGTACCAACAAAAAGTGAGGAGAACTTAGGCACCGTGGGGTTACTGTGGTGGACAGCACTTAATTGTTTACAGCAGGTACAGAAGATCCTGAATGTTGCCAACACAAAGAAGTATCAAAGTTGATGTGATGGATGTACCTCTTTTTCTGATCTGATCACTGCACCTTGTATAAATGTATTAAATACTGCATTGTCCCCCACAGATATGGGTAATTATTATGTCAATTAGAAATTTTAAATTCCAGTGAAATGCAAAGTTTGGGATTTTTTTTTTTTTTTTTTTTTTTTTAAGAGGTGTCATTGTTCATGATTCTCAACAAAAGCAGAACCTCTCTGGCCACCAACCCCCACTCCCTGGCTCTGGGTGGCTGCAGCACAACCCTTACCCTCCACCCCCAGCACTGGGGCAGCAGAGCTCCTGGGTGGTCCCCCAGAGCAGCCCCACTCCCTCTGGACCACAAACTTTCCCCCTGGGCTCCTCTGCAGCTCCCTGCATGTTCCCCTCGGCCCCTGCAGGGCTGCCTGACAGGTCCCTGGCCTAGCATGCATCAGTTCCTCCCACTGATCAAAAGTGAAATGTCTCGTGCTTCCCTGGCACTTTCTCTTTGACTTTTTTCCCCCTTTGGAGCCTATTTTTAACTGGAACAGTAATTCTCAGTTCCA
The DNA here is from genome assembly GCA_025594165.1 of Tamias sibiricus. NCBI lineage: Eukaryota > Metazoa > Chordata > Mammalia > Rodentia > Sciuridae > Tamias > Tamias sibiricus. The sequence goes on from CM046670.1 coordinate 20,141,356, forward strand.
CGGAGACCAAGCTCTCTGGGGATCACTGCCTTTAGGTCTGCTCATCCCCAGAGCTGGTATGGATATGTCCGTCCTGTTGTGTGATAAATGCACCGCATCCCTCTGGGAGGAATCCTGTGTTCCCTAAACCTACTCCTAACATGGAAATAGGCCACGTTGAAAACCAAACCAACAGCGTCTCAGCCGGCGTAGGAGGAAAACATTGGCCTACATATTAAGAAGCGATCCGAGCCTTCTATTTCAGATCCAAAGCAAGATGAAATTCCTCCTCACACACCTGTGACATTTGTTCTAAGAACACTTGGTAAAAATCGATTGTCAGAGTTAAAAAGGACCCTCGAGATGATCTAGCCTGGGGATTATTAAGTAGGGACGCAGCACATCAAAATCACCTGAGGAGGTTTTTCAACATGGACAAGAGATTCTGATTCATGAATCGGGTTGAATTATAAAGGAATTAAAATGTCACCATTGATGCTATATTTTGCATTCGCTATTTTGCGTGGAGTGGGGGAAAAGAAGTTATTTTTATCATTGTCACTTTCTGCCAAGAAAAGAAAGCACAAATTGCTTATGAATGATGCTTGCCCCTTTCACCTTGACTTTGGCATATGAATTCTTCTGCACCCTCACAAACTTGGATTAAGTAAAGAAGATAGAAAGTGGGATGGTGGGTGATCACACAGGAACAAAGGGGAGCCAATGAAGTTGAAATATTTGATCTTTTTTCTCTTTCCTTTGATAGGGGCCCTGTAACATTTCCTCTCCTGCAGCTTCAATTGCCCATTCATGTCATTTCTTTGCTTCATTTGCCTTTCTCATCTTATACATTTTTCCCCTTTACTACTTCTTTTGGTCCCGTATCCCTCTCACCTTCCCATTCCCCTGTTCAAACCCTCCTGGGTAAAAAGGAAAATGACTTTACCAGATGTCTGACACTTGTGTTTCATGATGTAGGACAAGGATCCAAACTCCAGGGAGCACACAAAGGCAGCTTTGTCCTGAGTCCCTACCCATGTCTCTCTGTGTTCCTCTCCAGGCCCCTCCACACAGGAGACAAGCCCTGTGATCCTCAATCCCCCGGTGACCTAGAAAATGACCTTGGATGTCAGAAGGGAATGCAGAGTCCCAGGCCTGTGCTTGGCAGAATTTGAGTCAGTGAGTACAAGGGACGGCCCACAAAGCTATTAGTGCTGGTGACCCATGGAAGAGATGGGCAGCAACGAAGGCTATTGTGACCACAGTGTCCACTTCCACTTCCAACCTGAGAATCAAATGCTCAGCTACCAGCTCTGAATGCCGGATGTCTGTTTTGGTGACCTGAGGGTTACCATCTCACCCACCTTGCTGGGCTCGGGTACCCAGTCCATGAGATCACTGTAGAACACGTTCACCACAAAGCCTTTCCCTGAACAGGCAGGAGAACATCGGAAGCTTCATGCCTCGTCCACCTGCATTTTCAAAACTCATGCAGTTCATTTTGACAAGTGTAATTTTAAGAGAAAATAAATTTTTTTTGTGGGAAATAAATGGTGCTTTATTGTCGACATTCTTCCGTAGGATGGCATGTCTGAAACTTGGGGATTTTAGACAAAGAAAATACAGATTAAGCATCCTACTATGAAAATCTGACATCTAAAATGGTCCAAAATCTGCAACATTTTGAGCACCACCAGCATGATGCTGCAAGTGGAAACATTCACACTATGAAATTTTGTTTTATGCACAAAATTATGGAAAATGCTGCATAAAATCACCTTCAGGCCATCTATGTGAGGTGTACATGAAACGTAAATGAATTTCATGTTTACAGTTGGGTCCCTTCTTCAAGATATTTCATTATGCATATAACAATATTTCAAAATTCACAAAAATGTCAGATCCCAAACACTTCAGGTCCCAGGAAAACTACCAAGGCTAGAAGTTTCCTTTAAGGTCCTCCTCCTACTTCTGAATCACTCTTCTCTAATCAGCCCTCCAATGTGGGCGAGAGTCATCTCTGCGGAGGAGGCATCTGGATTCCACCTTCTCTTCCAATCTTCCTAGTGTAAGGATAAACTTCACAAAATGGCCTCAGCTGCCTCATGAGTTCTACTTGTGTTCCATGCAGGAATGATTACTCGTCCTTTGCCTATCATTTGGCATAATTCTGAGTTTCCTTGTGTTTTTTTTCCATATTTTCTACTTACTCTATACTGTTTAATTGCTTTGTTGTTGTTGATGATGTTTTATTTAATTTTCATATCTATCTCATCCAATGGTCCTGGCGTACTCTTCCTCCATTCTCTGGACAGGAAACGTGTCCAGAGCATCCCTTGATCCCCAGGTCCTCCTCCAGAGCATAACGGGCATTAGGTCTTCAGTGATGTGAAAACAAGCTCTTGGCCTCTGATTTCTTGGGACACATCGATGACAAAAGTATGGGGGGTTGGGGAGTATGGGGAAACACATAAAATCTGGATAAAGAGATCTGATAGGCAAAGCAAGGACAGCTCCCCTATTGTGGGTTTTTCACATCCTCCCCCAATTGTTGCAATGGCTAGTTCATAATGCAGACTTGGCTCCCCGCCATGTATCAGGCCAGACTGAGAAGACCAGAGCCATGCCACACCTCAGGAGCAGGAGTGCAGAACCATCTCCTGAGGTTTACCTAGACCCAATGTGTCACCAGAATAGAAAATGTCAGTCCGTGCTCAGGATATTGCTTAGCACATTTGGGTGACCAGCAGATATTTAAGAATACACATGCATTTTTATCATTTTTTAAATTCAATGGACACTTATTTATTTATGTATGTATTTATATGCAGTGCTGAGAATCGAACCCAGTGCCTCAAACATGCGAGGCAAGCGCTCTACCACTGAGCCACGACCTCAGCCCCATCATTTTTATCATTTTTAATGTACTTCTGAACCATAGCCATGGATTATATGGTATTGTCTGGGAATTATTGTAATTGGTGGGAAGTGTTGATTGATACCAAATTGTATATATTATTTCCAAATACGAATTATTTGCAGTTGAGATTCATTTAACTCTTAGGCGTTGTATGAGATTCCCAGGGTTTCCATAACAAATTATCATGGATAGGGTGGCTCTCAATGATGGCATTGCATTCTCTAAAGGTACTGGAAGATAGATAGAAGTCTAAAATTAAGGTGCTGGCAAGGTTATGGAGGCCCTAGGAAAGAACCCTTCTGTAAGCTGTCTGTCGTGGCCAGCCACAAACGCCGCGGGAGGAAAACTCTCGGAGGCAGAGTAAAGATACTACTACTTTTACTTCTACTTTCTTAGAGAGAGCTTAGAGAGAGAAAGAAAGATTTTTCTTCTTTTTAGAAAGAGCTTAGAGAGAAAGATTAGAGATAGCTTTTTCTTCTTCTTCTTCTTAGAGCTTAGAGAGAAAGATAGAGCTTTTCTTCTTAGAGCTTAGAGAGAAAGAGAGAGAGCTTGAAAGAGAGAGATTTCTTCTTTAGAGAGAGAGAGAGAGCTTAGCTTTTAGAGCTTCTTTCTTCTTTGTTCTTTCTTCTTTCTTCCTCGGGAGCCTCGGCTTGACTCTGACCAGCAATTACTTCTTCTGTCTGGTTTCTCTTCTGTAACCGCTCTGCCTACGTTCTGGCCGCTCTGATTCTTTTCTTCTTCTCTGACCCGAACTCTTCTTCCGACCGAGCGACTGCATGACTGACTGAATAAATTCATTCTTCTCCTGACTCCGACCGCTTTCACCCGGTTATATACCTTTAGCTTTGCGGGTGCCTCACGTGCATTTACAGGTGCGTCACATACATACTTATTATCAGGTGGAACTTATGGCTTCCAGCTGAACGCAATAGCCATCTCCCTAATTGGGGCTCCTTCACCCTTCCTCCTTCTTCTAGCTCCTCATGGTTGCCAGCGACCCTTAGTGCTCCATGGCTTAGAGGTTCATCACTCCAAGCTCTGCCTCCATCTTCATGAGGACTTCTCCTTTATGGGTCTTTGTCTACGTTTCCCACTTCTTATAAAGACATCAGTCATGTTCGATCAGGACCCAGCTTCAGCTGAACTTGATTGCATCTGCAAAGACTGCATTTCCTAATAAGCCCACATTTACAGATTCCAAGTAGACATGCATTTCAGGGGGGATGCTTTTCACCCCAGGACAAACACTCTCCGGTCCTGAGAACTGTAATATGTGGTATGCTAGAATTCACTTTAGTCAGCTTTTAGGAGGGAATGGCAATGCTTTCAATTTCCCTACAATGTTGACCTTACTAGTTGGTTACAAGAGGTTTTTAGGGTAGGGGGGTCAATGAGATTCTCTAATTCAAAAGTGGGGTCCATTTTCCCTGGAAGAAGCCCAGGCCTGTGTTTCTGTATTGACTCCCATCCCGGAAGGAGGAGTCTCATGTGGATCTACCACAGTCGGGGAAAGGGAGAGGGTGGAAACGGTCAGGTCTCCACATTGTAGCAGCCACCTTTAAAATTCCAGTGTCTTGGAAGGTGTCTTGGCTTGAGCTGCCCTAACAAAATACCACAGGCTGCATGGATTAAATAACAGAAGTTTACGTTCCCACAGTGCTGGAGGCTGGAAGTCTGAGATCAGGACGTCAGCATTATGGGTTTCTGGTGTGGCCTCTCTTTCTAGCTTGCAAAAAGCTTCTCTCTCTTTGTTTCCTCACATGGCCTTCCCGCCATGTGTCAGACCCGTGACACCTCTTCTTACATGGACAGCAGTCCTACGGAATTAAGACTCCACCTTTAAAAACGTCTCAACTTGCTATCTAAAAGTACTCTCTCCCAATACAGTCACACTGGGGGCCAGTGCATTCAATATGTGGCAATTAGGGGGACACAATTCAGTCCATAGCAGAAGGAACCTTGGAAGTTGTTGCATACATGAGGACCATTCTCTGCGGGAGAAGAGACTTAACAAAAGTCTCTGGGACAGGAAAGGGCAGAGTGTTCTTGAAGCTTCTCCACCCTGTTGGAAACTTGAGTTCAAAGTCTTGACTTTTCCATTTGCCCGCCCTTTTCAAAACACACACACACACACACACACACACACACACACACACACACACAAAAAAAAAAAAAAAAAAACTTTTTTTTAGATACCTTTGTTTTATTTGTTTATTTTTATACGGTGCTGAGGATCGAACCCAGAGCCTCGCACATGCTAAGTAAATGCTCTACTGCTGAGCCACAGCCCCAGACCCAGACAAATACTTTTTAATAAACAAACCTGGATGGCACCCCATTTATTATGACTCATGCCAAAGACAGCATATAGAAGTATAAGCTAATGGTTCCTCCCTTGAGGCAGAAACACAGAAAATATATCACCCTTTTTGGATTGCCTTGAAACCTGGTGCTATGTCTTACAAAGTGTAGGCTGGCATTAAATACAAATTCATAAACACTAAAATGTAAGATTTTATTTAGTACTTATACTCTACTAAGCACTTATGTATATTAACTCATTTAATTTTCACAATAATAGGTAGTTTCTTTTATTAATGGCATAGATAAGTTGGGATACAGGGAAGTTTATTAATTTATTCAAGTTCCATTAGTATATAAATGAATGAACCAAGGTCTCTCAGATTGCAGTAAGCACTATGCCCATCTGTGACAGTTATTTTATATTTTTAATATTTTAATAAGTATTATATATTTATCAGGGTGTGTCATTGTTTTTATTGAAGGTAAGATGATCCCAGGCAAGCCATACTAATCAAGCTACTACCTATAAATATTCAACAGTCTATATCAGTGTTGCTATACCAAGCCCTAATACACACAGTGATACTCAAAGGAGTTTCCTCAAAGTGGCTCTTAACATTACTATATACTGCAAAGTATTCTATTTTCTGTTGTATTCTATTTTAATCCAGACTAATTTATGTGTGTATACATGTATAGCACATATGTATAGCATATACAGTATATATTTCTAAATATTTTCAACATTTATATGTATATATACACCTAACAAATAGATTTTTCTTTTGCCCTCAGCTGCTGAACTTCAGAATTATAAAGATGTTATAATGCATATACATTTTAAAGTTTTCAGATTTTTTTTAAAGAGTGCTTTGTTATGGCCTAGAGTGGAAGGACTAATCCCAGAGCTTTGGGCTCTGGAGACTCAGTTTTTCTCCAGTCTCATCACAGTACATTTCCTTTAGTTGGACGTGACCTTCTGAAGAGGAACACATTTGGTACTTAAGAGAATCTATTCAGGTCAGAATGAGACTGTGCCTCACTTCTGTTCTAAATTGTGACTCTCCCATGCATCCATTCATTCTGGGAAGTGAATTCAAGTTCTTGGGAATTCCCAGTACTGGAGGAGCCCTATTTTCTTAATGTGAAATCTAGTGTGTAATGAACTTCCTCAGAATGCAAGACCCAATACGGATGTTCTGATCATTGGGCAGGATGCATGCTCTCAGAGATAGCAGTAGGAGATTTGTGTCTTCCAAAGCTACTGTTGGAGTTTAGAAAAAGATACCCCAATGGAAGGCCTCAGAAGCAAGGTCTTTCTCTGACCTTCTCCTTCTCCTTCTCCCTTGTTCCCTCAGGTCAAACCACAGAAACTAGAAATCCTCTTCCCCATGGCAGATCATAGAAACCAGAACCCCCTTGTCCCAAAGCCAGCCATGATTTCTAAAAATATTACTCTAATCTTCCACCAACTTTCTTTGAGCTATCATGAAGAAATTCTCTGACCCACCTTATCTGAGAGTAGGTCGTAAGACCTCATTGCTGAAGGGATCCACCCCAGACTTTGGAGGAAGGAGTACTGCCTGGAGAAGCCAAGAAGAATCTGAACAGACGGGCCTTGCTGGGTACCCCTTAGTCTATTAGCATTAGCTCCTATTAACTTTTGGCCAGTCACATTTCTACAAGGCTGCCCATGCTTTGTCCAACCTAAATATAAAAATGCATAATTCACCCTGAATCTTTGGGTCATCAATCTGAAGCCTCCTATGCCACATAAAGCCATGGCCAAACAAATTCACTATGCTTTTCTGTTGTTAACCGGCCTTTTGTTGTATGATGGGCAGGAAAGGAATCACCTCCCTTTCCATCCCTATACCATAAAGAGGAAAAACACCAAGGAATAAATTTAAATACATTCTGGAATTAGGAGCATGTGCTCAGGAAGGTAAAAATGAGCACATATGTCTACAAGG